>CM061751.1:240876748-241332497 GCA_030979885.1 Lolium multiflorum | reverse complement strand
GGGTCAAGCCTCAAGCCACGCTCTTAAATAGTTAACAGCGGATGTTTGGCGGCCAGAGTGACCGAGTGATTCGTGTTGACCGAGTGATTCGTGTTGACCGAGTGATTCGTGTTGACACGTACGGGAGTCTGTAAGAGCATCTCCAGCCGCGTCCCCCAAACCGTCCCCCAAAGGGATTTGGGGTGCGCCGGACAAAAAATGCGTTCCAGCCGCGTCCCCCAAAGCCCATTTTTATCCGGCGCGCCCGATGGTTGGCGCCGAGCCGTCCCCGTCCCACAGAGGACGCTCCGGGCACGCCGGACAGAACGAAAAGCGAGACGAACCGACGCGGGGCCGACGCGTTAGCGGCACAGTTAATTTTAACCTAAACGTCGCCTACCTCGCGACGGAAGTTATTCGCGCGCAGGACACACGGCGGCATCTTTGCCTTAATGGCGACGGAGGGCAGGCGAGACGTCTCGTCGGTGCTGCGCAACCTCCACGCGTCGCCGGCGTTCGCACGCCACCGCCCGTTCCCGCGCGATCTTCCCGCCTCTTCTCGCCTGTTCCCACGCTTTCTACCCGACGCGTCTATAAAAGGCCTCCCGGCTCAATGGTAGCCACCACACCCGCCGGCAACAAACACAGCCCTCGTCGCTCCACCGCCGTCTCCTCCACCGGTGGCAATGGCGAACCGCCCGCGCCGGCCACTTCCCTCCACCGCCATCTCCTCCACTTCCAGTCCCGGAATCGCAGGTCGACACCGACCTGCGACCCGGGAAGAGCGGCGCACCGGCGTGCACACCGTCGCAGCGGCGGGAGGCACTCGACCGCAGCGTGAGGCGCGCGGCGGATCTAGCGGCATTCTGCGCCCCCGCTCTGACGAGGCCGCGTCGCGTAGCGTGGCACGAGCAGCAATGCGACGGCGCGTCGACGCCTCGACGAGAGAAGAGGCACGACGGTGCGGTACCGGGAGGAGATGGAGCGCGGTGGGCTGAAGAGCGCCGCGATGAGCGGGATGCGCGTACGTGAACGGCGGGAGCATCGCCGCGGCGGAGTCGATCGCGCCGGCTGGGCCGAGGAGCGTCGGCAGGGCGCGGCGATCGGGGAGGCGGGCGGACCGGCGGCGGGAGGCCGACATTTTGGCGGGCGATGATGGAGGCGCCAACAGATGTGGAGGAGGAGGCGCCAATGGAGGAGGAGGAGGCCGACGCGGAGGAGACCGAGGTGGAGGATGACGACGACGACGAGTTCGAGTGGTCCGACGACGACGGGCCACACCCGGACGAAACGGCCGATCAACAACGCGCGCTCGTCGAGTCGTTCGAGTCGGAGAAGAAGCTCCAGGACGACGCCCGTGCCCGCGAAGAAGAGCGATTCGTCGCGCCGAGCTCTCCCTCCAGGCGGTGCAGCAGCGGCGTCGGCACCGCCCTACGCATGGAGAGGCGGCGCGCAAAGATGCGCGTAGATGTACACGTCCGTTGGGAACCCCAAGAGGAAGGTATGATGCGCACGGGACAAGTTTTCCTCAGAAAGAAACCAAGGTTATCGAACCAGTAGGAGCCAAGAAGCACGTGAAGGTTGTTGGTGGAGGAGTGTAGTGCGCAACACCAGTGAAACCGGCGCCAACGTGGAACCCGCACAACACAATCAAAGTACTTTGTCCCAACGTAATTGAGGTTGTCAATCTCACCGGCTTGCTGAAACAAAGGATTAAGCGTATCGAGTGGAAGATGGTGTTTGTTTGCAAAGAACAGAAAAGCAGTAGAATGTATTCAGATGTAAAAGAATGGACCGGGGTCCAGTTCACTAGAGGTGTCTCTCCAATAAGATAACTAACATGCGGGTGAACAAATTACAGAGCAATTGACAAATAAAGATTCAATACATATCAACGATGATTACTATGTGATTTAATCGGGCATTACGACAAAGTACATAGACCGCTATCCAACATGCATCTATGCCTAAATAATCCACCTTCAGGTTATCATCCGAACCCCTTCCGGTATTAAGTTGTAAACAACATATAATTGCATTAAGTATGGTGCGTAATGTAATCGACACAAATATCCTTAGACAAAGCATCAATGTTTTATCCCTAGTAGCAACAGCACATCCACAACCTTAGAACTTTCTCACTGTGTCCCATTCAATGGAGGCATGAACCCACTATCGAGCATAATTACTCCCTCTTGGAGTTACAAGTATCAACTTGGCCAGAGCCTCTACTAGCAACGGAGAGCATGCAAGAACATAAACAACACATATATGATAGATTGATAATCAACTTAACATAGTATTCTCTATTCATCGGATCTCGCCAAACACAACATGTAGCATTACAAATAGATGATCTTGATCATGTTAGGCAGCTCACAAGATCTATAACAATGAAAGCACAAGCGGAGAAGACAACCATCTAGCTACGCTATGGACCCATAGTCCAAGGGTGAACTACTCACGCATCAATCCGGAGGCGGGCATGATGATGTAGAGCCCCTCCGGTGATGATTCCCCTCTCCGCAGGGTGCCGGAGGCGATCTCCGAATCCCCGAGATGTGATTGGCGGCGGCCTCTAATGTTTTCCGTATCGTGGCTCTCTACAGGGGGTTTCGCGACGAAGGCTATTTGTAGGCGGAAGGGTAGGTCGGGGGCGACGCGAGGTGGCGACACAACAGGCCGCGGCCAGCTGGCCGCGCCGCCCATCGTGTCGTCGCTCGTGGCCCCACTTCGTTTCCTCTTCGGACTTCCGGAAGCTTCGTGTATAAATAGGCCCTGGGGCGATTTCGTCCAATTCCGAGAATATTTCCTTACTAGGATTTCTGAAACCAAAAACAGCAGAAAACAGGAACGGCACTTCGGCATCTTGTTAATAGGTTAGTGCCGGAAAATGTAAAATAATGCTGTAAAGTATGTATAAAACATTCAAGTATTGTAATAAAAGTAGCATGGAACATAAGAAATTATAGATACGTTTGAGACGTATCAAGCATCCCCAAGCTTAGTTCCTACTCGTCCTCGAGTAGGTAAATATAACACAAATAATTTCTGAAGTGACATGCTACCAACATAATCTTGATCAACATTATTGTAAAGCATATGAGATGAATGGAGTGATCTGAACAAAAGATTGCTAACAAAGATAATGACTAAGCAAATGAATCATATAGCAAAACTTTTCATGAATAGTACTTTCAAACAAGTATCAATAAGACTTGCATAAGAGCTAACTCATAAGCAATAAATTCATAGTAGAATGCATTGAAGCAACACAAATGATGATTAAGTTTCAGCAATTGCTTTCAACTTGTAACATGTATATCTCATGGATATTTGTCAACATAGAGTAATATAACAGGTGCAATAAGTATACATGTAAGAATCAATGCACACAGTTAACACAAGTGTTTGCTTCTAAGATAGAAAGAAGTGGGTAAACTGACTCAACATAAAGTAAAAGAATGGCCCTTCGCAGAGGGAAGCATGGATTACTATTTTTGTGCTAGAGCTTTTGTTTTGAAAACATAGAAACAATTTTGTCAACGGTAGTAATAATTCATATGTGCTATGCATAATACTTCCTACAAGTTGCATGTCTCATGCATAGAGTACTAATAGTGCTCGCACCTTGTCCTACTTAGCTCGGAAACACGGATTCTCATCGCATAACATATGTTTCAACCAAGTGTCACAAAGGGGTACCTCTATGCCGCCTGTACAAGTGTCTAAGGAGAAAGCACGCATTGGATTTCTCGCTTTTGATTATTCTCAACTTAGACATCCATACCGGGACAACATAGACAACAGATAATGGACTCCTCTTTTTAATGCTTAAGCATTCAACAATAGTTAATATTCTCATAAGAGATTGAGGTTGTATGTCCAAACTGAAACTTCCACCATGATACATGGCTTTAGTTAGCGGCCCAATGTTCTTCTCTAACATATGCATACTCAAACCATTTGATCATGAAGTCCACTTACTTCGACAAGACGAACATGCATAGCATCTCACATGATATCCAACAAAGGTAAAGTTGATGGCGTCCCCAGAAAACATGGTTACCGCTCAACAAGCAACTTATAAGAATTAAGACACATAACTACATATTCATCACCACAATAGTTTTTAAGCTATTTGTCCCATGAGCTATATATTGTAAAGGTAGGGGAATGAAATTTTAAAGGTAGCACTCAAGTAATTTACTTTGGAATGGCAGAAAAATACCACATAATAGGTAGATATGGTGGACACAAATGGCATGGAGTTTGGCTCAAGGTGTTTGGATGCACGAGAAGCATTTCCTCTCAGTACAAGGTTTGGGCTAGCAAGGTTGTTTGAAGCAAACACAAGTATGAACAGGTACAACAAAACTCACACAAGAACATATTGCAAGCATTATAAGGCTCTACACTGTCTTCCTTGTTGTTCAAACACTTTACCCGAAAATATCTAGACTTAGAGAGATCAATCATGCAAACCAAATTAAACAAACTCTACGGTAGTTCTTCATTAATAGATTAAACTACATGATGCAAGAGCTTAAACATGATCTATGAGAGCTCAAACAATTGCCAAATTGCCAAACCATATGCAGCATTTTCCAATTCCAACCAAATAGCAATTTAACGAAGCAATAAGCTTTCGCCATGAACATTAAAGCACAATTAAGAACACAAGTGTTCCATATGAAAAAGCGGAGCGTAATATCTCCAATATAAGAATGGCGGGATCCAACTTTATTCAAAACAAAAAATAAAAGCAAACCGACGCTCCAAGTAAAGAACATAAGAATGTGACGGAATAAAAATAGTTTCACTAGAAGTGACCCGATAATGTTGTCGATGAAGAAGGGGATGCCTTGGGCATCCCCAAGCTTAGATGCTTGAGTCTTCTTAAAATATGCAGGGATGAACCACCGGGGCATCCCCAAGCTTAGACCTTTCACTCTTCTTGATCATAGTATATCATCCTCTTCTCTTGACCCTTGAAAACTTCCTTCACACAAACTTCAAGCAAACTCATTAGAGGGTTAGTGCATAACCACAAATTCACATATTCAGAGGTGACACAATCATTCTTAACACTTCTGGACATTGCACAAAGCTTCTGAAAGTTAATGGAACAAAGAAACTCATTCAACATAGCAAAAGCGGCAATGCGAAATAAAACACAGAATCTGTCAAAAACAGAACAGTCCGAAAAGATGCATCTGGAAGGGGCACTTAACTTGCTCAAATGGAAAAACTCAAAACTAATGAAAGTTGCGTACATATCTGAGGATCACGCTCGTAAATTTGCAGATTTTTTCGATTTTTTTACAGAGAATTATGCGAGAATTCGTGACAGACAGCAATGCTGTTTCTGCGCAGCGATCCCAAATATAGCATCAACTTTAGCATAGAAACTTTACTTGGCACAAAGACATGATAAGGAGAGGTTGCTACAGTAGTAAACAACTTCCAAGACTCAACAATACAGTAAATAAAATAAAACATGGGTTATCTCCCAAGAAGTGCTTTTCTTTAACGCTAGGCGCGCAAAGTGCAAATCAAGTAACATCAAGAGAAGTAGCATCAACATCATAACTTGTTCTATTAATAGAATCAAAAGACAACTTCATTCTCTTTCTAGGGAAGTGTTCCATACCTTTCTTGAGAGGAAATTGATATTTAATATTACCTTCTCTCATATCAATAGCAGCACCAACGGTTCGAAGAAAAGGTCTTAACAACACAATAGGACAAGATGCATTGCATTCGATATCCAAGACAACAAAATCAACGGGGACAAGGTTATTGTTAACCGTAATGCGCACATTATCAATCCTCCCCAAAGGTTTCTTTTTAACATTATCAGCAAGATTAACATCCAAATAACAATTCTTCAATGGTGGCAAGTCAAGCATATCATAAATCTTTTTAGGCATAACAGAATTACTTGCACCAAGATCACATAAAGCATTACACTCAAAGTCATTAAATTTCATCTTAATGATGGGCTCCCAACCATCTTCTAATTTCCTAGGAATAGAAGATTCAAGTTTTAATTTCTCTTCCCTAGCTTTAATGAGAGCATTTGTAATATGTTTTGTAAAGGCTAAATTTATAGCACTAGCATTGGGACTTTTAGCAAGTTTTTGTAAGAACTTTATAACTTCAGTAATATGACAATCATCAAAATCTAAACCATTATGTTCTACAGCAATGGAATCATTGTCACCAATATTTTGAAAAATTTCAGCAGTTTTATCACAAACAGCAGTTTCAGGCAATTTTGCGCTTTGCACTAGGAGTAGAAACATTGCCAACACCAATTATTTTACCATTGATAGTAGGAGGTGCAGCAACATGTGAAGAATCAACATTACTAGTGGTGGTAATAGTCCATACTTTAGCTACATTATTTTCTTTAGCAACTTGGATGGCATTTATTTTAGCAAACCTAGCATCTTCAACTTTCTCAGGCATAACTTTCAATTTTAAAAGATCAACATCAAGAGCAAGACTATCAACCTTAGAAGCAAGAATATCAATTTTACCAAGCTTTTCTTCAACAGTTTTATTGAAAGCAGTTTGTGTACTAATAAATTCTTTAAGCATCACTTCAAGACCAGAGGGTACACTCTTATTATTGTTGTAAGAATTACCATAAGAATTACCATAACCATTACCATTATTAGAAGGATATGGCCTAAAGTTGTTGTTACCATAATTATTCCTATAAGCATTGTTGTTGAAATTATTGTTCTTAATGAAATTCACATCAACATTTTCTTCTTGAGCAACCAATGAAGCTAAAGGAACATTATTAGGATCAATATGAGATCTACCATTTGCAAGCATAGACATAATAACATCAATCTTATCACCCAAAGAAGAGGTTTCTTCAATAGAATTTACCTTCTTACCTTGAGGAGTTCTTTCAGTGTGCCATTCAGTAATTGATCATCATATCATCAAGTAATTTAGTTGCGGCGCCCAAGGTGATGGACATAAAAGTACCTCCAGCTGAATCCAATAGGTTCCTCGAGGAAAAATTCAATCCTGCATAGAAGGTTTGGATGATCATCCAAGTAGTCAGTCCATGGGTTGGGCAATTCTTTACCAAAGATTTCATTCTCTCCCATGCTTGAGCAACATGTTCATTATCAAATTGTTTAAAATTCATTATGCTACTTCTCAAAGATATAATCTTAGCAGGAGGATAATATTTACTAATAAAAGCATCTTTGCATTTAGTCCATGAATCAATACTATTCTTAGGCAAAGATAGCAACCAATCTTTAGCTCTTCCTCTTAATGAGAAAGGAAACAATTTCAGTTTTATAATGTCACCATCTATATCCTTATACTTTTGCATTTCACAAAGTTCAACAAAATTATTAAGATGGGCAACAGCATCATCAGTAAACACCAAAATTGCTCTCTCATAACAAGATTCAGTAAAGCAGGTTTAATTTCATAGAATTCTGTAGTAGCAGGTGGAGCAATAGGAGTACATATAAAGTCATTATTATTTGTGCTAGTGAAGTCACACAACTTAGTATTTTCAGGAGTACCCATTATAACAGTAGTAAAAGTAACTAAGCAAATAAAGTAAAGACAAGTAACTAATTTTTTTGTGTTTTTGATATAGAGAACAAGACATTAAATAAAGTAAAGCTAGCAACTAATTTTTTTGTGTTTTGTTTAAGTGCAGCAAACAAAGTAGTAAATAAAATAAAGCAAGACAAAAACAAAGTAAAGAGATTGGAAGTGGAGACTCCCCTTGCCGTGTCTTGATCTCCCAAACGGCGCCAGAAATCTTGATGCGCGTAGATGTACACGTCCGTTGGGAACCCCAAGAGGAAGGTATGATGCGCACTGACAAGTTTTCTCTAAAGAAACCAAGATTATCGAACCGTAGGAGCCAAGAAGCACGTGAAGGTTGTTGGTGGAGGAGTGTAGTGCGGCGCAACACCATGAAACCGGCGCCAACGTGGAACCTGCACAACACAATCAAAGTACTTTGTCCCAACGTAACAGTGAGGTTGTCAATCTCACCGGCTTGGAAAACAAAGGATTAAGCGTATCGAGTGGAAGATGGTGTTTGTTTGCAAAGAACAAAAGCGTAGAATGTATTCAGATGTAAACGAATGGACCGGGTCCACAGTTCACTAGAGGTGTCTCTCCAATAAGATAACTAACATGCTGGGTGAACAAATTACAGGGAGCAATTGACAAATAAAGATTCAATACATATCAACGATGATTACTATGTGATTTAATCAGGGCATTACGACAAAGTACATAGACCGCTATCCAGCATGCATCTATGCCTAAATAATCCACCTTCAGGTTATCATCCGAACCCCTTCCGGTATTAAGTTGTAAACAATTGATAATTGCATTAAGTATGGTGCGTAATGTAATCAACACAAATATCCTTAGACAAAGCATCAATGTTTTATCCCTAGTAGCAACAGCACATCCACAACCTTAGAACTTTCTGTCACTGTCCCAGATTCAATGGAGGC
The DNA here is from genome assembly GCA_030979885.1 of Lolium multiflorum. Lineage (NCBI taxonomy): Eukaryota > Viridiplantae > Streptophyta > Magnoliopsida > Poales > Poaceae > Lolium > Lolium multiflorum. Next base: position 241,323,996 of record CM061751.1, on the reverse strand, counting down.
ATGAACCCACTATCGAGCATAATTACTCCCTCTTGGAGTTACAAGTATCAACTTGGCCAGAGCCTCTACTAGCAACGGAGAGCATGCAAGAACATAAACAACACATATATGATAGATTGATAATCAACTTAACATAGTATTCTCTATTCATCGGATCTCGCCAAACACAACATGTAGCATTACAAATAGATGATCTTGATCATGTTAGGCAGCTCACAAGATCTATAACAATGAAAGCACAAGTGGAGAAGACAACCATCTAGCTACTGCTATGGACCCATAGTCCAAGGATGAACTACTCACGCATCAATCCGGAGGCGGGCATGATGATGTAGTGAAAGATCGAGATGTCGCCTAGAGGGGGGGGTGAATAGGCAATTACAAACTCTTTCGGATTTGTCTTGTAAGAATGCGGAATTAAACTATCGTTTAGTTTACAAGCACAAACCCTAGATATGCTAAGCTCAACTAGGTATAACAATAACAACTAGAGCTAAGCAAGATAGGCACAAGATATATGTAGCACAAGTGATAGCAAGATATATATATACTTCAAGCACGATGGCTATCACAAGGAAGGAGAGCTCGGGTATAGAAATAACCGAGGCACGCGGAGACGAGGATGTATTCCCGTGTTCCCTTGCTTTGCAACAAGGTACGTCACGTTTGGAGGAGTGGAGGTCCCACGAAGGATTCCCGCGCCACGAAGGCTCACCCTATTCTCCGAACCACACCCACGAAGGATAATGGCCCTTTCCTTATGGTTAGCTTTTCCTCCGCTCCGGAGATGGCAAGCTCCACAACCACTTCACAAGCTCCACGAAGGAGAAGCCCGGGCCCCTTCACAATCTTCACGAAGAGATCACCGGACACCAACCAAGCCAACTAGGAGGTCACCCTCCAAGAGTAACAAGCTCACGGTCTCTCACTCGAACAAATCGTGGTGGAGAGCTCAACACTATGCAATGATGCAAAGCAAGAACACCGGAGGTGTTCAAGTCCTTCACACTCAAATCCCACCAAAGCAACGAATGCTAGGATGAGATTGGAGAGGAAGAACAAGGGGGAAAGTCAACCAAAGACTCCAAGATCTAGATCCCAAGAGATTCCCTCACTTAGAGAAGAAACGGTTTGGTGGAAGAGTAGATCTAGATCTCCTCTCTCAAATCCTCAAATATGAGCAAGAATGGTTGGAGGAATCAAGGGGGAGAGCAAGTTCTTCAAATAGCAACAATGGAGGTGAGAGAATAGAAAGAACTACTTGCTCAAGGTGGAAGAAGAGCTATTTATAGCATGGGAGCAAATAAAACTGTTGGGGGGAAAAGACAAGAAAAACGGGCAGAAACGGCTCTAAAAGTGGCCCGGCCGCTGGCCGGCCGGCCGGATTCTCGCTGAGGCAGCGGTGGCCCGTCCGGCGGCCGCCAGGCGAGGCGCAGCGCACGCGGGCGGCGGATAAGGGGACCGGCGCCCGGTCCGGTTCAAGCAGCTGGCGGTGGTGGCCGGCCGCGGTGGGAGACCGGCCCTGGCGGAGGCTGCCGCCCACGCCCGCTCCGATGGCACCACCACCAGGCCGGTGGCCGGATGGGCCGGCGCGCGCCCGAGCCGGGCGCGCCGGCTGCCACGCCTCTTTTTTTCTTCTTTTCTTTTCTTTTCTTTTTATCCTTTTCTCTTTTTCCCTAATAACAATTGCTCCCGAACTCTGAATCGCATGAAACCAATTTTGTTTGGAAGATAACAACAAATGCTATCTTATAGAAAGTGAAAACCCAAGAATTTGTAGGAGGGGATTTTATCATGAATATAAAAGGTAGAACTTTATATTATGAATAACCGGTAAAATCGCCCAACCTCGAAAACGCAATAGAAGATGCATGCGAACTCCGTTTCGATGAACTTGGGCTTGTTGTAAAGCTAACAACAAGCTCAAGAACCTCACACCGAGAAATACCAAGAAGCAATAAGAATATGCAACGCATGCAAGGATTGAGCTCCCTAAGACGATGTGATCAAGTTAACCAACCGAAAGCCCCTCTTAATAGTGCGGCTATTTATCCTATAATCCGGTCTCCCATCAACCACCTCGAGACCGGTAAAAGGAAAACCTATCAAGGTCATACCTTTGCCTTGCGCATCCCGCTTGATCTTGATGATAACACTTCACGCTCCTCTCAAGCCGGAATGCATCACTTGATCATTGTCGCTTCGTGTATACTCACAAATGCTCCCCCATACACTATGATGGGAAAGCTCCATTGATGCACATCTTCATATGTCCATTATCGCCAAATGGACGGCAAGCTTCAAGTATGTGATCCACTCAAGATGCTCACCTTGAACTTGCCCAACTCAACCTTGTATCTTCTCATACTCACATAAGATAGAGCATGGCTAATATTGAGTTCCACATAAGAACTCCATCTTCGTTTCTTCTTCTTGATCATATCACATATATATATCTTCATACCGATGATCTTGATGCCAATACACAAGGTATACCTTTATCTTCATGGCATCCATACTTGAATCCAACACATGGAGTACAAGTAGTACCTATAGAATATTCCTTCATATAAACTCAATGAAAACATTAGACCATAGGGGTTGTCATTAATTACCAAAACCACACATAGGGGCAATATACCCTTACAATCTCCCCCATTTTGGTAATTGATGACAACCACAATAAGAGGGTTTATATAATGAATATTAGAAACAAGTACTCAACTTATCCGAGAATAAGTTGTATACAAGAGGTTGTATTTGATATGGTCAAGTAACACAAAGCTACTAGCCCATATCAAAACCGGATCTACTCACACAACTACAACAAATACGAGAGATGTGAGTGGAACCAATATATATAGAGAAAACTCCCCCACAATGTATGCACGTGTGATGAATATGAATTCATTGCATATATTGTCAAGATTAACCTTTGGGATAGTTTCCACTATATATATATATACAACCATGCAATACATATAAATATGGAATGCATGAGAGGACAAAACACTTAAGCACAAACCAAACTTAAGTATAAAACCATTCCCTTAAACCCTCTAAACTTCTCCCCCATTGGCATCGATTGTCAAAATGGGTGAAATATTTAGAAGGCCAATATAATGTGAGTTCCTCCCCAAAGTGTGCACTTCTCATAATTTGAGTGGAATCAAGTGCACATATCCAATGATGAATACTTGAAGGAAGTCAAACTATATTGAGGATCAAAGATTGCATAAAGATAACATGGTGAAGTGAGCTTCAACAAATAAAGCAAGCAATCAACGATCCAATTGGACAAACAAAGATATCATGATAAGAGAGATATAGTGCTCTAAATAAAATAAGAAAGCTCCCCAAGGTTCGTGCACAATTTATAATGTTTGCATTTGAATACAATATGCACAAACATGGAATCCTCACTCCCTCTATATCATTTAGAACACACCCAAGATAAAAATAATATGCTTATCAAGAATAACTTGAGTCCAACAATTACGAGATATGAGTGCATGAAGAAAAACAAGTAAACCAAGCACTCATAAATCTTCTTTACCAACACCACTAAAAGCAAAAGGGTAAAAGATGGTTGGCAAGGAACAAGGATATCAAGTTGATGGATTAACGCTCTCATGTATATAAGTTTCTAAAGTGGACATAGTGATCCATAAAGAAACATGCACACACAAGAGGTTAACAAAATAAATAAGACATGGTATCCAAGATGAAGTCATAAAATATACCAAGGATGTTTTCTTAAAAAGCATATATAGCCTATGGCTCCAATTTACACACTTGTGGTATATGAATGAGCTTCAACCAAGAAAATCTCAAAAACATCACAACTAACAATAAGGGAAGTAAAGCTAGTTGGAATGTTTTGAGAGAGGCAACAAGTATCACAAATATGGATTTATTTCACGATTTCATCAATATTGTACACAAGAGCTCTTTGAGGAATTGATATGCAATAAATTGCTAGAGGGCATATTTGTGATAGGTGAATCATAAATATGATATATATATATATATAACCTATCATATGCATCTTCTCAAATTACTCAAATGTACAATAAGAAGTTTTTCTTTTAAAAGTATTTTTCAAGAATCGCAATATTTTCGAAATAAAGAATTTCATGCCAAGATGCAACCTACAAGTGGTTGGATGCTATATGAGTATGCATGAATAAGATACTTGTTACCGAGATAGCAATGGCATGATGTAGTAGATACGAGTTCATCGAACATCCTAGCTTGACTCCAATTATAATATGGTGACAACGCCTTCCTTATAAATGAGACAAGCCTCCATTGCATCTCCAATGTACCTAAAACAACATTCAAGTACATCTTGGTCCCCAAACTTATTGGGTCCAAAATGGTTAGACTAACCACAATACATAGGATACACTCCATATCAATATGTGCATATTTAGATGAAATTTGAATTTCATGCACATCTTAGCCGTTTAGGATTTGATGGAGTATACCCTATATAATGGATCGAAGAAAGAAAGCATGCTATAAATATAAATAAATTACATATAAGCACGCACAAAGACTTTTAAAGATCCAAGAGAGATATACTTTGGACAAAACACCAAATGAATTGAATAAGGCATAAAAGGTGTGACCAAACAAATTTGTTGTCCAAATTATATCAAAGACACAAATAACAAAAGATTTGTTCAACAAAGTTCAACAAATGAACTAAGAAGAAACCATTGAGCATAAAGGATGAAATAAAGCAAACATGCTCAAGGATTTATCTCATTCAAGCAAATAAATCATGTAGGAAGGAATGAGATAGCAAAACTCCCAAAAGAGCAAGGTTCGAACAATTAAACCAAACTCTCTACACTTTTCACAATGGCACAATGTACCGTAAGGAAAAGGTTTGTCTTCCAAAACAAACATTTGGTATGAATCAAAAGAATTTATCAAAAGATTTTTCAAAGGGACAAAGAAGACACATGGGAGCAACAAAGATTTCTTGGAAATAAAATAAGTAAATAAGAAGCAATCCAAGGTGAAGATGATCCATGAATTCAACCACATACAAGGTTATCAATTGTCAAAGACAATGAGTATATTGGACATAATTTCCGGTGGTGAATTGACAATGATAGTAAGGATCAACTTCACAAGTAAGGGCATAGGATAAGTATATAGAATTAAGCACTATGCACGGATGAAGATTCTTGATGGCTTCAATTAGTCAAACAATCACGCACGGCAATGATTAGAATAACTTGAAGCAAACGGTGTCCCAAATAAGATATAGAGATATGTATTTGAGGAAAACCGTACCAAGAATTTCTTAATCAAACAAGAGTCCATAAGATGAGCCAATAAAAGCTTTTTAATAGAAGTGGAGCTTGTTTGAGCAAACATGCCACCTAGGAACAAGATAATTAAGAGCATTAACTCTAAGTGGCATAACCTCATATGTTCACATTTTCTAGGCTTGTGATATGTACAAAACATATTACTCCCCCATAATGTGATAAAACATTTCTTCTAAACAAGAGGCAACTTAAAATTCAACTAGAGATGATTAATGGATATTTTTAGAATTTGAATTTCTCATGAGTATGACACACCACATAGTGACTAGATAATCTTGCAATATCAATACTAGGTGGTGGTACCCATGTACACACATTTTAAAGAAAGAGAGATGCACAAGCATATCACTCCCCCAAAATGGGATGTTCCATTAATCACTTCAAAGAGAGCCAAATAAGATATCATCAAAATGCATTAGGTTCCAAAACAATACACAAGTATATGATGAGTCAAACAAACATACTTGAATACACAAGATAGGTAAGTAAGACACAACACATACACACAAATATTTGGTACAAAACCAAACATGCAAAGGGGCAAGTAACTTACAATAAATATGATGAGTTGAAGTATAAGTTACCGCAAAGAGGAACATTGGATATAAGATATAGATGATAATCCATATGACTTGACTTGGTCAAAATATAATATATGAAGATCCCTTAATTCTTCATGAAGTAGCCAAGTCTCCAATGACCTCCATTTGTACCTATTGATCAAGTTTGAGATTGTTGGTCCCCAACCAAGTTGGGTCCTAAGAGGTTAGTCACAATAGGCTTGGCAACCCAAATGGTTCTTTTCTTGAAACCACTTTGAGTTCCAACAAACATGGCAAACACATTGCCATCCTTATCCTTCCCTAGAGAATAATCATCATCAACAATTATAGGGTTGGATAAGGTACCACCTAAGCAAGAAGAAGCAAAGTGCCCCTTCTCACGACATAAGTAGCAAGTGTTCCCCTTTCTCTTCTTTATTGATTTCTTCTCTTGGGGAACAATATCTTGATTCTTCTTGGGAAGTGGCCTATCTTCAACTCGAGGTCGAGCATGAGCTTGACCTTTACCTTGTGGCCGTTTCCCTTGTTGTTTCTCACTCAAGTGCTTCTTCTTCAATGGGCATGATCTAACATGATGCCCTTCAACCTTGCACTTGAAGCAAACCAACTTGGCCGGATCATTGACTTTATCTTGGCCCTTCTTCTTGTTGCTCTTGCTCTTGGACTTGTTCTTGTTATTGGAGTTGAATCCAAGTCCACTCTTGTCATTGGGGGATTGTTGCACACTTAGCATCTTGTCAAGTGTGGATTTCCCTTCATGACGCTTTTCTAAGTCTTTCTTCAAAGAAAGGACTTGGGCCTCGAGCTCTTTTATTTCCTCTACATGGTTAGTAGAAATACAAGTACTAGAGGAAGTAGAAGCTTCATTGTTGGAGCAACAAGGCAAAGCAAGTAATCCAACACAAGGTGTATCACTAGTTTGACTAGATGGATTACAAGAACTAGCACATGGCAATATAGCATTTGTAGTAGAGATTGTGCTAACATCCATATGAGGCTCACAAGATGTTACCTTAGTGATACTTGCCTCATGAGCTAACTTTAGCCCATCATAGGAAATTAGAAGATCATCATGAGAGCTTGAGAGTTTTTTATGACTTTCTTCCAATTCCCTATAATTGCTAGTTAGCAACTCAAGTTGAGCCCTTAGCTCAACATTCTCCTTTAAGGTCGATGCTTCACAAGAATTAGAGTTAGTAGCACAAGCATCAACAATAGTTTTCTCATTTTCATGCATATAGGATTCAATTTTTTGTGTAAGCATGAAATTAGCATGCTTCTCATCTTTTAGCTCATGCTTTAGGAGAGTGAATCTCATTTCCCCATTTTCAACATGGGACTCCAACTCCACTATGGTTTCCCTATATTTATTCAAGGTATCCATAGAGTGTTCGAGATAAGCACGAGCTTCTTTATTACCACGAAGAGAAGCATATACCATTGCCATATCATGCACCAAGATATTATGTTCTTCATCATTATCATCATCATCACTCTCATCATTAGAGGATGTGTTAGGAGTCAAAGTAGGAGATACCTTTGGTCCATTTGCCATAAGGCACATGTGCATATCGGAGGATGAAGATGAAGATATTCTTGAATCCTCATTTGAAATCATGTCTTGATCCATAGAGTGTTCGGTTTCCTCTACAATGTTAGTCAACAAGCAACTAGAGGAAATAGAAACATTTTGATTATGGGAGCAAGACAAGGCAAGCATATCCTCATGAGATCTATGTAAGCAATTTACACATGATATGCAAGGACTATCAACACAAGCATGTAGATTATTTTCAATGCAAGATGTGTTTAAGTCCAAAGAGGAAACATTGCAATGAGATAGAGATGAAGAGTCATCACTATTGAGCACAATATCAACATTGCAATTTCCCTCACCACTCACCATATCATTACCTTGTGTCTTGCAACACGTTGGTGAAGTGGAAGAAGATGATGACTCATCACGGCCGGAGGTGGAAGCAACTTGGAGCTCTTCATGATGTGAAGAAGAAGAGAGCTCCTCGGAGTCACCACCGACCAAATGAGAAGTGGATCCACCAAACATTTCCTCAAGCTTGATCCACATCTCATGAGACGACTTTCGCTTTATATATATCAAGAACCTACGAAAATCGGGTCTCAAGGAGAATAAAAGCTCATTAGATACTTGAGCTTCAAGATGTAAGTTTTTCTTATCCTCTAAAGATAGATTTTGAGGATCCATCGGAGGAGAAAAACCTACATCTAGAAATTGCTCAATGTTTGGACACAAGGTCCGAAGTTTACAAAGCAAGCAATTTCGCCACAAATGATAATTTGTGCCAACAAAGATAATTGTGTCATTGTGCACTAAATTACTAGCCGACATCGTTACTCTCAAGGCGGTGAAGCCTAAAACAAGGAGAGACCTTGCTCTGATACCAATTGAAAGATCGAGATGTCGCCTAGAGGGGGGGGGGGGTGAATAGGGAATTACAAACTCTTTCGGATTTGTCTTGTAAGAATGCGGAATTAAACTATCGTTTAGTTTACAAGCACAAACCCTAGATATGCTAAGCTCAACTAGGTATAACAATAACAACTAGAGCTAAGCAAGATAGGCACAAGATATATGTAGCACAAGTGATAGCAAGATATATATATACTTCAAGCACGATGGCTATCACAAGGAAAGAGAGCTCGGGTATAGAAATAACCGAGGCACGCGGAGACGAGGATGTATTCCCGTGTTCCCTTGCTTTGCAACAAGGTACGTCACGTTTGGAGGAGTGGAGGTCCCACGAAGGATTCCCGCGCCACGAAGGCTCACCCTATTCTCCGAACCACACCCACGAAGGATAATGGCCCTTTCCTTATGGTTAGCTTTTCCTCCGCTCCGGAGATGGCAAGCTCCACAACCACTTCACAAGCTCCACGAAGGAGAAGCCCGGGCCCCTTCACAATCTTCACGAAGAGATCACCAGGACACCAACCAAGCCAACTAGGAGGTCACCCTCCAAGAGTAACAAGCTCACGGTCTCTCACTCGAACAAATCGTGGTGGAGAGCTCAACACTATGCAATGATGCAAAGCAAGAACACCGGAGGTGTTCAAGTCCTTCACACTCAAATCCCACCAAAGCAACGAATGCTAGGATGAGATTGGAGAGGAAGAACAAGGGGAAAGTCAACCAAAGACTCCAAGATCTAGATCCCAAGAGATTCCCTCACTTAGAGAAGAAACGGTTTGGTGGAAGTGTAGATCTAGATCTCCTCTCTCAAATCCTCAAATATGAGCAAGAATGGTTGGAGGAATCAAGGGGAGAGCAAGTTCTTCAAATAGCAACAATGGAGGTGAGAGAATAGAAAGAACTACTTGCTCAAGGTGGAAGAAGAGCTATTTATAGCATGGGAGCAAATAAAGCTGTTGGGGGAAAAGACAAGAAAAGCGAAAACGGCTCAAAAGTGGCCCCCGCCAGCCGGCGCCGGATTCTGCGAGGCCGCGGCCCGTCCGGCCGGACAGCCAAGAGCCGGCGAGGCGCGCAGCGCACGCGGCGGCGGATAAGGGGACCGGCGCCCGGTCCGGTTCAAAGCCGGCCGGGCCGGGTGGTGGCCGGCCGGTGGGAGACCGGCTCTGGGCGGGAGGCTGCCAGGCCCACCGGCCCCGCCTCCGGATGGCACCAGCCACCAGGCCGGTTGTGGCCGGATGGGCCGGCGCGCGGCCCGGCAGGCCGGCTGGCCACGCCTCTTTTTTCTTCTTTCTTTTCTTTTTATCCTTTTCTCTTTTTCCCTAATAACAATTGCTCCCGAACTCTGAATCGCATGAAACCAATTTTGTTTGGAAGATAACAACAAATGCTATCTTATAGAAAGTGAAAACCCAAGAATTTGTAGGAGGGGATTTTATCATGAATATAAAAGGTAGAACCTTATATTATGAATAACCGGTAAAATCGCCCAACCTCGAAAACGCAATAGAAGATGCATGCGAACTCCGTTTTCGATGAACTTGGGCTTGTTGTAAAGCTAACAACAAGCTCAAGAACCTCACACCGAGAAATACCAAGAAGCAATAAGAATATGCAACGCATGCAAGGATTGAGCTCCCTAAGACGATGTGATCAAGTTAACCAACCGAAAGCCCCTCTTAATAGTGCGGCTATTTATCCTATAATCCGGTCTCCCATCAACCACCTCGAGACCGGTAAAAGGAAAACCTATCAAGGTCATACCTTTGCCTTGCGCATCCCGCTTGATCTTGATGATAACACTTCACGCTCCACTCAAGCCGGAATGCATCACTTGATCATTGTCGCTTCGTGTATACTCACAAATGCTCCCCCATACACTATGATGGGAAAGCTCCATTGATGCACATCTTCATATGTCCATTATCGCCAAATGGACGGCAAGCTTCAAGTATGTGATCCACTCAAGATGCTCACCTTGAACTTGCCCAACTCAACCTTGTATCTTCTCATACTCACATAAGATAGAGCATGGCTAATATTGAGTTCCACATAAGAACTCCATCTTCGTTTCTTCTTCTTGATCATATCACATATATATATCTTCATACCGATGATCTTGATGCCAATACACAAGGTATACCTTTATCTTCATGGCATCCATACTTGAATCCAACACATGGAGTACAAGTAGTACCTATAGAATATTCCTTCATATAAACTCAATGAAAACATTAGACCATAGGGGTTGTCATTAATTACCAAAACCACACATAGGGGCAATATACCCTTACATGTAGAGCCCCTCCGGTGATGATTCCCCTCTCCGGCAGGGTGCCGGAGGCGATCTCCTAAATCCCCCGAGATGGGATTGGCGGCGGCCTCTCGGAATGTTTTCCGTATCGTGACTCTGCATGTGGGTTTCGCGACGAAGGCTATTTGTAGGCGGAAGGGTAGGTCAGGGGGCGACGCGAGGTGGCGACACAACAGGGCGCGGCCAAGACTGGCCGCGCCGCCCTAGCGTGTCGTCGCCGTGGCCCCACTCGTTTCCTCTTCGGACTTCGAAGCTTCGTGCAAAAATAGGCCCCGGGCGTTGATTTCGTCCAATTCCGAGAATATTTCCTTACTAGGATTTCGAAACCAAAAACAGCAGAAAAAGAACTGGCACTGCGGCATCTTGTTAATAGGTTAGTGCCGGAAAATGTAAAATAATGATGTAAAGTATGTATAAATATTCAAGTATTGTAATAAAACTAGCATGGAACATAAGAAATTATAGAAACGTTTGAGACGTATCACGCAGCAAGAGCTGCGGCGGAGGGCAGGCGACGCCGGGGCGGGGCCGTCGAACGCACCACCGGGCGGTCAGTAGGCTAGGTTTAGATGAAAGCTAGCCGTTTTCATTCAAACTTTGTAATATATAATTAAAATTGAATGAAAACCTTTATTTTCGTGTACCAATATTTATTTGGGGGCGGCGTTTAGGGGACGCGGCTGGGGAGCGACGTCCCCCAAACGCGGCACGAACAAAACACGTCCCCCAAACACTCGATCCGGCGCGGTTTGGGAGACGGTTTGGGGGACGCGACTGGAGATGCTCTTACGTACTTAGGTATGCAATACTCTATGTCAACAACCCTTGTAGAGTGGAATATATACCAATACAGTCACCAAACTATTTACGTCAGGTGGAAAATGATGCGTTGATAAAAAAAACCGCTATGGTGCACGGGCTACATACAGGTTCTCAAATATGAAACACTTGATTTGTCAGTTTTTTCTTGTATAAAGAGTGTTAGACTTTGTATTGTAGCTTTACTGTGTACCATACCGTGTCGGTATTGAACTTGTATTGTACCATTGTACACTACTATAAATATATGCGATAGGCCACCCGATCAGGGTTGTGCCAGTTCTCTCTCTCAGACACACACCCCCCACAACCAACATATGTGTTTCATATGGTATCAGCTGATATCCGATCCACGTAAAAACACTATGCAACCGCCGCGCCTTCACACGCGGCCGCCACCACCCACCATTGCTTCCGCCCCCGACCGTCACCATGACGAGGGCTGCCTCTAACGGCCTCGCCTCTTCTGGGTATCTCCTGGCCTCTCTCGCTGCCCTCCTTTCGCTCACAATCGATCGAGCCGCTGCGACAGCGCCGATCTTTGAGCGTAGGCTCGATGTTCTCCTACCCGCCGTCGGCTTCAACGTCGCGGGCCTCGTCCGCGTTGCTGCTCCAGGCTTCCAGCGCGGCACCCACGGTTGCTGCTCCGTCGCCCCCTGCAGTCACGCCCCCGGCCAACACGCCGGCGGCCCACATGCCCGCGGTGACGCACGTACCGCCCCTGTCCATTCCCTCACCGGTCATTAATTGTCAGCTGCGACCACCGTTCCACTTTGGTAACCTCATCACCATCAAGTGTGCGCAGGTCCTCCCGCTGCTCCGGAGCCATTACCTGCTCGGCTACGTCGACGACACACTACCTTGCCCCTGCGCTGGTGGACTGTCTGCACGGCCCGGTTGTCAAACCGGCGCACCGTGTCTGGATGTGTCGCTTCGACGGAAACATGGCCCCTACGGCGACATTGTTCTGGTGATACTCCTAGTTAGAATCAAGGCCATCGTTGATTGTCATTGAAGACAAAAAGTTCTGATTCCATCTGCCAGGAATAGGCACCTCCTCCCCATCATCAGACTCATCGGAATCATCAGCATCACTGTCACCTTCTGTATCTTCCTCTTCCATCTGGTTCTGCATGTATCCATTTTCTTCGTCACCATCAACCTCACCGTCTTCTCCTGTGTAACCACCACCCTGACCACTATAAACATCTTCCGCATGGCTGCTCTGTCCAGCCTCGTAACTACCGCCACCGCCGGGTGCTTGACTGCTCTATCCTGATTCGTAACCACCTTCTCCACTGTAACCGCCTTCAGGAGGCGCTACCTCCTTCGCCACCGGAAGAACTAATGCTACATGGTTAGTTCCTCTCCTATTATACCATTTTAACCAGCTCACCCACTTAGAGGTATCATCTACAGGCCTCAGATACCAGAAAATGTTTGCTAACGACCTAGTCCACAATACATGCACCCATTGTGTGCACTTCAGGATTAAGCCTGAAACATTCTGTCAACCAGTCCTTCACCTGCTCAATTGTCCATGTTCTATGAGCAGTCAAATTCATCTCTACATATTTGAACTCACTCAGATCAACTCCCATTTCATTTGATCGGACACTACCCACGCCATAGTAAAATACTATCTTCACTACATCTGTCATCTTTGCTCACCTTAAAAAAAATTGTCCGCGTCAACAAACGTAACTACTACACATCACATAAATACACTAACACTAACAACAACCCACATAAACCTACATAGTTAACACTAGTATGCAAAGATTAGGGTTTAGACTTGTAGCGTGAGCGGCCTCTCCAACTGCAGCAGCACGAACAACACGCAGCACCTCAGCACCAGCACCAGCACCAATCCGCAGCAGCAGCTCAGCCCCTTACACCACCACCAACCTCCACCACTTCATCACCATTGCTGCTAAACAACACCACCAAATGCCTCCAAACTTTAACCATCTGGCTTCCCTACACTAATAGCAGCAAAATGGGCTTCCCTAAATTATTTAAAAAAAATCGCGGGAGTACAGTATGTTTTTTTTTTTTTGAGAGACGGGAGTACAGTATGTGGTGACCCCTCCGCTGTGGCGCTGCTCCTGGCCCAAATAGACAGCCCACACAAACACGGGGAGCTTGGTTGGACCCTTCCCCTCCGCGATCTCAGAAATAAAGCAGCCCCCTTGTCCCCTCCCGTCTCCACACCGCCGCTGCCTTCAGCTCGCCTAGGGTTTCTCCACTCCTCAGCTAGGGTTTCCGCCTCCCCACCAGCCCCACCGAGCAATGGCGGACGCGGCGGAGAGGAAGCGCACCCTGCGGAGCTCCGACGGCGAGGAGTTCGAGGTGGAGGAGGTGCTGGTGCTGGAGTCGCAGACCATCAAGCACATGATCGAGGACGAGTGCGACGGCGTCATCCCGCTCCCCAACGTCAGCGCCAAGATCCTCTCCAAGGTGATCGAGTACTGCCGGAAGCACGTCCAGACGCGCGCCGCCCTCGCCCCCGACGGCGACATGAGCACCAACGCCGCCGGCACCGAGCTCAAGACCTTCGACGAGGACTTCGTCAAGGTCGACCAGGCCACCCTCTTCGACCTCATCCTGGTGAGCAGACTCTCCTCCACTCCCAGTACCTGCGCTCCTTTTGTTTCGATCTGGTGCTCGTATCGTCTCGGTTGCAGGGCTTCTGTTCCGATTGTTTAGATGCGATTGTGCTCTGTTTTTTTTTTTTTTGAACGGCGATTGCCCAGATTTGTTGTCCGTTTTCTGACAACTAGGGTTTCTTCATTTTGGGATCTAGGGTCTTGTGGCGTTGTTTGGGAGGTGTATTAGCACTTCTTATTCAGAAGTGACCATTTTTATGTTCGTTCTGTGCTACTTGTGTCATGTACATATTTATTACATGACCCAAACTGCTCAATTGAACTCTCTTATCACTATGATGGATCACCCGTCATCTGATGAGCGACTGGATGAAATTACTGAAAGTGTCTAGTGTGCTACATAAGACTTAGATGTCTGATGTTTTATTTGGTGACATGTTTCTTTGTTCAATTCTGTAGCATCAGGAAGTCCCATGGTAACTGCATTTGTAGGAGTAGCAAATTTGTTCTGATAAGTTGATGCAGTTGTTCTACAGTACTGTGTGCATCTTAGCAGTGTCAGTTTGTAATGAAAAGGGATCTGCTTGGCATGTGGTTGTGAAATTCTATGTGGTTGCAGGCCGTGACATTTGATTCTCACCAAGCTTCTTACAGAGCTGATTGCTGTTTCCTGTTTTCTTTACAGAGCATGATATGTGTTTGTATCCAAGCTTCTTACAAACCTGATTTTTTTCCTGTTTTAGTTCTGAGCACTCACTTTTATTTCTTCTGTGGAGTTCTTTGCAGACGCTTCTTGCATAGCTTGTGTTTCCTGTTTTAAATTTGAAGCACATTTGTTTCCCTTGGGAACATTAATCAAATAAAATTTGACTTGCTTTGTTATTGTTACATGTGTAGAAGCCTGTTGAAACTTTCTTTGTAGTAGCTTGTGGGGGCTTAGTGTTGCATGCTCAGATAAGAAGGCTATTTGTAGATTATCTATTTGTGTTCAACTATTAATTATGTCTGCCATAAGGGAGCAGGGTATGTCTCCCATAAGGGAGCATGAAACCTAAGATTTATTTGTTGCTCTGTGGTAGTTTTTGATGGGGATATTATTATTCATTGCTTTGCTTATATCTATTGCTTCGCTTTGTCTTGGTCTTTGCTTTGCTTTTTGCACATAATATAGTATGTCATGCATCTGCTCCTAGCTGGTAGGCTATATTGTTTTATATAGCTGCTGTGGACATCTTGCTGGTGTATAATTCTCTGACTGAAACATTATCCCTCGGTCTAAGCTATAATATAATATAATAATGGTAGTTGTTCAGTACCGAAAAGGTCCACTCAACCTGAAGATAGTACTATTTTTTTTTGATAATAATGTCTTGCTCTTGTTCAAGTATGAACTTGTGCCCGACCATGTGGATGATGCAATAGTCTATTGGTTGATGCTCCAGTTTACTATATGTTTAATCTGTTTCGTGTCTCGTGTATGATACCTGATCACTATGCTTGTATATCCCTGGACAGGCTGCAAACTACCTGGACATCAAGGGACTGCTGGACCTGACCTGCCAGACGGTGGCTGACATGATCAAGGGCAAGACCCCAGAGGAGATCCGCGCGACCTTCAACATCAAGAACGACTTCACCCCAGAGGAAGAGGAGGAAGTGCGCAAGGAGAACGCGTGGGCCTTCGAGTGAAGGTCGCCGCCCTGACAAGTAACGCGAATAACCAGCAAGGAGAGGTAACGATGGCGCTGGTAGTGCCTGGGAGCAGCTGTTAACCGTCTGTGGTTCGAAAAACTATGCTAGGGTGAAGTTGTAAGTAGGTTCTGGATCCGGTGGATCGGGAGGTCTTACCATTTGCTGAGCTGACTCCGTTCTTTTTTGGTGGTGATATTTGGTGCACTCTTGAACCTGGTTATGAGGAGATGCTGGTTGCTGGTTATTCTGCACTAATGCTAGTTGGATCTTATGCATGACTTTCTTGTGCTGAGCTTCATATGTTTTCCTGCTGTGTTTGTGCTGAATCGTTGGATTCTTTGCTTGTTTTCTTGTGGATGCACCCATCTGTTCCAGATGGTCCAGGGTGCAGGATGGCCCCTGGCTCTTCTGCTGCGTGCTGTGCTGCTGGTAATTACCACTGTTCGGACGCAGATCAAACCTGGCCCCTTTGCCTGCTTATGCTACTTAAAATGTGGGATGATACTGACAACGTCTGTACTGAATTGAGAATTACGTCTGTACTGATTTCCTTGCTTGTTTCTGTGTCCACCCATCCGTTCCAGATGGGTGCAGTGCCCTCGACGCTAGAGGTTTGCTGATCTTGTCAGTAACATTTATTTAGTTTTTCAAGGTTAGGTTATGCCATTTGGTTAGTTAGCTCCTCCTTTGACAAAGCAGAGTCTGTACTAGAGTGACCAAATGCAATTTATACTAGCAACTTGTTCAATAAAGTACTGTACATTTGAGTATGGTGTTTTGGAGGCCATGTAGCTCTTCATTTTTGAACACTCAAAATTTGTATCTCGAAGTTTCAAAATATCCGAAACAAAATTTTAGAGGTAACCAATGATGAATGCTCCAATGGTGTAAAATCTCAATAGAAACTGATTTATATTTTAGGCTGCATAAAAATGATAAATTATGACAGTTCCAAGTGTTTGAAAATAAAGGGCTTTGTGTAGCTTGGCCTCCGTTTCAATTTTTCACGGTACATTCTGCCTATAAAGATAAGAATCCACGTTGACACCTCATACCACAAGAAATATACAATTGTAGGAACATGCGCTCAAGTTCAATGCAACCAATAACATCCATTCTATTAAGAGATGCCAGGGACGTTGAACATATCAAATTGCGTAATATTTTAACAGAAGAAGCTCAAGATCAAAATTCAGGCAAACAGAAAATAACAGCCCCCGGTATTTCAGAACACCATCTATTAAAACAAGGAATCAAGTATACATGGGCACCTCAACTACATCATGTGTTGTCTGTGAAACGGCACCGCAAGTCTGTAGAATATCCCTGTTCACTCCTGGTTGTACATTTACAGCCACTCGAAGAAAATGTGTCCCTAAACCATGAACCTGGCTAGACTGCGCCACTTGTACATCTACAGCCACTGGAGTAGTGGGCTAGGCCAATCAGCGTCGCAGCACTATGTCGATCTCCTCGTCGTCTGAGCTGCCTAGGTCCAGCTCGATTGTGTTCCCCGGAGGATCATTCGCCTTTCTTCTCTTGGCGTCTTGTTCTTGCTTCTGCAAGCTCGGTTTGGGCGCTAACTTGGTGCCAGAAGATGTCGCCCTGCACGTAAATTAAAGTCGCTTAGTTGAAATGAATTGCTCAATAGAGCGGTGAAGAATACGGGTAGGCGAACATGGGATGTTGCGGCTCACCTTCTGCTTGCGCTCAGCTTTGCTGAAAGGCTGCTCCAGGTTGACATCGGCTTCTCCAGAACCGTAGCACCATTCCTCACGAGATTCGGTTCAGTGCCGCCTGCTCAATGCAGAAAGAATATCAGTTGCCACTGCAAGGTGACCGCAGAAAATTTTGCATCAAACAGGTGCAACTCCCATTGAAGTATGAGGTGAAACAGATGAAGAGTGAGGTTTTTACCTGTGACATGGGAGAGGAACCTTATGCCCTGAGAGTTGTTCTTACTAGTCACTTTATCTGCATGACTGCAAGACAATATAATAATTAAGAAATATGGAGTATCATGTTTAACATGGCAAAGACTTCAGTTCATGCTATTAAAAGGTCTGATGCATTTTCGATCATTAGTCTGTCGTCAAATACTAGAGGATCCTTCAGAATGTCACATTTGGACAATACAACGGTATACAGATTATCTGACACTAGCATTTGTGTATTTCACAGTTCACGCCATCGTTTTGTTCACTACAGAAGCTCATTTTTATCATAGAATATAAGGAGAAAAGATGAACACACATAAGTACTTAGAATACCTTAAAGCCCTTTTCAGCCCATCGACTGACATTACTTTCAGTGGTCTTGATGGATTTCTTGGACCAGATTGCTCTGAGGGAGGCTTAACCATGTAAATCCCTCTGGAGCGTAAATTGGCAGCAAACTGAAAGTTTCTGAAGAAGAAGAAAGTGTACAGAATTATGTGGATATGACGAGGAACTATTGGGGAATACAAGGAAAGCTAGGGCCGTTCTCTTTGGGATTCACTTACCCACCCTTAAGCTCTGCTCTGCCAGTAAAGTGCTTCTGTGATGATGTGTTCTGTCCGTGGGAAGCAAGCATGATTAATCGACAATTTAAAACTGCATGCCTGTCTTGCATCAGTTGCAAAATAGTGACGGCTATTATAACCTTACCGATGAATGAAATTTGCAGTATGATCCCTTACGCCTGAAAAGGAACATTAGAAGTTCAGAAGGAGAATATCATTTATCTAAACCAATGTACATTTGTTCTTGCAGGTTAGCCATAATGTAGATGAAATGCTGTGAAATCAGCTCTCCAACTAAACATAACAACTTTTGAAAGCAAAATCAGGATAAAAAAATGATGTTCAATTACAATTTGCTTCCACCATTGAAAATTTCAGAATTAAAAGCAACACTCATCATGCAGGGACAACAATAATGCTATCTGAAATACCGATAAAATAACCCCCCATATTTCTTTAGGGGATTGTCTAATTTGGTGATTTCAAGGTCAACTACCCAAGCCACAGCTCAAATGCCAGACAATTAAATTGTAAATCTAAATCCATACAAATAATCCAGCGAGACATGATTGGTGTGAATCAAACATGTTCATTAGCCAGGAAGACAATTTGCACACCGCTAAACTACACTATGGTTGTTTCCATGATCTTCACACAGTGACCACTGACCAGGGTCTGGTCATATCCATAGGAAGGACACCGTGTGTCTAAATGGGCTTCATGTCATTTCAGTGCCAGCAGATAATGCTCTCCTGGTAAATGCTAATATCTCCGAGGACATGAGCACAATTTTTTATCACTATTCTAGTAGCATGTACTCTTTTGTCTCTACAGCAACAATCTATGATATGATTCAAATACCAGAAACTATAATCCCTCCACCATTTGTTTTGGGGGTTGTCTAATCTAGTCATTTCAAGAAAGCAAACCATGTAATCACGAAGCCATGATTCTAAATCAAGTACCAGAAACTATATAGGAAAATCCATACAAATAACCCACTCAACCCGGTGTGATTTGATCATGGTCATCAACCAGAAATACAATGTGCTTATGTGCATACCGTTAAAGTATGTGATGGTTCATGATCGTCACATCTTGACCAGGGTCTGATCATAGGAAGGCCAACATATGCCTAAATGGGCTTAATGTCATTTCGGTGCTAGCACATATTGCATTCCTGATTTCTTGGTAAGTGTTAATATCTCTGAGGAGATGATCACAGAATTTCCTCGGTGTGAGCATAGTCTGTAGTTTGTACATCTTCCTCAATCCTATTGGCAATGTGCAACTACATTTTTTCAGAGATAATCTCATCGTGCAGGAAGAAAGAAGTACTACATACTTGTTTGTGGCCATGGTGCAAGCCATCCCATCTTTCCTCTTCCCTTTGCAGAGACTGAAATCCGCCGAGACGCCCATCTTCATCATCTGGCCCACTGAGCCAACACTCACGGAGAACCCTTTCCCCTGCAGGAACATTGCCACCAGCAATGAATTAAGTCGGAATATCCCCAAAGCATCAATTGATCTATACAACAAAAGAGGATTGCGAGCAAGCATAGTACCGCCTTGTCCGCGCGGACGTTGCCGTTGAAGAGCGCGAAGACGTCGCCGACGGCACCGCCGGAGTAGTGGGTGTGGGCGTCCCCGAAGAGGAACACCGACACCTCGGAGTCGTCCAGCGCGCCCATCTTCCAGATGCTGTAGTCCTGCCCCTGCGCGCTCACTCGCGTCGTGCCCTTGTCCAGCACCACGCCGGCGGTCGCCCAGCAGCCCGAGAAGGTGTCGCCGCCGGCCAGGTTCCTGTTCCCCAAATAGATGAGTACGCGACTCGGAATGTACAGACGGAGTAATTCGGGGGGAAATCAGAAAAAGAACGTACTGGAAGGCGGAAATGCGGACGAATCGGACGTCGGCGAAGCGGTCGGCGATCTCGAGCGGCGAGATGGCCATGTTTTTGATGCGGAGGCCGGAGTAGTTGTCGACGAGGGTTTGGGTCGATTTGGGGAGCTTGGGGCGCTTGGGGCCGGATCCGGAGGTGGAGGCCGGGACGGCCTCGATGTAGTCCTTGACGGCGTCGCGGAAGACGGACATGTCGGTGCCGCCGGGGCGGGGCGCGGCCCTCGGAGGGGTGTAGGCGCCGTGGCCGCCGGCGGGGGGCGGGGAGGACGGAGGGGTCTCGAGGACGACCTGGGCGCCGTCCTCGTCGAGGGACATGAGGAGGTCCAGGTCGTCGCCGGCGTCCTCCATGACGGCGGCGAGGTGTGGGAATCTGTGTGCGCGGCAGAGAGAGATGTACTGGCGGCGCGGAGGGAAATGAAGAATTCGGAGGGGGAAGGGAAAATATTGGAGGGAAATGGCTACCGAGACAATTAAGGATGATAAGATAATATAATATGATTAGCAGTGTCTGTCAGCAAAGGGCGTTTGGTCTAGTGGTATGATTCTCGCTTTGGGTGCGAGAGGTCGCGAGTTCGATTCTCGCAACGCCCCTCTTTTTTTTTTCAAATGTCCAAATTTTCACACATTTCTGGACATCTTCTTTTCAACATATTGTTTTCTGTATTAAAACATGAAACTTAATGATCGTTGTCCCATCTAGGAGATTATGACTGAATTTGTATAAATTTTACGTATTTCTAAACATCTACTTTTGAACATATTGTTTTCCAATATCGGTGTCCCGTCCTAGGAGATTATGGTCAAGTTTGCCTAAATTTTACACATTTCTAGACATCTGTCCCACTGAGTTATTTCAAGCAGAGGAGGAATATTTCAAGCACAGGAGGAATGCAACTAGAGAACTACTTGGCCATTGTACTTTGCATAAGATAACTTACGTATGAGAGCGAGTATGGTTTCCCAACTGACGTCGCCAATAAATATAAAATACTTTCGCATTGGAGAGGATGTAACCATCAAGAATGTGAAGAATTTCATAGAGTCTATGACTGTAGTCTTTGGAGGCGAGTATTTAAGAGCACCCAATCCAAAGGACGCTTCAAGATCGATGGAGATTGGTACTTATAGAGGTTCTTAGTTATGCTTGGATGCCTTCAATACATGCATTGGCGAAGGAATAATTTCCCAACTAACGTCGCCAATGAATACAAAATAATTTCGCATTGGGGAGGATGTAACCATCAAGAGTGTGAAGAATTCCATAGAGTCTATGACTGTAATGTTTGGAGGCGAGTATTTGAGAGCACCCAATGCAAAGGACGCTTCAAGATCGATGGAGATTGGTACTTCTAGAGGTTCTTCGTTATGCTTGGATGCCTTGAGTGCATGCATTGGCGAAGGAATAATTTCCCACCACATGTCATGAGCATGTCACTAGTCTTGTCATGATCCAACAATCATACCTGAAGTTGTTGGGGATCTATGGTTTTGGCATTGTTACTCTGGGATGACCATGTCGAGCACACTTGACAATGGCATGGGAAATAGTTTATTCATGTACAATCATGTTTTATTTGATTTACTTCCTTCATTAGGACCCTATTTTGTGATTGAATTTAAATTTATTGTTGCCTGCCAAAACCCACCGGCGAGCAGTGGTTAAGCAACACGAAGAGCCGGGAGGCTTCCAAGGCTGCAGGGGCCCTGGTCCCTCGACGTCGTCCCGCAAATGTTCCGGCACACGTCCTAGCGGTTGCAAGGGCGTGCCACCCGACTATACCTGGTCGGAAGGTGTTGGATTGCTTCGATTAGTTTCTGCATGTACGTAAACATTAAATACGAGCCCGATCGGCTCTCGGGTTGCCCTGTGATCGGCTCACAAAGCCGATCGCCCCATGGTTTGCGTCGGGTTAACGATGACATGGGGCTCGCTGATCAGTATAAAGTTAAACCAATCTACGACAGTTTAGGGTTTTCACCGTATGATCGGAACATCCTACGCGTAGTTGAGCCTAATAGACACGAAAGATAATGGAAAACTAACCCTAAAAGAGGCCTAAAAACCAACATTAAGTTAATTCCCGGAACATCCCTCTTAGGACTAACAAACCATACCTAACGCACTACCGGATCGTTCAACCCGTTTGCAAGGCCTAACCATACGGATATTAAACCAATCCTTGAAGAATCAAGGAGCAACTATAACGGATCGGATCTACTAAACAACGAACAAGCAAGACGCTGCCCTTGGATAGGTGTAAGGGCAGCTAGATATCGAGGGACGGCATAGCTAAGCATGTAAGAAAAGCATCTATGCAAAAAACATCTATTATAAGTGTACTCTCTCAAAACTTCAGACGAGCAAGCACAAGGTAAACGAATAAAGAATGCCTAGATCGCAAGATGCGATCTAGGCAAATGATGCTTACCCGGAGAAACCCTCGAAAGAAGGGGTGGCGATGCGCCTGATTTGTGTTTGTTGTGAACGTGATTGTCCTCCTTTTCGATAACCCTAGATACATATTTATAGTCCAGGGGACTTTCTAATTCGGGCGTGCACCTAACCGTGCACGGGTCAAACTCTATCTTTTAATTCTACACTAAGATACGATCTACTATATTACAGATACATGGCCAATCTAGCCCAAACTCTTCACGCAAGGCCGCTTCAAAGACGCTCCATGCATATATCCTTCAAGCCCATCTTCACTTACGGCCCATCTCCTGATTTGGCCAAAATCCGGTGATAACACATGCCCCCCTGGTTTTGGCAATGACAATTTCAAAACCACTCTGTTTTTCCTTCGAAGGGTCATGTCGTGGCAGAGCAGAACCGCCGCAGTACTCTTCGGAAATCACCGATTTTGCCGATTGTCAAACGCGAGTCAACGCGCAAAGAGCCGATGGCAAAACGTCGGCCCTTATCACAAAACGCGAACGAGGCCAACCCAGTCGCCTGTTCAAACGGTAACTTGCACCCTTGCCCATAAGAGCAAACTCAGATCCCCAAATCACCGCTCGTACAGATCCAACTTCCAGCGCGCAACTATCATCCCAACCGCACAGACTCCTCCGTAACGACTCCAATGGCGGAATCATCCAACGCCAACACTGAGGTCTCTGGATTGAAGGTAATCCCCCACCGTTCTTCACCATCCGAGTAAATTGCTGGAATTAGCCCCAAAACACCTGAATTAATGTCTCATTACGCCACTAATTTTTAGGTATCAGATATTCTGCTGCCGCATCCTTCCCTTCCGAATTCTCTTTGCCTTGGTCCTCGTTCCACCGAGAGTCCTGCTCATCCGATTTCATGCGAGGCCAATAGGATTCCCTTTGTGAACCAGAACTTGGATCTCTCTACTTGGGCCGATTGCTTACGAGCCCGGCCTAATCCTCCCGAGGATTGGGTTTCATGGTATAACAGGATGGCCAAAACCCACCAATCTACCTGGGAAACTACGGGAATAGCCGATGCCTTAGCCTTATCACTGTCCCCCCTTGAGAAACATGAGAACCTTTTGAGAACCATCGGCTACTTCTAGTCCGACGCTTTGAACTGTTTCATGTTCGGCCATGGTCCCATGACCCCAACCCTACTAGACGTGGCCATGATCACTGGTCTGGATATTGCATCCCCAAGCCCTTCTGCCTTTAGGCTGCCAAAAGTTCCTTTCCAACTTTCCTCCAAAAAGGAATGCACAAACTGGGGTACTTATCTTCGACGCTACATGAAAACCAAAGGCCCTGTAACAGAGAAAGAACACACGGCCTTCTTGAAATTCTGGTTGGAGCACTTCATATTCTGTGGCCCTTCCCTTGCTCCTACCAAAAATTACCTTTCCTTGGCCTATGAACTTGCCAAAGGCACCAAGCTTGGTATTGGCAAACTGTTCCTTGGAGAAGTCTATAGATATCTCCAGCTGATGTCTGTCAAACTGTTCACCCAAAAGACAACAAAACAGGGGGTCCTTGGTGGTTTATTCAGTTATGGGCCCAACTATACTTCCAGAATCACATCCCAAACTTCCCTCGCCTGGCAACTCGCACCTTTCCAGATGCCACTGGGAAGCAAATTCGATGCACCAACTACGGCCAATCTCTGTACAGCCTCCCAGGTAGTAAGTTGACTCCCCAAGAAGCCTCAGAGTGGTTCAGCGTCTTCTTCCAAGGTCTGACAATCTCTTCTTTCCTTATACGGAGTCCGAACATTTCGAGAATCCAGTCCTCTTCGATTAGACAGTTTCCGATGACAACAGACCGGCAATTATACTCCATCATGATTCGTCCCTGTTTTCTTCCAGTGGGCATGAGTACCTCCAACAGGATCATCAAACCTGGCTATGAGTCCTACCAACCGGTCGTAGCAGCCCGGCAATTTAGTCTTGGGCAGGTGTCTCCCCACTTCTTCCTCCACTTCTTAACAGAAAGTAGGGCTGACTTGCCAGATGTCCTGACTGGTCAGAGGTGTTACTCTTTCTTTGATGCTCTGGTCATCCCAATTCCCCACAACCTCTCTTTCACCTCATCAACGGATGACTTCGAGGCCTGGTGGGCAATGTGGAAGACTCATGCCTTCCGGAGGGCTCTAGGACCATTGTTGAAACAACTTGATGCTCAATACGATATCCCTGCAGAACAGGTACCATCACTCATAATTTTGTCTTGAAGTGGCCCATCGTGATTCTTCTTTATGACCCTGCTCCATTTTCTCGCAGCAACAAGACGGTCCAGAGCCTGCTCATGATGACGGCTCCTCTCTTACACTCCACCCACCAGCTCCGGTGGTCCTTTTCTGCAAAAACTCACCATCTTTGAAGAAGGTCGTGATGCAGAGCCAGCCGATTTTACCCAAATCGGCTTCCCAAAGTGGAGTGTCTTCTAGGCCAGCTGCCCCCGAGCCTCAGGGAGAACAGCAGTGAGGAAAGTAGCTGGTAGGAAGACCTTGAGGCGCCACACCTCCTCTCCAGCTCAACAAATTCCGCACGTAAGCTCATCCGCTCCCTGGCTGGTTTCATTCGTTCATCTAGTCTTTTGTAATAGCTTCATATTCCTTTTTCAGACCTCTACTGAAGAAATCTCCAGCGAGGATACCCAGTCCGGTCGAGAGGAATCAAGCTCAGGCACCTCCGGGAAGAACACCACGCCAAGCGAGCCAGACTTACCACCGTCGGCTTCCAAGAAAAGGTCAGCCCCCGAACCTGCTTCCTCCCAGGCTTCTCCAGCAGCAGGACAAGGTGGTCGTCGCATAAAGAGTCGATGTATGAAGAGAGCTCGCAAGACGCCACAAACCTCTTCATCAGACCAGGAGCTTTCGAACGTAATTGCTCTCTACATTCCCTTTGACTTTTATCCTGTGCTGACCCATCGTTGTTCTTATCGGCTGATTATTCCCCTTTTCAGACTGACGACACCTCTAGTGGGGAAGTCAAGGAAGTAATGATGCCATCCACCACCCTGGACCTGGCAACCTCAAACAGTGGAGCCGAAAAGGCTGCTACCTTGGCTACGCACTCAGCAGAAGCACGAGAGCCGATCGCCTCTTCGCCAGCCGCCCCTATGGTATCCGGAGAGGTAGACTTCCCTCCCTTAGCTCTTCCTTGCTTTTTTGCTGCGTACTGACGTTGTTCTTGCTGCTTGTCAGGGCTATGACCTCTCAAACTTGCTAACGTTTGACCCTGAATCCATCGAACCAACTGCTAAAGCAAGCGAAGCGTCAGGGCCTAACGCTACCCAAGGTCAACTTCAACAACTCAAGGCCTTGCTCTCCTCCTCAATCGAGACAATGGTTGAGGACACCGAGGGATTAAAGAACATTCTCGAAGACCTCCAGCCTCATCTCCCGGTGACACGCAGTGAAGCTCGGCCCGTGGTGACTTTGTCTGCTTACAGGTCAAGGGTGACCCTGGCTCGTCGAGAATCGGCTTGCGCCACGCCCAGCTTTCATTGAAAGCCGATATTGCAGACAAGTGCCCGGCTTAATAAGAAAAAGGCAGCTTTGGACGCAAAACCGACACCTCTCCCAAGCGCTGGCTGGAGATCTTGCGAAAGGAATTGAAGGACCTCGAAGAGAGGGTGCGGGTAACCAAGCAGCTCATCCAAGATAAGGAAGCTCTCATTGCCCGCTCCCAAGAAGAGCGAAGGTCTCAAAGCTGAACTGAAAGATCTGGCCGAGATCCGCACCTTGAACAAGCAGCTGGTGATGGGCCAGGATGAAGATGACGAGGCTGAGATCGCCGAGGTAGATTGTGTTCGTGCTTCTGCCCTTTGTGCCCTTGAGGCATTCCTTCAGTAGAGCTCCCCCATGTAATGATGACTGCTCCACTGAGCATGTACTTCTTGAGTCGATGGCTATGCATAAGTCGATGTCCGAGCATCGGCTGTGCTGAAATTTTTTGTATTTTTCGATTTTTTTATTAACCGATCGATTTCATGAATCGGCTTCCCCTGGGTACATACTTTGTGTCCTTGTACCTTCTCTGTGTGTATGCCCCCCGAGCCGAATCCTTCAAGTGATTGAAGATATCGGCTTTTCAGCCAATTCAAGCTTGTCTCACCACTCACCATGCTAAATAGCACAGCAGAGAACACGTGTGGTGAGAATAATTTTAGCCGATTGCTGGAATCGGCTTCCCTGCGCTGTTGATCCAACTATTTGCGATAAATGTTGGTCGTGGCTTATCCCAGGACCAATGTCAATCTCTTCTAGATCATCGTAAAACCATACCTCACCTTTCCATCGCTGCTAAATCAATGCTGAACATAGGCAGAAGGCAGGTTGAGGCTACTTGTGGCCGATTGCTAGAATCGACATCCTTTCTCATTGCAATGTTTAACGAGGGTTCACAACTTCTTGGTTCTCTGCTATAACGACGTAGCATACTTGAAGTGAGATCCTTGTTTCTTATTTTTTGGGGCCGATCGCAGGGATCGGCCTCGCCACGTACGTCCATAGACTTGGATCTTGCTACTCTGTCAGGCCAGTGGATAAGACCAGCCTCACCCCATTTTTTGTAGCTTCGATGCGCTCACGGCCGTCCAGATTGATTCCAGAGAGCGGCTCTTGGTCGTTTGCTTCCCAGATGTTCATGGCAGCCAAAGAGATGTCGATCGAATCATCGCATGAACAACCTCCACTTCATCTCCATCCCATTGTATGATACACTGATGCATTGTGGATGGGATGCAACAAGAGCGTGGATCCAATCCCTTCCTAGCGACACATAAGTGCTCTTGCTGTCCACGATGAAGAACGATGTAGGGATGGTTTTGACCGACGTTAAGTCTACGTTCAGAACACCCTTGGCTTCTGACGCTTGGCGTTGAAATCGCTTAGCGTGACGTTGGTCTTGATCAGATCTTCATTGGAACGTCCCAAACGTCGTAACATGGAGTATGGCATTATGTTGACTGCGCTCCCGTGTCAACCAGCATCTTGCCGATAGGCTGCCCATTGATATAACCCTTCGGTATAGGGCTTTCAGATGTAGCTCCTCTCTCGTGGCTTCTCGAAGATAACGGTCGTGGCCCGCAATCAAACTGTGGCACTGATACTTCCTCATCTCTTGGAGCACAAAACTCTGACGGGAGAACAAACACCATGTTTGTATCAGCCGATGCCTCTGCATCGGCTTTTGTCTGTTTGGGTTGCCACACTTTCTTTGGTGGGCGAGCCTCCGTCTCCAGTGTTTGCTGAATTTTCACGGCCAGATCGGGCCGTGCTTTCCTCAACGTGTATAGGTGCTCGCCTCGGCTTCCTCCAAGCCGTAGCCGTTGCACTCTGCGCTTTTGGGAGTGGCTGAGTCCATCGGACACCACCTTGGTCGGTGATATCTATCTTCTTCCTCCGACTCCAAGTCTTCATCTTGAGATGACTCAGCTCGTTTGTTCGAGGTGGGAGAGGTCCTAGACGCTTGTTCCCTTCCTCTTGTCTACACATTCTGTTCTCGATTGTAGGCAATCGGCTCATTCTGAGTCCCAGCAGTGTTTGAAGAAAGGACAGTTCCAATGCCTATCCATGTCCTCTTGCTCTCTTGACCTCCCTCGTGACGCTCATACCCTTCGTATCGACGGTATTTCCTGTTGTCTGCATTAGACCGACGATATCTATCATCATCTACGTCGTAGCGCCGACGTTGGCCGTACTGCTGCTCATATTTGTTAAGGAGATGCGCGGAGAGTGGTCGTTGATACCGCACGCTTATCACCTCTTCCTCAGTCAAATACCGTCTGTCATCATTGAAAGTGCATGGACCCCCATGTGTGGTTTTGGTAATTAATGACAATCCCTATGGACTAATGTTTGCATTGAGTTATATTTGTAGGTGTTGTCCATAGGCAATGTTTGAACCATATGTTGGCTTCAAGGTTGCATTAAGAAGAAATTAATGAAGGATATCAAGTATCAAGTATGTCTTGAAGATGAAGATGAAGTGATCCCTCAAAGTTAACTTCAAGACATCAACATGATGAAGAATAAAGAAATGAAGTGCAAGTTCAAGATGAGCCATCTCTAAGAGATCATTTGCTTGAAGCTTGCCATCCATATGGTGATCATGGATATGTGAAGATGTGCCGAAGAAGAAGCTCTCCCATGGTGGATTATGGGGGAGCAATCCACAAGACTTCATCAAGCAAGCACAATCAAGAAAGACGTTCCATCTTGTTGTGATCAAGATCGTCTTCATCGAGCTCAAGAGGAACGCGCAAGGTTAAGGTTTGCTCTTGATAGGGTTTCTTTCTTACAGGTCTCATGGTGTAGTTGGAGACCGGTTTATAGTTTAGTTGACGTACTATCAAGAGGGCTCTCGAGTGAGTAACTCGATCGTATCGTTCGGAGAGAGCTCAAACCTTTGCATCCTTGCATCATATTTCTTGGTTGTTATTTGGATCTTATCCATGTGGTGATTTAGAGATTGTGGTTATTTCCATAGCAAGCTCTAGTTCATCGAAAATGGATTCCGCATGAATCACTTGTTGCGTTTTCGATATTGGAGTTTTTCTCGGTTTCTCGTATTGAGAGGTTTCACTCTAAAATACATAGAAAAACCTACCCCACTTGTTCTTAAGCCTTTCACTCTTTGTGGGGTAGCTCTTGTCATCTTCTTTACAACAAAATTGGTTTCACCTAAATCCGAGTTTCCTAACTCAAGTTGTTGCATTTTCCATATTGGAGGTTTTACCGGTTTGCTGTTTATAGATAGGTAAAACCTTTATCCATTTGTTTCTATCCTACCTTACTGGACTATGATGGTTCCATGCATGATCTTGTAGAGCTTTTACTAGCTTCGAAACGAGCCCAAGATCATCAAAATCGGAGTCCGGATGCAAAAGTTATTGAAGTTTTCGTGAAGCAGTTTTTTGGCCGGAAGTAGGGCGGAAGTTGGCCAACTTCCGGTGAACTTCCGGAAATGACGAATCTGCACGCAGAAAGTATACTGTAAGCATTCCGGGGCGCGGACTTCACCCGGAAGTTGGCCGGTACTTCCGGGGGCGGAAGTTCCGCCCCAAATGACCGGAAGTTCCGGTTTTGACGAGTTTTGTGCATAACGGGCAGATTTCTCTTGCCCTATTTAAGGGGGTCTTCTTCCCCAAAGTTCCCCAACCGTTTGAGCTCGTTTTTGCCCCCATTGTTGACCTTCTTTGAGCTTGCTATCTCCCTCTCCCTCCCATGAATCTTGCATCTATTTGAGAGAAAGATAGAGGAGATCTAGATCTACATCTTCACCAATCAAATCCCTCTCTTTGTGAGGGGAATCCACTAGATCTAGATCTTGGAGAAATTTGGTGTTCCTCCTCCTATTTGTTCTTCCTCTCTTATTCCCCCAATAGCTTTTGTAGCTTTGTTGGAATTTGAGAGAGAAGGACTTGAGCATCTTTGTGGTGTTCTTGCCATTGCATTTGGTGCATCGGTTTGAGTTCTCCACGGTGATTCGTGGAAGTGAAAGCAAGAAAGTTGTTACTCTTGGGTTCTTGGAACCCTAGACGGATTTGAGGCCTTTGTGGCGATTTCTTGGGAGCCTCCAATTAAGTTGTGGATGCGTGCCCCAAGCTTTGTGTAAGGCCCGGTTTCCGCCTCGAAGGAAATCCCTTAGTGGAACCGTGACCTAGGCCTTTGTGGCGAGGGTCACCGGAGATTTAGGTGAGGCGCCTTCGTGGCGCTCGGTGTGTGGTGTGAGTACCGCATCTTGGGGTGAGGCCTTTGTGGCGTTGGTGTGCATCGAGCAACCACACCTCAAGGTGAGCCTCTTGTGGCGTTCGGGAGCACTAAGCCACCGCACCTCTCCACCGGAGATTAGCACTCGCAAGAGTGTGAACTCCGGGATAAATCATCGTCTCCCGCGTGCCTCGGTTATCTCTATACCCGAGCTCTTTACTTATGCACTTTACCTTGTGATAGCCATCGTGCTTGAAGTTATATATATCTTGCTATCACATACTTGCTTGTATTGCTTAGCATAAGTTGTTGGTGCACATAGAGGAACCTTTGCTTAGAATAAGTTGTTGGTGCACATAGGTGAACCATAGTATATAGGCTTTGGGCTTGACAAAGTAAACGCTAGTTTTATTCCGCATTTGTTAAGCCCATCTCATAAAAGTTTTATATCGCCTATTCACCCCCCCCTCTAGGCGACATTCGTGTCCTTTCAATTGGTATCAGAGCAAGGTCTCTCATTCTTAGGCTTCACCACCTTGAGAGTAAAGATGTCGGCTAGGGGATTAGCGCACAATAACTTGGTTATATTTGACGACACAAATTATGATCTATGGAAAATTTATGTGCTTAATATTTTGCGGCGTATGTCCCCGGACATGGAGCGATTTCTTGACATGGTTTTTTCTTCTCCTAAGGATCCTCAAAATTTATCTCTTGAGGAGGAGAAAAACTCTTGTCTCGATGCTCTTGCTTCTCATGTGTTTTCCATTGTTGTGAGCAATGTAGTTACTTCTTCAATCATGCCTTTTGGGAGCGCTCATGAATTATGGACAAAGCTTCAAGATAAATATGATGTGTCCAATATTATTGAGGATGATTGTATTGCTTCCACTTCCGGTCGTGATGAGTTCTCATCTTCATCCACTTCACCAAAGTGTGGTAAGACACAAGGTAATGATATGGTGAGTGGTGATGAAAATTGCAATGTTGATATTGAGCTTACTATTGATGATTCTTCATCTCTATCTCATTGCAATGCTTCATCTTTGGACTTAAACACATCTAGCACTAGAAATGATTTACATGCTTGTGTTGATAGTCCTTGCATATCATGTGTAAGTTGCTTGAATAAATCTAATGATGATATGCTTGCATTGTCTTGTGGCCATGATAAAAATGCTTCTATTTCCTCTAGTTGTTGTGTGTCTAACAATGTAGAGGAAACCAAAGATTCTATTGGTCAAGACAAGATCTTGAAAGGAGCCTCAAGTAACTCCTCATCTTTATCTCACGGTCCTCATATATGCCTTATGGCCAAGGGTTCCACGGTACCTCCTACCATGGAACCTAATATGTCTCGTGGTGATAAGGATGCGGATGAATATG
This sequence comes from Lolium multiflorum, assembly GCA_030979885.1. NCBI lineage: Eukaryota > Viridiplantae > Streptophyta > Magnoliopsida > Poales > Poaceae > Lolium > Lolium multiflorum. Next base: position 241,292,255 of record CM061751.1, on the reverse strand, counting down.
AAGAAGAGGATTGGGTTGTCTCTCTACGCGATAAGGGTAAGAGCGTATTCAAGGTTATTTGCAAAGATAAAATTGCTAGCACTCACTTCTTTGAAATCTTGACTACCGCTATTGAGAGCCAAAAACTTATTTGGATGCATGAGAACACCATTGATAAAAAGGGTGCTCTTGAACGAGAGTATGCCGATGATGTAGCATCATTAAAGAATGAACTTGAAGAAGAACAAACCATCAAGGAAGCTCTTGAGGAGACCTTTGCTCTAGAATTGTCTAGAGAAAAGGAAAACCATGATAGAGCTCTTGAGATGGCAAATGAACTAAAGCTAAAAAATGATAAGCTTGTGTTTGTTAATGCTAAACTCCTTGAGGATTTTGAGCAACTCAAAAAGGGCTCAAGGGTCATTGAGAGTGCGCTCACCAAACTCACCGAGTCGCATGATCAACTTAAAGCTTCTTATCTAAAAGAGCATGCCAACTTGCCTTCTCCTATTGCTATTGATAATGATGCTTGTGCTACTAACTCTACTTCTTGTGAAGCATCTACCTTGAAGGAGAATGTTGAGCTAAGGGCTCAACTTGATTTGCTAACTAGCAATTATGGGAAATTGGAAGAAAATCATGGAAAGCTTTCTAGCTCCCATGAGGATCTTCTAGCCTCTCATGATAGGCTAAAGTTAGCTCATGAGGCTATAATATCTAAGGCAACACCATGTGAGCCTCATGTGGGTACTAGCACTACTACTCAAAATGTTATATTGCCATGTGTTAGTCCTAGTAATTCATCCACTCATAATATTGCTAAATCTTGTGATGAATTATCTTCCTTGCCTTGTTGCCCTAACAATGAAGGTTCTACTTCCTCTAGTACTTGTGTTGTTACTAACCATGTAGAGGAAATCAAAGAGCTCAAGGCCCAAGTCTCTTCTTTGAAGAACGACTTGGTAAAGGGTCATGAAGGGAAATGCAAACTTGATAAGATGTTAAGTGTGCAACAATCCCCCAATGACAAGAGTGGACTTGGATTCAACTCCAACAACAAGATCAAGTCCAAGAACAACAAGATCGAGAAGGGCCAATTACAAGTCAAAGACCCGGCCAAGATTGTTTGCTTCAAGTGCAAAATTGAAGGGCATCATGTTAGATCTTGCCCTTTGAAGAAGAAGCAAAAAGGGGAGCGGCCTCAAGCTCAAATTCATATTCAACCTCAAGTTGAAGAAATGTCACTTCCCAAGAAGAATCAAGCCAATGCTCCCATTGTGGAGAAATCTAGTGAGAAGAAGGAGAAGAAAAGAACTTGCTACATATGCCGCGAGAAGGGCCACATCTCCTCCTTTTGCACTATGGGTACCTCATCCAACTCTATCACCGTTGATGATGTTTATTCTCTTCGTAAGAATGAGGGTGGCAATGTGTTTGCCAAATTTGTTGGTGCTCAAAGTGGTGTCAAGAAAAGAACCATTTGGGTTGCCAAGCCTATTGTGACTAACCTCTTAGGACCCAACTTAGTTGGGGACCAAAGATCCAAAACTTGATCAATAGGTACTTGTTGGAGGGCATTGGAGATTTGGCTACATCATGAAAAATTAAGGGATCTTCATCATTTATATTATATCAAGCCAAGTCTTTTGATTATCTTGCTACTATCATATATCCAATGTTCCTCCTTGCGGTAACATGTTCTCAACTCATTTATATTGAAAGTTACTCGCCCCTTTGCATGTGTTAGTTTTGTTCCTAACATGTGTTTGTATATGTTGTGCTTCCTAATAGTTTTGCTTGAGAAATCAAGTCTATGCATGTTGGGTTGCACACCATGTATTTGTGTTTGTGTTGGAGCCTCTTTGCATCTTGTTGTATCTTATATGGCTCTTATGAGCGATTAATGGACAATCCCATTTTGGGAGAGTGATATTCCTTTGGAAATTTCATGATCCTAAACAATGTGTGTACATGAGGAATAGCACTTAGAATTGATATTGCGAGATTATCTAGTCGCTATGTGGTATGTCATCCTCATGAGAAATTCAAATTCTAATGTCCATTAATATCTCTACTTGGATCTTATTTGCCTCTTGTGAAAATAAATTCATTATCACATTATGGGGGAGTAATAAGCTTTGTGCATATTACAAGCCTAGAAAATGTGAACATTTTAGGTTGTGTCACATAGAATTGATACCGTAAATTATCTCTCTCCTATGTGGCATGTTTGCTCAAACAAGCTCCAATTTGCTTAAATGGCTTCATTGCTAATATCTTTGTGGATCTTATTTGTGAAAGTTTTTCTTGGCATGGTTTGTCACAACGTGCCCCTCAATACACGTATGGGAAACCATGTGCTTCAAGTCATTCTATTAATCGTTTTGCATGTTGGCATGAATGCTATTAATTGCTTTGCATGTTGGTATGACTAATTGAAGCTATCAAGAAACTCTCTTTGCATGATGGTTAACTCTTATCTTTTACCATATGCTTTATTTGGTGTAAATATGATCTTATGTCTACTTACAAACTACCACCGGGAAATATTTCCTAATACCTCTTGTCCTAGGACAAGTGGTAATAAATTATGAGGTAGATATTTATTGATCATATATACATTGGCTCTTGTGTTCAAATTGCCTTATTTATTGCCATGAATTTGTTTTGCTTTGTCTCCCATGTGTATTTCTTGCATCTTATGGATCTAATTTGACTATTCAAACTTTCTTAGCATTTTAGTAGATATAGGTAGCGTGATGATCCTAGTTTTGTGCATTTTGTATTCATATGAAAAATCCTAGATAATGCACTAATCTTGGGGGAGCTCTTATATATTTGTTAGAATGCTTAACATCTCTTGATCATTATCAAAATTTGGTTTTGGGAGATATAATTTTTTTGGGTACTTTGTGCCATCATAAGAAGTGTCGAGGGTTTGGTTTATTTGTTGGAACCTTGCTCTCTTGGGAGTTGGTTATCTCATTCCTTTGTGCTTAGGCTTAATTAGCTTCTTATAATGAGATAAGTCTTTGGAGTCAATCTTGTGTTGATTTGATTCTTTGATATAATTTGGGCAACCTTTGTCTCTTGAATTATTTGGTGTTTTGTCCAAATACAATCTTCCTTTGGTTCTTGAAAGTATTGTGCATGCATATTTAATATATGTATATCTTATGGCATGTGTCACTTTCTTTGATCCAATATATAGGGTAAACTCCATCAAATCCTAATTTGGCTAAGATGTGCATGAAATTCAATTTCATATCTATATGCACATAGAATTGTGGAGTTTGTCCTATATGTTGTAGTGTGTCTAACTACTTCGGACCCAATTAGTTTGGGACCATTTTGTACTTACCTTTGTGTTAGGTACAATGGATATGCATTGGATGCTTGTCTCACTCTTGGAAAGAAGTGGTGACTCAATGGTAACTTGAGGCAAGCTAGGATGGTCAACGAACACATATCTACTACATCCACACCAATGCTATCTCGGTAACAAGTATCTTCGCATGCATATTGTTCTAGCATCCAACCATGTGGTTGCATCTTGGCATGAATCTCTTGATTTGCAAATGTTGTGCTTCTTGCTAAAGTCTTAATGAAACCGCTTTATTGTGAATGTGAGTAATTTGAGATGAGTGCATTTGTTGCGAAGTATATTAAATCATGCTCATGATTCATCCATCCCAACTATGCATATCTAGCAATTTTATTGCATACCATTTCCTCAAACCTCACTCATGTGCAATATCGATGAAAGTGCAAATTGAGTTATTTCTTTTGGTATCTTCTTTTGTGATACTTGTTGCCTTTCTAAATGCATCTCAACTAACTTCTATCCCTTGTTGATATTTGTGATGTATTTTAGATGTTTGTGGTTGAAGTTCATGAATGTACAATAAGACAAAATTGAGCCTTTGGCCATGCTATTAAGCAAATATTCTTATTGGTATATTGCATGACTTCATTTTGGGATATCATACTATATTTCTTGAGTATCCATTTTGTGTGTGCATGTTTCTTTGTGGATAAATATCTTTGTGATATTGCTCACTTAGAGAAACTTATACACATAAGAGATGATACATCTCCATTTGATATCTTATTTATTTGTTGCATGTTGATTGGTCATGCTAAGCAATATAATTCATTGAAGACTACTATGATGCTTTTTGCTCATCCTTGTAATAGTCTTATAATATGCTTTATCATGCCTTTCACATATCCTCTTGGTTGAGCCTTTTATTATGGTGCCTCCTACTTGTTGCTCAACCATTTGTTTGTTGCAAGTGTTAAGCTTAATTTTCTTTCTATGATCTATTGCAAATGTTTGTGTTTTAAATGGTAATGAGGGAGTAAGGATTCCATGTTATGCATATTGTATTCAAATGCAACATTTTAATTTATGCATGTACCTTGGGGAGCTTCCTCATTCTATTTAAGGCACTATTTTGTGGTGATCATTAGAGTTTGATTCACTTGGTATCTTTTGTTTTGAATGATATTATGGGAGTGATGATTCCATGTTTGTGCACTTTATTCTCCAATGCAATTTGTCTAGTTTTTTTGCACAAACCTTGGGGAGCTTCCTCATATTATTTAGAGTAATCTTCTTGATCTTATCATAATATCTATCTTTCTTTTGGTATCTTCTTTGTGGTTCATTTGGTTGCTTGCTTCATTTGTTGAAGCTTCTTGACTTTGTTATCTTTTTGCAATCTTTGATCCTATCTATAGTGTGATTCCTTCCGAATATTCGTCATTGGATACGTGCATTTGATTCCACTCAAATTATGAGAAATGCACACGCTATGGAGGAACTCTCACTATTTTGGCCTTCTAATTTTTTCACCCATTTCGGCAATTGGTGCCAATGGGGGAGAAGTTTGGAGGGTTTAAGGGAATTTGGTTATGTCTTTGCTTTGTGCTTAAGCATGTGCCTTTATTGCATTGCATCTTGTTGCATTGCATAGTTGAATATTTAGAGAAAACTCCACTAGGCTTTGAATGCCAATATATGCAATGAAAGTCTAGATCATTCACACATGCATATATTATGGGGGAGTTTGCTCTATATATATATTCAACTTGTTTGTTACTTAAATTCCTTATATAAACCCTCTCAAAGAGATTGTCATCAATTACCAAAATGGGGGAGATTGAAAGTGCATGGACCCCCATGTGTGGTTTTGGTAATTAATGACAATCCCTATGGACTAATGTTTGCATTGAGTTATATTTGTAGGTGTTGTCCATAGGCAATGTTTGAACCATATGTTGGCTTCAAGGTTGCATTAAGAAGAAATTAATGAAGGATATCAAGTATCAAGTATGTCTTGAAGATGAAGATGAAGTGATCCCTCAAAGTTAACTTCAAGACATCAACATGATGAAGAATAAAGAAATGAAGTGCAAGTTCAAGATGAGCCATCTCTAAGAGATGATTTGCTTGAAGCTTGCCATCCATATGATGATCATGGATATGTGAAGATGTGCCGAAGAAAATGCTCTCCCATGGTGGATTATGGGGGAGCAATCCACAAGACTTCATCAAGCAAGCACAATCAAGAAAGACGTTCCATCTTGTTGTGATCAAGATCGTCTTCATCGAGCTCAAGAGGAACGCGCAAGGTTAAGGTTTGCTCTTGATAGGGTTTCTTTCTTACAGGTCTCATGGTGTAGTTGGAGACCGGTTTATAGTTTAGTTGCCGTACTATCAAGAGGGCTCTCGAGTGAGTAACTCGATCGTATCGTTCGGAGAGAGCTCAAACCTTTGCATCCTTGCATCATATTTCTTGGTTGTTATTTGGATCTTATCCATGTGGTGATTTAGAGCTTGTGGTTATTTCCATAGCAAGCTCTAGTTCATCGAAAACGGATTCCGCATGAATCACTTGTTGCGTTTTCGATATTGGAGTTTTTCTCGGTTTCTCGTATTGAGAGGTTTCACTCTAAAATACATAGAAAAACCTACCCCACTTGTTCTTAAGCCTTTCACTCTTTGTGGGGTAGCTCTTGTCATCTTCTTTACAACAAAATTGGTTTCACCTAAATCCGAGTTTCCTAACTCAAGTTGTTGCATTTTCCATATTGGAGGTTTTACCGGTTTGCTGTTTATAGATAGGTAAAACCTTTATCCATTTGTTTCTATCCTACCTTACTGGACTATGATGGTTCCATGCATGATCTTGTAGAGCTTTTTACTAGCTTCGAAACGAGCCCAAGATCATCAAAATCGGAGTCCGGATGCAAAAGTTATTAAAGTTTTCGTGAAGCAGTTTTTTGGCCGGAAGTAGGGCGGAAGTTCCGTCACGGAACTTCCGGCCAACTTCCGGTGAACTTCCGGAAATGACGAATCTGCACGCAGAAAGTATACTGTAAGCATTCCGGGGCCCGGGAACCCGGTACTTCCGAGGGCGTTTCCGCCAAATGACCGGAGGGTTTTGATTTTGTGCATAACGGGCAGATTTCTCTTGCCCTATTTAAGGGGGTCTTCTTCCCCAAAGTTCCCCAACCGTTTGAGCTCGTTTTGCCCCCATTGTTGACCTTCTTTGAGCTTGCTATCTCCCTCTCCCTCCCATGAATCTTGCATCTATTTGAGAGAAAGATAGAGGAGATCTAGATCTACATCTTCACCAATCAAATCCCTCTCTTTGTGAGGGGAATCCACTAGATCTAGATCTTGGAGAAATTTGGTGTTCCTCCTCCTATTTGTTCTTCCTCTCTTATTCCCCCAATAGCTTTTGTAGCTTTGTTGGAATTTGAGAGAGAAGGACTTGAGCATCTTTGTGGTGTTCTTGCCATTGCATTTGGTGCATCGGTTTGAGTTCTCCACGGTGATTCGTGGAAGTGAAAGCAAGAAAGTTGTTACTCTTGGGTTCTTGGAACCCTAGACGGATTTGAGGCCTTTGTGGCGATTTCTTGGGAGCCTCCAATTAAGTTGTGGATGCGTGCCCCAAGCTTTGTGTAAGGCCCGGTTTCCGCCTCGAGGAAATCCCTTAGTGGAACCGTGACCTAGGCCTTTGTGGCGAGGGTCACCGGAGATTTAGGTGAGGCGCCTTCGTGGCGCTCGGTGTGTGGTGTGAGTACCGCATCTTGGGGTGAGGCCTTTGTGGCGTTGGTGTGCATCGAGCAACCACACCTCAAGGTGAGCCTCTTGTGGCGTTCGGGAGCACTAAGCCACCGCACCTCTCCACCGGAGATTAACACTCGCAAGAGTGTGAACTCCGGGATAAATCATCGTCTCCCGCGTGCCTCGGTTATCTCTATACCCGAGCTCTTTACTTATGCACTTTACCTTGTGATAGCCATCGTGCTTGAAGTTATATATATCTTGCTATCACATACTTGCTTGTATTGCTTAGCATAAGTTGTTGGTGCACATAGAGGAACCTTTGCTTAGAATAAGTTGTTGGTGCACATAGGTGAACCATAGTATATAGGCTTTGGGCTTGACAAAGTAAACGCTAGTTTTTTATTCCGCATTTGTTAAGCCCATCTCATAAAAGTTTTATATCGCCTATTCACCCCCCCTCTAGGCGACATTCGTGTCCTTTCAATCATGCTGGGGCCGGTCGCGTGGATCGGCCTCCTTTTTATCTTTGCCACGGGAGTGACTGCTCTCTGGCTTATCCTTGCCATGGCGATCGCAAGCCCTGCCATGTTAATATCAACAGAGAAACCTGGCTCTCGTCTTATGCGACTGAGATCCACCATGTTGACGTCCGGAAACGGCTGCGTGTCAACTCTCATGGCAAACCGACCGGAGTAATCGGCCTTGTTCTATTGCCATTTGGATCTGTCCGCGCAAGACTTTGTAGTCGTTGGTGGCATGGGTGAACGTGTGATGCCATTTGCAGTATGGCCTGCCGTTCATCTCTTGTAACGTGGGGATTTTGTGGCCTTCGGGTAACTTCAGCTGTTTCTCCTTCAAGCAAATCAAAAATTTGCTCCGTTTTGCTCAAATCAAAGTCAAACCCTTTTGCAGGCCCTGGTTGTTTCACCCACTTGCGGGACACGGGCTTTGCCCCCGAGTCCATTCAGCTACAGCGACCTCCTGATCCCCTAGAGAATCTTCATCTTCTTCCATCTCGATCAGGGCGACGCGCTTGAACTTGTCCGATACAATTAGGGTGGCGCTGTTCATACGATGTCAATTTCTGAACCATATGCGCCAGTGAATTGTAATCAGCTTGGAAGGTCACATCTTTGAGCGGCGCGGGCTGCTATCGCCGCTCGACCTTCCTTCTCGGATAGGCGAACCGAATAACATCGGTTCCGACGGTCCTGAACCTCGGATGTACTCGGACACCGTCTCTCCTCGCCTCTGCCGAACTGGGTCGATCGGCAATGCCGGCTTGGTAACCGAATGGTATTGTACGTGGAATTGTTCCTCCAGCTGCCACGTCCGAACCGAATCTGGTGGCAACGAGGTGTACCATCCAAAGGCCGGACCCGTGAGAGATTGTGAGAGAGAACCTCACACGCAGCTCGTCTGCTGAGACCATGCCCAACTGTGCCAAATATCGGCTCACGTGCTCAATTGAGCTGGTTCCTTCGATCCACTGAATTTTGTGAAGTCAGGAAGCCGATACTTAGGCGGTAGTGGGATTAGGTCATACTCGTTGGGATACGGCTTGGAATAGCCGATCATTCTCTTCTTCGGCAAGATGCCGAACTGATCTCTCATGATCGCGGTGATCTTATCCACCGTAGGAGCTGCAGATGTTGAGCGTTCATGACTTGTACCGGTGGCATATTTAGCTAGCCACGCCTGTTTCTCAGCATCTGCTCCAGCGCTTCTGCTCCACAAGTACTCCTGTTCGGCGATCCCTCCTGCCGTGGCATCCTTCCTTGTAACCTGGGTCATCCAGTTGTTGCAGTCCGACACGTATGTGCACACGTATCCATGTGGAATCTCCTTGGGTGGCTCATACAGGAATTGGTAGTCGCCGGGATCACCTCCAACCTTGTAGACGTACGCCGGTGAACCTTGTTGCTGTGGAGCTGCCATCGTACGGCAGTGGTGGCCTAGTATAGCGGTATCTCTCCTTGATGAGTTCCTAAAGCAGGTCTGACGGAGAGTACTTGTGCTTCATGATTTCTTGCACCACATTGAGCGACACGCTCCAGAGTGTTCACCAGGCTCTCAGAATGCCGATGTAGTGAATGAGCAACGGCATAGTTAATCTCTGTCGCAGGGCTCTGGTACGTTCGTCCGAAGGAGAGATAGATCCAGTCCCTCTAACGCACCTTCGGGTTGGAACCCTTTGAACTTGATCCCGTGCGAACGTGTTTTCTCAAAAGCGCCGATGAGATCGGCTTCCAAGATGGCCTTGAGATCATCATATTTCTTCTTATGCTCAGGAGGCAGATCTTCATACTTGACCGGTTCTTCCGCCATCTCGGATGTTGACGTGGTTGTTGCGAGAAGATGGTCCCACCGGGTGTGAGAATGTGTTGCTGCAAAACCCACCCGCGCAGTGGTTAAGCAACACGAAGAGCCGGAGGCTTCCAAGGCTGCAGGGGGCCTGGTCCCTCGACGTCGTCCCGCAAATGTTCCGGCACACGTCCTAGCGGTTGCAAGGGCGTGCCACCTGACCTATACCTGGCAGGAAGGTGTTGGATTGCTTCGATTAGTTTCTGCATGGCACGTAAACATTAAATACGAGCCCGATCGGCTCTCAGGTTGCCACGTGGATCGGCTCACAAAGCCGATCGCCCCATGGTTTGCGTCGGGTTAACGATGACATGGGGCTTGATCAGTATAAAGTTAAACCAATCTACGATAGTTTAGGGTTTTCACCGTATGATCGGAACATCCTACGCGTAGTTGAGCCTAATAGACACGAAAGATAATGGAAAACTAACCCTAAAAGAGGCCTAAAAACCAACATTAAGTTAATTCCCGGAACATCCCTCTTAGGACTAACAAACCATACCTAACGCACTACCGGATCGTTCAACCCGTTTGCAAGGCCTAACCATACGGATATTAAACCAATCCTTGAAGAATCAAGGAGCAACTATAACGGATCGGATCTACTAAACAACGAACAAGCAAGACGCTGCCCTTGCACCTGGATAGGTGTAAGGGCAGCTAGATATCGAGGGACGGCATAGCTAAGCAGATATGCGTAAGAAAAGCATCTATGCAAGCCCCAAAACATCTACGATAAGTAGTGCTACTCGCCATCAACAACGCTTCAGCACGAGCAGCACAAGGTAAACGAATAAACATGTGCTGCCTAGATCGCAAGATGCGATCTAGGCAGCATGATGCTTACCCGGAGAAACCCTCGAAAGAAGGGGTGGCGATGCGCCTGATTTGTGTTTGTTGTGAACGTGATTGTCCTCCTTTTCGATAACCCTAGATACATATTTATAGTCCGGGGACTTTCTAATTCGGGCGTGCACCTAACCGTGCACGGGTCAAACTCTATCTTTTAATTCTAAACTAAGATACGATCTACTATATTACAGATACATGGGCAATCTAGCCCAAACTCTTCACGCAAGGCCGCTTCAAAGACGCTCCATGCATATATCCTTCAAGCCCATCTTCATTTACGGCCCATCTCCTGATTTGACCAAAATCCGGTGATAACATTTATAAATACCAAAACTTATGGATATGAAATGTTGTTCAACTTGTGTATGGTTGAAACATCAAAGTTTGAATTAACATGATGTCACCTGATTTAGATGGTATTTATGTGCACAATAGGTGAGAAATAGCAAAAGAAATATTACTGAGAGTTAAGTTGGTGGGGATGTGCCAAACGAGAACCTCCCAGTACCCATTCTTTTAGCCTCCCTAAAACTAGCTTTATGGAGTTAAATTTTGGGGGAATATGCTAGAGACGCTCTTACAACTTTGTAGAAAATTTGAAAACAACCCCATACACACAATTGTAAGTCCATTTAAAGGATTAGTGGCTCTTCTAAATGGGGGCTGAAAATTTGAAAACAACCCCATACATACAATTGTAAGTCATGCGCAATTCAATTGTTTAAAAAGTACAACACTTTCCTAGTAAAAAATAATATGTGTACTCCCATCGTACAACGGAGATCTACTAGAAATTTGGAAATATAAACATCTTTCATTTACCTAGTTTCTTCTCAAGACGAGGTGTACAAATCAATTAGTACTCGAGGATGCCCCACAAACATGATAAAGCATATACATGACATATCCATTTAATTAGTCTATCCACTCGGCCAGCTCCCATGCTAAAGCCTACCTGAACTTTGAATCACGAAAATTGGCACACTGGACTTATAAATTTTGGCCTATTTCAAACCATGGATATGTTTTTGTGGAAAAAATAATCGAAACGGCGTCACGCTGTGGGGTGTCTAAGAACAACACGGGTAGGCATGGAGGGCGGTGGAACGCCGAAGATCGTTTGGCTTGGTTATTTTGACTTCTCGTATCTAGTGGATTTCTCACACCTAGAGCTCAAGACGAAAGAGTTTGGTAGTATAACAGTTATATTTCATTCTTTTATGTACTTCGAGGTTTACTCCCTCCTTTCTAAATTATATATAAGAATATAAGATGTTTTAGATATTGTAATATGGATTGCATCTGAACTGAAATGAGACTGAACATACATACTGAAGTGCGTCCAGATATGTACAATTAAAAAAAAAACTACTAGTACATCTTAGACTTTGAAATATGTAAGAAAGAAAATGTTTGGTAGACAGTAGTAGAGTAGAGAATGAAGCCTAGCAAAGAGCGGAAATACAATTCGGCACTAAATTTTGTGTTCCATTTTTTTAACATTTTAAAAATACATTTAAAATGAAGTTTAAAACCCGGGAGCATATGCTCCCGGGTGCCAAAACGCCACTCCCAGCGGAAATTCAATTCGGCACATGGGAGCATATGCTCCTGTCACCGGACAAACATTTTGAAATGTCAAAAAAAAAATCGAACAAAAAATTTCTCGCTTACGTATCAACATTTTAGGTGCACACATCAAGTCTTGCGAAAAACTGAAATTTTATGTGACTTGTGTGAAAAAGACAAACAAAACGTCTTGTACACAACCTTTTTTTACAGCAAAATTTGTCTTTTTTATAGATGACACTCAAAATGTCGGTTTTCTGTGGAACCACTTTGTAAACATGTAGAATTTCAAGATGTATCCACTAAATTTTGTGTTCATTTTTTTTAACATTTTAAAAATACATTTAAAATGAAGTTTAAAACCCGGGAGCATATGCTCCCGGGTGCCAAAACGCCACTCCCAGCAAAGAGCCATAGAAACAGTGGACATGTGTGTAACCCCAGATCCTCGAACGAAACATTGTCGTGACTAATTTGTTGCATGGAGCCGCTGGCGAACGCATGAGCCGGAACGGCTGCTCTTCCCCATTGGCGAGTGATGACCGGCAAAACGTGAAATGTGCGGCGACCCTACATTTAGCCCCGAACTCCTTGGTAAGCACCTGGTCATCGGGGAACCGAACCCTCAGTTTGCAGGCTTTCTCCCCCGCCGGGCGTCGGGGAACAAAATGGTGTGTGGAAAGCATGTGTGCCTCCCAAGGTTAATATGTTTGCATTGCTCTCCAACAAAATAGACTTTGAACGGCGGACCATTCCGCAAAGCGTGGTTTTGGCCTAATTGTGGGTTTTGCCCTTTATGCAAGCAATGCATGAAGTCCGTCATAACCTTTTCGTTCATTATTATTCCACCACACACCTTTGGAGACTTATCAAGGATTGGATGGGAATCCATGACATCATTCCTCGTCAATGGACATGCCTCATTATCAAAGTGGTGGAACTTGATGGCGGACAGCCACACCCCAAACCGAAAGGCCATGGTGACGATCATCACTTGGGAGGTGTGGAGCGAGCCCAACGTGAGGGTCTTCCACAACAAGCAAGCTCCCTCGCAAGTAGTCTTCGATAAAATATGAAAATATATATACAATTATGAGTTTTAGCAGGTGAAAGGTTTGTGCAAAATGATGCTGAAAGAGTAGTTCTCGTAAACCTTTACACTCTTGTAAAACTTCTTCTTGATTAATAGATTAGGGCAAAGGTGTTGCCTCCCTTCAAAAAAAAAAGATACTCTCTTTGATCCAAATTAATTGATTCAATCTTTTCTAGATATCAAAATATGGATGTACGTATACATATTTTAGCTCTAGATACATGCATATCTAGATGTGTGCTGCTACATGTACGATAAAAGTCATCCGATCTTTGTTTTGCATCATCGCCCGGTCCTACCAAAGTCGGACGAATTTTGTCGTGTGTGCAGGAGTCATTAATTAATTTGAATCGGAGAGAGTACAACATCTTATAATTAAGAACGACCTGATATGTAAAAAAAATGAAAATGTTTAGATAAGAACCTAGCAAAGAGCCATAGAAACAGTTGACATGTGTAACCCCAAATCCTCGAACGAAACATTATCGTGACTAATTTCCTGCATGGAGCCGCCGGCGAAACGCATGAGCCGGAACGGCTGCTCTTCCCCGTTGGCGAGTGATGACCGGCAAAAAGCGAAAAGTGCAGCGACGCTACATTTAGCCGCGAACTCCTTGGTAACCACCTGGCCGTCGGGGAACCGGACCCTGAGTTTGCAGGTTTTCTCCGCGCTGGGCGTCCGCTCCTCGCCTATTGGCGCCGCCACCGCAGCCGCGACGGCCTCGCATTGCTTCCTCGCCGTGATTGCCGGTTCTTTCTTCTCACCTGATGAACTTCCAGATGGGCTACTGCTCGGCGCGGCTGATGATACAGCAAGCACATTGTTGTTTGCAGATCTGATAGGCATGATGGGCTTCCTCTCGGCGAAGGTCTCGGCCATGACGAGGATGCCGTTGGGGTCGGTGGCGGCGCGCAGCTTTCGCATCATCTGCCCGGTGACAGGGTCGACGACGAGCACGATGGGCATCTTGTCGTGGGCGAGCTTGTAGTAGCAGCAGACCTTGCCGCCCTCGTCGTCGTTACCGCGCCTGTCGTGGACGTCGACCTGCCAGAGCACGAAGTGGTCCCTGACGGCCTGCGCGACGAGGTCGTTGGCCCAGACGTCGCGGTTCTGCTGGTGCGACGCGAACTCGGCGGTGGCCTGCACGTTGACGAGCAGCCAGCGGGACATCTCCGCCGCGTGCGACTTGGCGTCGTGGAAGCCGCCCTTGTACGCCAGGTCGAGCGGCGGGCTGAAGAGCTCGGCCAGGGTCTTCTTCTTCTTGGCCGTCGGTTCCACGGCGTCATCCGTGTTGTTGTCGGCCGAGGCGCGTTCGTCACGGTGGCGGCGGCGGCGGCGACGACGGCGGCGGTGGTCCGCTGCTACGAGGTTGCCGTGCTCGCTGTCGCTCTCCCATCCGGTAGGTCTGGCTGCAGGTGGTTGGCGGGAGGCGGCGGAGGAGGAGGTGGCGCCGTAGAGAGTGTCGGAGCGGGCAGGGATGGGAGCGCGCAGTGGCTTGTGCTCCGCAGACGACGACGATCCGGCGACGGCGGCGAAGTAGAGGTTTACGGCTTCAGCGAGGCGCCAGCCGCAGGAGGCGAGGTGCCGGGCGGCGTCCGCAAGGGAGGAGCAGGCTGTGACCTGCATGAACTCGACGACGAGGTCATCGTGATCGTCCTCCTGATCCATTGATGGATCTCAACAATCCGTGCGCGACGTACGGGTGCGGCGGCCGAGGGATCAGCGGCACGATTTTGTAGGTTTGGTAATGTGCTCGGTTCGTTGCGTAAACGGAGGCGCCTCTACCTTTATATATATAGACCTGTTGTGCAGAATCAGAGTCGTGCGCAAAGTAATCATCTCTTGTATTACTCTTTTTGAGAACACACCTTGGAAAGAAGTATCGTTCATATAGGAAAAAAAAAGGCAAAGTTTTTGCCGCCAATAAGGAGTGGCAGCTCCCCACATAAACTTACTCTCCGTACTGCCACGGTAAATCTACAGGTTTTGCACATGTCATTTAGTTGGATGGGCAATTTCGTCCTGGGTTATGTTGGCTTTGCACATGTCACACAAGGGACTCAATTATTGGGCTGAACTGAAATCTGTCTGTTTAGTTAACTCAAACAAACACTTTTTTTTTTCATTTTACTGAGTTTTTGGTTGTAGCTTTTTAGAAGACAGCTGTCATGATTTGATTGGTGCAGAAAAAAATGTCTGTTTGCGAATTGAACAGTCAAATGTTCATTAGTCACTCCCTATGTTTATCATGCACCATTGCGATCCCCTTTATACTATCTCGCCTCCATGATACAAGCCGTTTTGGTAAGCTATCTCCGCTTCACTATACAAGATGCTTTGAGAAGCTTGTCAATACACCTTATATTGTTCGACAGAGGGAGTAGAAGATAGCCATAAGTATTTATAAGCTATAAATGTTCAAAATAATAATTGAAAAAAAATCATTCAAAATCTTCATTTAAAAAAATCATTCAAAATACAATTTTACGCTTCGTCCCTTAAATATTTACTTTGCAACTGGGAAGCATAGACATTATATCTTACACATTTCGAATAGAAAATGCAGCAATAGGGTATGTACGAATAGTAGTTCTACAAAAAATTAACCACACCGAATCTTATGTGATCTAATTTGCACCTCGGCGCATCAGCAACCTCGAGATGACCTAGCACATGTGACAACTTCATGAGCAATATTTTTTTCATTCAACATTGATTGCATCATTCATTTGAACCCTATGTTGTGCTTGAATAAGAATTCAGAAATAACATAACTTATGGATTTAAAGATCAGTGGCTCTTCTAAATGCACATTAGTTTTAAACTGTACTAACTTTAACCAAGTTTATTGAGTAAATTATCTATATCTAGAATACCGAATGTATACCTTTCATGTGGTTTGATAGTCTGGATGTTGATATTTTTTGTATAAACTTGGTCAAAATTTACTTTGTCACTTTTTTTTAAAAAAAGCTAATGCGCACTATATTTCGACATAGAGGGAGTAGCGTAAACTTCTAGCTCATTTCGAGGCACTGGTATAGGTGAGCAACTTGTCCCCTTGATTCTTTCTGAAAACATAGAAAAAAACTTGTCCCCATGATTCTTTCTCAAAAAACTAAAGGAACGTGTCCCCTTGATTCTTGAGAGAAAATTTTATATGCATTACAATTGTTTAACAAATACAACACCTTCCTGGTACAACATATAATAAAAATGTAATCCAGTACAGTTGCATCAGAAATTCGGCAATATAAACATGTCATTTACCTAGTTTCTTTCTTAAGATGAGACCTACAAATCAATTAGCACAAGGCTTGGGGACACCCCACGAACATATAAAACATATACATGACATATCCATTGAATTATTCTATCCATTCGGTCAGCTCAACGATTTCTTTTGCACCAAATCTGGAGTCGACTAAACTATCGGTTATGATTATTCAGCACCTACTGTGATGGTTAATATGAAACAGCACAGAACAGCAACAAAAGAAGAAACAGAGGGGGAAGGGAAAATACATCCTCGAACCGATCAGCACTCAGTAGTTTTCTTCACATTTGTGTGCCAACTCCCACGATCCTGAGTATACACGCCTCAGCGGAATTATAATCACAACAGGCACAAAGTGCATCGATGGAGTTCCAAACCAAACAAGATGAAGAAGCAGGAGTTCAGAGAAGGTGCCGATCTTCCTTTTTATTCTGAATCACCCTTATTGTGGCACCTCACTTGCACCGCCAGCGTGGCTGTCGTCGTGGGGCAGTTGATGTCCGCACCGTACACCCTGTGGTCCACTGGCAGCACACACGACTTTTTGCCGATGCATTCCTGTTCATATGGTCCAGAGATTAATCACCAATCATACGCAAAAACAACCAAAACATGGTCCATGCTAGTGTTACAGATGGTACATGTTATCGACAGGAATGTGTGTACCTTCGTCACGATATCCTTTGCATTGGGAGTGTGACAGGTGCCTGCAGTGAAGTTACCGCACGTGCCGTCCGGGTTGCCGAAGCTGGCAAAGACGACCTCCTGGATCTTCTTCTTCGGGGGGCAGGTCAAGATGCCCCGGGTGCTGTGGTCTTCAGCTATGAGCTTGATCTGGCCTCCATCAGTGTCCCACGTCTTGATCTGTGCAGGGTTGTGTTCCGAGATGTGCACGCATATGTCATCTCTCCTCACTGTCTGGATGAGGATGCCATCTGGCTTGCCAATCTCCTCCTCAAATACAACCAAGAGGTTGTTCTTAGATTTCAAGAATGGCCGTGGAATATGGTACCTGAAGGAAAATATAATAAGTTCAAGGGTGCAAATTCACTGTAGGCCAAGAGTGGAATGTGTCTTTCAGCAACGCTGAACTTTCTTACAGTGCCTGGGAAGGTACTCCGGCAATAGTTCTGAATGAGGTCCAGTAGCGACCCATGCCTTCGCCGTTCACGAAGATCATACCCTTGCTCATAGAAGTCATGTCAAGAACAACTGGGTCCTCTCCGTCTGGCTCATCAAAGTATCTCTAACATGACAGTGAACAGTGACAATGAGAGTTGTAAACAAAGATTGAAGGGAATGAATGTCTGAAGTTACTTTTCGTTGGCCAGGTTACCTTGTACCAGGAGACAGCATGTCCATTCTCGAGAGGCTTCCACTTAACAGCCCCCATGCCTTTCTCCGTGTAAATCCCCTTCTCCTCACCGTCCAGTTTGACCTGTTTAGAACAAGAAACGAGGTGCTCATTTCTTAGTATATCAGTGCATTATGTCTTGAAGAGCAAATGAATGGCGTATAATTTTCTCAAATCTTAAGTGCAATAGCCTGTACCTTATGGCCCCAGCCATTGACTTGCAAATCCAATGTCCCAGTATTGAGACCCTGTATTCTGCAATCCTGAATGCCACCCTTTAATTCAACAAGTTCGCCACCACTGTCCTGCAAACAACAGAAAAATGTGTAAACAGAACTATAACAGGTCAACATTCCTTCATAAATTGTGTGCATCCATCACCCAGACAGTTAGGACCCGAAACAGTCAGATATTACCTTCATTCCCATGGATGATGATAGCAGTGCGAGATGGTTGACACCTATTTTTAGATCAATGGGCTTTTCGAACATGAAGCCCTTGTCTTTCTTGCTTCCACGAGCACTCCCTGCACAGATGGTGGTTATGAAGCCTCTTTCTTAGTACAATTGTTAGTGCTTGAAATTGGTATCGGCTTTTGGATACGCAAGACTGTTACATAGTTGGCCCATGTTACCTGCGAAGGCATAATTGACAAATCCCATCAATGCATGTGCACTGCTTTTGACCTGAACCACAGGACGGATGTCACCCCTAAACGGCAGATCGTCTGCCTCCAAGCGAAAGCTGCATCGATGTTGTAAACAAATACAAAAAGTGAATTCAGCATTTTGCTACATGTGAGAAAAATACAGAATAAATGTTCATAATAATGAGCTGAAATGAAGGTGTGATGAAAGAAACAGCACCTTGTGGTGTACCACAAATAGTCACTATTGTCCTTGGTCAGGTTATACTGCTCCATGGGTTCCTTTGTCCTGAGATTAGTTTGCTTATACCTCGGAATCGGCTCTGAGTACATCTCCCAAACACTGTTCTTGGTCGACGGGTCTGCTGTGTGGAATGACCTTTCACTGTGTTGAACAAACACCTAGCATAACATACGCATAGCACAAGTCAGGAAGGCATGCACTGAAGCTAGGTCTGTACTAATTTGCAGCGAGTGTATTCAGTGCACATACTCTCTTTGTGTTGTACACCACATGCTTGCAGTCTGCAAGGATGGAGACGGAGCGGCTCGGTATGTAGTACTTCTCACCTCGGAAATTCACAGTTCCATCCTCCCCTGTATTGTTGTTGGAGATGAAAGCCAAGCACAATTTTTCCTCAGGCAACTCGAAGTTATGTGCCTGCAGGTGCAAGAAACTAATCAAGCCCAGAAGAAGATGTTGTTCAATTACAAAACACTGTCACATGAAACATCTCAAGTATTTCTGCACAAAAATGATGGAAGCAGTTGTTCCCAACCTCATACCCCTGAGCCAATTGCTCGAATGATTGTTTCCCCTCAAGGAAAGCTTTCTGGTATGACCTGATTATATTGTGCAAGTCCCTGAGATGCCCAAATTTGGGCTCCTTCTGCATACCTGGATAAGTACATTGACCCAGTAACATGATCATTAGAGACAATAGAAGCAAGAGATGGAATTGGGGAAAAGTAGAAATATACAGTTGAGCCAATCTAACCGTATTCATCAAGGGGACCTTCATCATAATATCCAGTCAAAACATAGGAAGCACCTGTCCTCCCAAAATTTGTTCCGCCATAATACTGTTCAAAACAAGTTAACATGCAATTCCATCAGAAATTCTAGTATCTTCTCTGTTAACTTTGTGAATGTATATATTTGCAAAAATGCACCTGTACAAACATACCATGTAGTAGTTTACCAATGTCCCACCTTTGGCAAAAAAACGTAACACAGCATATGCAATGTCCTCAGCTGAACGTACAGCTAATTGATCACCAAATGCTCTGAACCTGTGTATTGCAAGGAATTACTTTTAATATTAATGTCGACAAATCAATTGATGGCAGATAAAATTGTCTTTGCTAAAGCCAAAACACAAATGTTTTTTTAACCCACGTTCAATTACTCCCTCCGTCCCGATAATGATGTCTCAAGTTTGTCTAGATATGCATGCATCTAGATCAGTAGCAGAGCTTCGGCCAGATTCCTGGGCGGGCCATCCCAAAGGAAATTATATATTTTTTCTTTCATGAGACAATTTGCCTCTCATTCTTCAATGTTTTGAGTTGAGCTGGGCAGGCCATGGGCCGGTTTTGTTTCAATGAAGCTCCGCCACTGATCTAAATGAGTTTTAGTGTAGATGCATACAAATCTAGCAAAGTTGAAACACCGTTTTCGAGACAGAGGGAGTACAACAAGATTAACGGGATGGTAATATCATTATAAGGGAAATATACTGCGGATATTTTAGGTAATCACACACAAGATATCACACTATGACAATTTCATCATAAGGGAAGTATGTTTCACATAATTTGCATAATCCACACATCATTATAATGGTAATCACAAACAAGATATAGGTTAACATGTTTGGATGATCATAAGTTGGCCACAAAAGTATTACAGCGCCATATGAGCTTTAGAAAACAAGTAGAATGTTGAGTATGAATAACTTGAACTTACTGTGCAGTCCAATTCTCAGTCCAAAGGCGAGGTTTATTTTTGTCACGCAGTGTCCATGTGTCCCCACAGTGCCTTCCGTTGCAAGTAGGAATCTAGTGAGAGCGGGGCATATATTAAGCGATTGAGGCAAAACAACAATACACTCTGGATAAAACATTCTCTCTCAGAGGAGATGTTCAAGTTTAGAGCGTGTTTCGTGCGCAAGAAGTTGACAAAAGACGGTTCAACTTTTACAAGATCTTAAGGTTTCACCACGTATTTAGTAAAAGAGTTACCACTTCACCAGGAGCGGAAGTTTGCTTGCACATTATCCACGGGACTCCAGTGTTGGTGCTAAGAGCCATTTGAGCAGCCCACTCGAGGTACTTGTCGCCATCTGTTATATGATCCTTTTTAATATTCCCATACTCATTCTCGATCTGTGAAATTTGCACGGCGCATGAATCACCGGCAATGACAAAAACAGCATGTAGATAAATGACACCATACAGGGTAGAGTTCAACTGACCTGGGCTAGGATGACGGGTCCTCCTTGAGACGCGAACATCTCCGCATCCTTCAACTTCTGCACTATGAATCTCACAAACTTCTCCATTTCTCTCTGCATCAGAAACACGAACGGTCATCTGTCTGTTTAAAACTCCTGACACAAAATTTGCATATACTACCAGGCTCGCAATAGCGTGACTGGTTACCTTGTATGGCTCGTTGTTGGCGCGGAATATTATGTGCGGAATCTCCCTAAGCCAGTAAGGCAAGCCACTGAGGGGAAAACAAACAAACATCACAGAAGGTGCAATCAGATGAGCTGAGCATATACATCAGGATTGCAGAGGCCACAAGATTGGCTTATTTGCTGCATTATAATAAATAAACGGAACAGGTTTTGGCACGTTAACGGACCCGTGGTTCCATTCTGCCTGGATGAAGGGCCCGATTCGTATGACGGCATACATGTTGTTGTCCTGGATCAGCTTGAGGAACTTGATCATGTCGTTGCGGCCTTCGAAGTTGTACTGCATTGTGACCAAAACGTGAGCTGGGTTTGCGCCTGTGTATTGCAATTTGTTTGCCGTGGTGAGTGGAGGGTGTTTGTTACCTTGCCAGGCTCGGGCTCGTGGGCGTTCCAGAAGGTGTAGGTCTCGATGCAGTTGAGGCCGCCTTCCTTGGCGATCTTGAGGAGCTTGGGCCACATCTCGGGCGGGCTCCGCGGGTAGTGGATGGCGCCGGAGAAGAAGAGGTCCCTCCTGCCGTCGATGAGCAGGGAGCGCTCGTCGTAGGTGACGACGCTTCCCTTCTTAGTGAAGGTCCACTTGGACCCCGACGCCGCGCCCGCGAGGAGCGCGGCGGCGGCCAGCAGGAGCACCGCGGCGGCGGCGGTCATGTGGGCCAGCGCGGTGTGGGACGGGGGTGAGGGGAGGGTGGGACGGGTGTGGCGGGCAGCACTAGCGAGAGGTCGGGGGAGGAGGGCGCCGCTTTGAAGGGCGGGGGGCGGGGGGGCGTTGCGCGGGAGCGGCCGTGCGGCATTGCCGGTGGTGGCGAGCGGTGGCGAGTGGCTGCGGGGGCGGGGAACGCGGCGGGAGCCTCACGACCTGTTCTGCGGAGCGGAGCTACAGCCTACAGGGCCTAGGACCGGTTTTGCAATGTTTTCTTTGCTCCCCGTCCTTTTTTGGGGGGTATATATATTTCATCTTTTCACGTTTTTGTAAAAAAACAGGGTGGCTTATGCCTCGCCATGGGCAGCCCGGTCCAAAAAAAACCCGGGCCTGGGCCTGAAACTGTTGGCCTGACAGTCAGGCCAGCTGGGTCTGGGTAGCCCGATAACCGCATTTAACACTATGGCCCGGCCCATAGCCCAACGGACCGATGGGCATTGTGGGTATTTGGCCGGGTCGAGCCAGGCTTGGGCTTGATTTTTGAGCGTCGGGCTTTTTTTGGCCCGGCTCGACACATGGCCAGGTATAGGGTGGCATATCTAGTGGGCTGCCACGGTGCCATGGGCCCTAAAAAGCAGATTTCGGAACCCCGTACCTCTTCTCCACCTCCTCAAAACTTTCCCTTTTCCCTATATACCCGAGAGTCATTTTTGGCTCCTCTCGGCTATATCAAGCCCTTTCCAACGGTGATATCATCTGGATGTGGTTGAAGAAAGGTGCCCACATTATATCTATATTTTTTCCTCATCTCGCTCGCGTCATCATCCCTACACTTTGTTGGTTGATGGTTGTGGGTGGTGGGTGTACCCGATGCCCCTCATTTCCTAGGTTTTTAGGGATCCCGCCCCACAAAACCTAGCGCAATGATTGCTTGAGCGTCACTACGTGATTTGGATCAACCCAATGGACGAATGAGCATGCACCCCCTTGTCCTTGTGGACACACATGAGAAATTTCCATCTTGTGTCATCTGCAAAATTATTATCGTGCGCGCACATAAGGGATGGGCTTGTGAACGCACGCACAGACAATCCTTGGGTCTTTGTGTTCCCATACCAGATGAAAGTGCATGGAGCTCCCATGTGTGATTTTGGTAATTAATGATAGCACATATGGACTAACGTTGGCATTGAGTTATATTTGTAGGATTTGTTCGTAGATAAATGCTTGAACCATATGTCGGCTTCAAGGTTGAAATAAGAAGATGAAGTGGTGACCAAGGTTTTAATCATGGAGTGATCCGAAGATTGGTCATGAGAGAAGATTAAGCCTATGGCAAGTATGTATTGAAGAAGAATATTGAGTGAGCTTTCATGTGTATCTTCAAGACATCATCAAGATGAAGAAATAAGAAATGATGTGCAAGTTCAAGATGAGCTATATATCGAAGAGGTCATTAGAGCAAGGTCAGTCATTGTAGGCTTCGCCGCCTTGAGAGTAAAGATGTCGGCTAGAGGTTTCGTGCACGATGACACATTTATATTCGATGGCGCAAATTATAGGTTGTCCTATTATGGATTCATGGTTTTCCATCATCTTAATTGCAAGGTTAGTTTGCTCCGTTTGAGCTTGCATGAGAGATTTAAGTGAATCTTCTAGTGATTGAAGATTACCATTGCCATTTCCTCCATTATGATTATTAGATGATCTTGCAAAACTAGGATATGATTTTGGAAATTGGAATTATGACCTTTGTCCATCCATACAGGTAGTTATTGCATGAAATAAAATTTCGTCCTCAATCTTAGCATTAAAGATGGCTTTATCTTCATTACCTTTTATCATGCAAATGAGCTCATATACCTTTGCAATTAGGACTTCATTCTTCTCCCTGATGACAGATTCACCTTTCTTGAACTAGACTTCTCCACATGCCAGTGAGAGTGGTTATCTTGCATATAGTTGAGGAGATTTGTAGCAACGTTAATCTCCTTTCTCATAAAGGTTCCTCTTGCTGCAGTGTCCAACATAGACTTTGACATAGTATTTAAACTTTATAAAAATATATGTAATATAAGCCATTCTTTCATCCCGTGAATGCGACAGTTTCTTATTACCTCCTTCATCCTTTTCAAGCACTAGTGGCTCATGGTCTTCGTGTCTAATGCTTGTAATGTTAGAACAAAGTTGCATGATTTTCGCATATGGGAAAAAACTTAGTCATAAACATGTTGCAACAATTTTCCCAAGAAGTAATAGATGCAGTGGGAACCTACAATAACCATTCTTTAGCCTTCCCTCTAAGTGAAAAAGGATAAAACATGCAATTTAACAACATTTGGATTAGCATGTTTAATACGGAGCATATTGTATATCTTAGTGAAAGTATTTAAATGCATGCCCGCATCCTCAACAACTAAACCTCCAAATTGTTTTGGTTGTACCGATGTTAAGAAATGAGTTTTTATCTCATAATTATCCGCCTCACTGCGGGTTGAGTGATGGGTGCGTGCAGATAACCATCATTGGAGTCGCAAACTCCCCAATTCTTTTGTTTGCTATAGTACCAATTTTTAATGGGGTTTAAAATAGTGATAAACGAGAAATAAGCTAAGAAAAAAGGTAAACATGTTTTTTTTAACAACACTAAGAAAACAATAAACTAAAATAGTAATTAAACTAGAAAAATATTTTTTTTAGTGGCCTCATCAGGGGTAGCGATAGCTTCCCTGGCAACGGCACTAGTAAAAGGGTTGATATCTTTGATTTGGGTTACCATATTGTAGTATGTAATCTTTTTCCCTAGAGAACCTAGGTTTATCAAATCCATCGTAAGATCGCTTTTGGTATACGATCACTCAAGCGAGGCATGTAGTGTTTCTTTAATTACTTGTCTTTTTAAAGTTAACTACTGCACGGGAGTCCCCCACAACCTTTTATTTCAAACTTATAAAAATATGTATAGAGGTTTACACAAACAAACTAAAAAAACTAACCTAATATTTACAACAAGTTGTCATTCCATGATGACAAAAATGGGATAGTACACTTTTTGACCCTATACTTAAGAAGGGTAACATCTGAGACAAAACCAGCTCTCCAATTCCTGAATGTTGGTGGTATTCCTTTAAAAATCATGTTGTTTCTCTGCTTTCATATATTCCAACATGCCAAAATAATGATCTATGTAAAACATGGACCCTTGAATCTTCTTTTGGTATCCTTTAGCATCTCTGGCCCAGAACCTTGTGCTCAATTAATTACTTGTCTTAGCGGACCAATGTGTTCTTGTGTAGGGTTGTGTATTTATGATTGCGGATAGGCATAGGCTTGAGGTGTCCTCCTGTAGTTGTGCCTTAGTGCATGTGATTTAAAAGACAGGATGAAGCACACATGTAGAATATAGCAATCAAGGTAAAAAGATGCAACATTGATGTGGGTGGTATGTCCTAAAGTGCACCATTATGCCGCATGTCGCAGTTTTCACGCATCAATTGTCCACCTCGGATTCCTCCACATGTCACGTGGAGCGACGTATTAAGATATAAATCCCAGACGATAGTTTTAAGTTTCATGAATACACCGTTAACCCCTAGATAATAGCCACACTATCAACCATATGAATACTATCACCTGAGCATAGCGTCGAATCATGCAACTAAAACTACTTAGACCTCTAAACCTTTACCGGTCTCGTTTGTTTGGGTACATGTCAAACATGAAATGGATCGATGTAAAAAAAAGACATGAAATGGATCTCTAACCCATATTACACAATATCCCATAAAATTTAGATGCACGTATTCTTGCGAGGGTTAGGTCTCAGCTCATAGTCCAAGTGGACTACTCATGCATGATTAGATGAACAATAGAGAACATTGTATAGAAAATATCAAAGATATGAATGATGAGTCTTACAATGCAGCCAATCAAATATCGAATCTAAATTACAAATAGATAGAGATGGGATGAAGATAGAGAAGGTGTTTATGAAGCGTTAAAGTCGATGGTGGTGGCTTCGACGCTTCGGGTGAGATGAGATATGATCTGGAGGCAGAATGTGGTATTTGTCTCCATGGGTTCATCAAATGCCTCGGGTCCCTTCACATTTTATACTGGGTTTGAAGAGGTGGATCCACCGACACGTGGTTTGGTCATTTGATATGGGCGGGGACGATAGTACCAGTGGTCGCTAAGTCTATTGCGACTTGGTTTTTGACCCTGGTTGACTTGGTGATGATTTCAGCCCGCCATTCTTCATTAATTGCCCTTGATTTCCTCCTATTTTCTTCCATTCTTACACAACACAAAAAGCATGGGATTTGCACACCTAAGTATGAATTAGCATTTATTAGTTGAGATATGAAGATATTATATGCATAGTGTAATAAAATATCCCGGTTTAGATGGAGATAATATGGTCGTTTTCACGACATTAACATCCCCAA
The DNA here is from genome assembly GCA_030979885.1 of Lolium multiflorum. NCBI lineage: Eukaryota > Viridiplantae > Streptophyta > Magnoliopsida > Poales > Poaceae > Lolium > Lolium multiflorum. Next base: position 241,266,246 of record CM061751.1, on the reverse strand, counting down.
GCTTAAACCTTGAGAGTCCTCGAGCAAGATACAAAAATCATAAGGAACTCTGAGTCTAAGACGAAATAACAAAAATTCAAGTTCACTTACAACTGATGTCCGCTACTCCCACTTCTACTACTAATAGCTTAGCATAGATAGAGTAATGGTAACGAAATATCCCGGTTCAGATGGAGATAATGTGTTCATTTTCACGAGCCATCACCAGCCTCGGGTCGCGTAATCTATTGGGTGGGCAGTGGAACCAGGGTTGAGGGTGAAACCCTATGGTGGAGATTCCATTGTACTCAAAACACCATTAAGATTAAGTAACAAATGTAGTTAGTCATTCTAGCGCTGTATAGAAAGCGCGGACAACAACAAAAAATGGAGTGGGACGGATAAGCTGGATCTTCTTCCTTTTACATTCCTCAGATATCGGGTTGGATTACATTCCATTAGGGAATCAACAGGGTGGGAGCCCGTAACATCCTCCTCCATGATGTGGAATGACAACTATGGTATCATAGAAGGGCGGATTATCGAGCATAGGTCTCGTGACCGAAACTCATTACATTGGGTGGAATGTGGGGTCATGAAGAAGGGCAATGATTGGCTTGTCTTTGGATTGGACCTCAGACCTAGGAAGTTTGCATGTGAATACGCGTGCACAAATTTCTCGGATGTGTATACGCGTGCATAAATTTCTCGGATGTGTAACATGGCTAAAGCCGTCTGTGGGAAAAGTAACGCACCTCTCGAGAGTGTACTGTTCTTTGGAAAATACTACGATCATGGTGCGAAAGGAACTCCATTCTCACAATCCTGGAAGTCTGGCGGACATAGTTTTCACAGGTTGAAAACTTACCTTTTCTAAAAACCCATTTTCGAAAACCTGCATATGCCTAGGATCCCCTGATCCACAGTTGTATATAGTGCATCAGACACCCTCATAGTTGAGCTTGCTGACTAAGCCGTACTCGATATATTCTATCATCCATTTCTAGACCCTAGAGCAGACAATGACATCCATCCAGACTGAATAGCTAGGAAAATTAGGATGTATAAAACCGGAGTACAATATTAGATGAGTGAGTTTAAATATAGTAGACGCCGAGATAAATATAGGAAGAGACCACCTCCCCAAGCCTCAGAACATATCCATTAAAGTCTTGTTGTAGAAGCAAACATAAGCCATGTAGTAGTCGAAATAGGTCTTGTCCTCAAGTAGTCAACGAGTTGCTTCTTTTGGATATTGATTTGAATAGGATCTTACATAGCAAGTTCACTATGCCAAGGAGGTTCCAGAGATCTTTTGTACGAGATCTTTTTAGATGAAATAATATAGTCAGACACTTTTGGACCCTCGATATTTCCGTTGTCACTTTGTTGGGTGTGATGTTCATGAAACGGTGGTCCGTGAGTGTTATGCCAATGATTTGTACACTACATAATAAGTGGTGTGCGCGGTCACTACAGAATGTCACTCGACTACTGTTTTAACTCGGTTGGCACCCGTATATTGTAGTTTGTGTACATGGTCTTAATTATTTTGTTGTTCTTTTCTACATGTACAATAGTGTAACTCGGCTACTGATTTAGCTATGTTGTCACTCGTATATTGTAATTTATGGACAATTTCTTAATTTTTTTTTGTTTTCTACATGTACAATCTTCATCGAATGTTACTCGTCTACTCTTTAACTCTTTTGCCACCCGTATATTGTAGTTTGTGGACTGAGTCTTAATTATTTTGGTGTTTTCTACATTTATAATGTTCATCGAATATTACTCAGCTACTACTTTAACTTTGTAGCCGGTCGTATATTGTAGTTTGCGAGCAGAGATTTAATTATTTGTTCTTTTCTACATGTACAATGTACATTGAATGTCACTCAGCTACTGTTTTAACGTGTCACTCGTATATTGTAGTTTGTGGGCAGAGTCTTAACTATTTTTTTTCCTTTTCTACATGTACAATGTACATCAAATATCACTCAGCTACTGCTTTAACTTTTGGTGCCACTCATATATTGTAGTTTGTGGCAGAGCCTTAATTAATTTGTTCTTTTCTGCTTGTACAATGTACATCAAATGTTACTCAGCTTCTGTTGCCACTCGTATATTGTACTCTATGGACAGGGTCTTAATTATTTTGTTGTTTTCTACATTTACAATCTTCATCGAATGTCACTCGGCTACTGCTTTAACTCTGCTGCCACTCATATATTATAGTTTGCGGGCAGAGTCTTAACTATTTTGTTCTTTTATACATGTGTACAATGTATATCAATTGTCACTTGGCTACTGCTTTAACTTTGGTGCCACTCATATATTGTAGTTTGTGGGCGGATTCTTAATTATTTTGTCCTTTTCTACATGTACAATGTACATCAAATGTCAGTCGTCTAGTCTACTTTAACTCCTGTACCACTCATATATTGTAGTTTGTAGGCAGAGTCTTATTAGTTTGTTCTTTTCTACATGTATAATGTAGATGAGCAGGTATAGTTTTTTCTGCTTATTGTTATGACAATGTTAAGGCAGGGTTAAATGCATAAGCCACACATGGTTCCTCACGTAATCCAAGATTCTAGTTATACTAAGACATGTTTGTGTTTGTTGTCGCGGTGGATTATGATAATTATTCCTTTTGGCTAACAAATATTTGTTTATGTTAGTGTTGGGCTATGATGCATTGCTTACATTATTGTCTAATTTTTGAAAGTAGATTAATATAATAATCCCACAAGACAAGACATTAATATATAGCACATAACCTCTTCAACATTCGTCATCATGGCCTAATACAGACTACGATGAGGTAAATTATTCAACATAGAGATGCTTCGGATGCCTCCATTATTCTGAATCATGCGGAGGCGACGATAGGCGCGCTGTGTAGCACGATGGTCTCGAGGGTGAGACCAGGGCCGAATCCGAAGAGGACACCCCAGTCCATGCCCTCGCCGGTGGTGCCGTGGCCATCCTCGGCGGAGCGCTTCCTCATCTCATCGAGAATGAAGAGCACGCTGGCGCTGGACATGTTGCCATACTCAGACAACACATGCCTGGTGGCGCCCATCCTCTCCTTGTTGAGGCTCACCTTGGCCTCAACCATGTCTAGAATCGCTGGACCGCCGGGGTGTGCGACCCAAAATATGGAGTTCCAGTCGTCGATGCCCAATGGAGCGAAGGCTTTGACCAAAGCGTTCTCGATGTTTTTCGAGATGATGGTGGGCACATCCTTGTTGATGTGCACACTAAGGCCGGCCTCTCGGAGAGTGGCTCCGATCAGGCCGTCTGACTCGGGAAGGATCGTCTGGCTCGCCGAGACCAGCTGGAAGAGCGACCTCTCCATTGGCTCCTCGGGATCGGCTCCGACGACCACCGCCGCCGCACCATCCCCAAAGAGCGCCTGCGCGACAAGGTTGTCAAGGTGCGAGCCTGTGGCGGAGGGCCCACGGAAGGTGACAGCCGTGATCTCCGAGCAGACCACGAGCACACGCGCGCCGAGGTTGTTCTCCGCGAGGTCCTTGGCCACGCGGAGCACCGTGCCGCCGGCGAAGCAGCCATGCTGGTACAGCATGACTCTCCTCACGGAGGGGTCGAGCCCGAGCATCTTCAGTAGCTGGTAGTCGGCGCCTGGCATGTCGACGGCCTGTCGAGTGCAGAACACGAGATGCGTGATCTTTGAGAGTGGCTGGCCCCACTCCTTGATCGCCTTAAGCGCTGCAGCCGCCCCGAGCCTAGGGACCTCGCCGGCGAGGATGGCCTGACGCGCGTCTAGCGATGGCCCATCGAACGCGCACATCTGGGGGTTTTGCTGGAAGAGCTCCTCCGTCATGTGCATGTGCCTCTTCTTAATTGTGGACCTCTCACCTGCACGCATGCAACAAAAGTTAGCTACGAGTACACACTTACTAGAACACATTCAAAACTTGTAGAAGAGTATGTGCAGTTAGAGTTTTTTAACTTCTGAGACTACATAAATATGAAAAGTTATTTGGATTGAAAAATGATAATAATATTGTTAAATTATACCACAAAATATTTGGTTACATATTTCTTATCACCAATTAAACATAATTGTTACCATCAATAAAAAAACAAAGCTGATTGTTTTTTTGTTCTTTTGTGTCATAATATTGGAGTTGGACTCACCTGCAAGCACTTACCGCCTAAGTTTCAAAATATATGACATCCTATAGTGCCGAACTTTCTGAACTTTGGCTATTAATAGATATGAGAAGTTCACTTGATACAAGAAAAAAATATTGTGAAATTGAAAACTAATAAAAAAAATTGTGTGGTAAGACTTTCATCAACATTTTTTCCCAATCTAGCATCAAGTAACTTTCTATAATGTTAAATTCATAAAAAATATTTTTTGTGTGACACGATTCTTATCACTAATTAAACATATTTTTTTACCCCCAATAGAAATAGAACTTCCATTTTTTGTTCTCTTATGTCATAATATTCGTCGACTTACTTGCAAACACTTACCACCTAAGTTCCAAAGTAGGCGACATCCTATAGCAACTGTCAGACTTTATAAGCTTTGACTATTAATTGAAATGAGAAGTCTTTTCTTCATACAAGAAAATAATATTGTTAAATTCTAACTAATAATATGTTTATGTGGTAAGACTATTATCAACATTTTTTATAATATAAAAACAAGTGAAATAAAAAATTATACTTTTCATATTGTTAAATTCATAACACATAATTTTTTTGTGGCATAATTCTTGTCACCAATTAAAAAGAATTCTTACCCTCAATAAAAATAGAACTGTTTTTTTTGCTCTCTTTGTTATAATTATATTTGTTCGACTCACTTGCAAACGCTTACCACCTAAGTTTCAAAATAGGTGATGTCCTATAGCAGCCCACGTGTTGTCAAACTTTATGAACTTTAACTATTAACAGACATGAGAAATATTTCACTTGGTACAAGAAAATAGCATCGTTAAATTCATAACTAATAATATTTATGTGTGGTACACTCACATATCTTCTTGAACTTCTCTTTTAGGTCAGGGAGGTGCCCACTGTTCGTTACCCGGAAGTAATACTCTGGGTAGTCGGCCTGATAAACGCACTTGGCCGGTGTTGCCGTGCCGATGGCCAGGACAGTTGCCGGGCCATCGGCCCGCTGAGCCCTCATCATGTCGAGAACAGAAAGCACCGCCGGCGCCATTGATCTCTCTACAACAAACGACTGCTACAGGGTACTAGCTTAGTATAGAAGACTTATCTCAATGTAGGTTGTGGTGGCTGAGTATGTGTTCCACCTAGCTTTATATAGTTGGTGAAGCCCATAAATGGACGAAAAAAATTTAAGATGGGTTTTGATGGAGGGGTCACAGCTACCTGCATTAATGAAGTATAGTACGAAAAAAATAAGAGTGGTTCTGCTGGATGGGTCACAGCTAAGTGAATTAATGAAGTACAGGCCGAAAGAACCTCAGCCGATGAATTGCCTTTGCTCCTCGGTTTTAACGATGGAGCATGAACGGTGGACAAGCGATGAGTGCTGCATGCATGCATCTAAATTAATAAGTATGCAAATAACTAAGAGCCGTACATTAGAATTTACTGATAATGGCACAATTAGCTTAGTTTAGCCTTCATGTGATGATTTAAACATAGTGGTTACTGATTAGCAGGACTTCACAGGTAATCACCGGACCGTGACTACAATATGCATGCTCCAGCCACATACCATACATGAATCAACAACAATAAGAAGAAAAATATTGCATATAGAAGTATTTTAACATCAAAGCTACCTTACACCACTTAAAATCCAAAAAAAATCGAGAAAAGGAGCTCAATAACCCCTAATTGGATCATTAATTTCTCCAATCTCCTCCTCAATCCTCTCCGCTACCAAAAAGGGGAGGTGTTGCTCCGCCGAAGATCAACAGTGACATGATCGACACCGGCAGGCGCCCAACACCGATAGAAAGGGACGGCAGGCATGTGATACCAAGATCCATGATAATAATGGAATGAGGAAGGAACGATAACGGTGATCCACCTACTAGATGAAATATAGCCGGGGAGTCAAGAGAGCGGGGATGGCTTCTCTACAGTGGGTGGGTGCGGGAGGGGAGTGGGGGGAGGGGAGTGTGGGAGGAGGAAGAGCGATGGGAAATGAACCATATTTAAATACAAAGATGCAAAGATGCCGACAAGGTAGTAGGGAAAGTAAGAGGTAAATGTGCGGTCTCAACCCCCCTTCCGTGTTACACCTACTTTTTTGTCGTACCTCTTCTTGTCCTGACTTTCGGTATGTCTTCTTGCATTTTCATTTTTCATTGTTTTTTCAACAAGATGTGCGCCGCGAGTGGAGCTGAGCTATGTGTTCTTGATTGCCTGGTATATATAGCAGTTTACGGTAGAGTAAACCATGCATGGGTTAAAATAAATATTCTCTTTTCGAACAAACATAATTTTAGTTTACAACAGAGATCCAGAGCCTCGTGATGAATCTGTTGAAGAACATGCTACGCAAAATAATAAAATTACCATAGATGAACAAACTAAGAAATAATGTTGAGGTATAGGTAATGATTTTATACCCTTGATGAGTAGGATGAACACGTCAATACATCGCAGATGTTAATGTAGTCAATGAATTCCTGTGACTCATGTAGATAGGTTATGCCTCTCACTTGTGGGAGGTTTTTTCCTCACGAGGATCCGCGTGCTCAAGTGTCAAAGTAGATGCGCCCCCGAGGTATCCATGTGTATCGTTCTAGCTACACTGCAACCTCGTGTAGACCAGCACACAAAAAAGGTACATAATAAAGGTAATGAATATGTAGCCCTCTGAAGTTTCCTTCTAGATCTGATCAAGAGGTGGAAGAAGAAGCAAATGCGACACGAGAGAGAGAGAGAGAGAGAGAGAGAGAGAGAGAGAGAGAGAGAGAGAGAGAGAGAGAGAGAGAGAGAGAGAGAGTGGTGTGCCCTAGGGTTAATCCCTAGGGCGAGAGAGAGAGGCGTCAACTTGGAGGAGGGGTTAGGCCAAGGGCTCTTGGGTGGCTAGGGTAGGACCCTTTGTGCGCTCGATCACCCCTTTAAATAGGAGGTGATGGGTTCCTGACTTACCGGGTACCCGAACGAGATCAAACATTGGGGAAGGAGGTCGTGCAGTGTCAAGACGCTGCTACAAACTTCTTGCTGAAGTCAGCCCACAAAGGGATCGCCACCTTTTCCGCTCCCATACGGCCTAGGCGTAGGTCGTGGCAGGGGATGTAGCATCAAAATTAAGTCATGAAGGCATCACCACAGACATGATAGATGGGGACTTCACCTCCCTCACCTGTCACGTCCCCCGCAATCAGGTGCAGGGAGGCGTGCCCCTACCAAGGTGCCATCGTGGCGCCCACATTGGCGCATCGCCCTACGCGTTGTATGAACATGTTACACACGTGGGTTGCCATATCGGGACCACAAAGACTCATACAAAGGATACGTGGCCACACCCTCTCTAAGGATAAGGACACTACTGATACGTCCATTTTGCATCACTATTTTATATCATAATTTGCTGTTATTCATTGATATATTTCATATTTAGAGATGATACTTATGTTATTTCATCTATTTTGCATGTTTCATGAACGTTGGAGAATTATTCACCGGAGTCTTCTGGGAAAAAGCACCGTCGAGGTACCATATTTCGAAGATCAACAATTGACGGCAATTATACGAAAATTCCTATTTTTCCAGACGAAGGGAGCCAAAAGGAGGGGCCGAGAGGGGCCATGGGCCCCCATAGGCCGGCGCGGGCCCTGGCCTGGCCGCGCCGCCTTGTGGGGAGGGCCCGCCCCTCGGCCGCCTCTCCTTCGCGTACTTCTTCGTCCGCCTAAGCCCCGGGGAGTTACGGAGGATTGACCGCCTGCGGGGCGGAAAACACCGAGAGAAAGAGCTCTCCGCGGGGAATCCGGGAAATTCCCTCCGGAGGAAATCGACGCCATCGTCATCGTCATCGAGCTGGACATCATCTCCATCATCATCACCATCATCTCCATCATCTACACCGCCATCTCCACCGCTGCATCTCGTCACCGCTGTAACGATTTGGGTTGGATCTTGATTGTTTGATAGGGGAAACTCTCCAGGTGTTGATTACTACTTGTTATTAATGCTATTGAGTGAAACCATTGAGCCAAGGTTTATGTTCAGATTGTTATTCATCATCATATCACCTCTGATCATGTTCCATATGATGTCTCGTGAGTAGTTCGTTTAGTTCTTGAGGACATGGGTGAAGTCTAAATGTTAGTAGTGAATTATTGTTGAGTAGTATTCAATGTTATGATATTTAAGTTGTGGTGTTACTCTTCTAGTGGTGTCATGTGAACGTTGACTACATGATACTTCACCTTTATGGGCCTAGGGGAGTGCATCTTGTATTCGTTTGCTAATTGTGGGGTTGCCGGAGTGACAACCTAAACCCCGTTACTATATCGGTGCGGAGGGATAGCGGGATCTCGAGTTTAAGGCTGTAGTTAGATTTATCTTAATTACTTTCTTGTATTTGCGGATGCTTGCAAGGGGTATAATCACAAGTATGTATTAGTCCTAGGAAGGGCGGTGCATTAGCATAGGTTCACCACACAACACTTATCAAAACAATGAAGATTAATCAGCCGTATGAAGCGAAAGCACTAGACTAAAATCCCCGTGTGTCCTCAAGAACGTTTGGTCATTATAAGTAAACAAACCGGCTTGTCCTTTGTGCTAAAAAGGATTGGGCCACTCGCTGCAATTATTTCTCTCGCATTTTATTTACTTGTACTTTATTTATCTGCAATATCAAAACCCCTTGAATACTTGTCTGTGAGCATTTACTTGCATCGAAGCCTTGTCAACACCTTCTGCTCCTTGTTGGGTTCGACACTCTTATTTATCGAAAGTTCTACGATACACCCCCTATACTTGTGGGTCATCAAGACTATTTTGGCGTTGCCGGGGAGTGAAGCGCTATTGGTAAGTGGAATTGGTAAGGAAACTTTTACGTGCTGATTTTGTTTCTGCTTGCTGCTATAAGTCATTATGGAGAGATCCTCCCTTGAATTTTTATTTGGGAAATCTACTACTACTGCAACGGTAGTGGATGAGGTGCCAGAAGTAATACCATATAAAATACCTATGAAAATTATTGAACGTGTTGTGGATAACCGCTATGAAGGGGATGGAACTGTTCATCCTGGAGATCATTTACTGTTTTTACATGAATTATGCGGGTTATTCAAATGTGCGGTATTTCAATGGATGAAGTTAGGAAGAAATTATTTGTTATGTCGCTATCGGTAAAGCGGCGCATTGGTATAAACTGTTGAAGGATGGGCGTTCTCTTGATTGGAAGGATATTGTGCCTGTATTTACTCTAAATTCTATCCTCCAAGTGAAATTCACAAAGACCGCAACCGTATATATAATTTCTGGCCTCATGATGGAGAAAGTATTTCCCAAGCGTGGGGAGATTGAAGTCTTTAATGCTCAAATGCCCCATTCATGAGCTTCCTGGTAATATTATTATTGATAATTTCTATGCAAGACTTTCTTTTCAAGATAAAACCTTGCTGGATACTGTTCTGGATCATTCACGCGCAATAAAGAAGAGTTTAAATGGGATCTTCTTGATCGAATCCAAGAAAATACTGAAGGATGGGAGAACGACAAAGGTAGAGTGTCAGGTATAAATTATAATTATGAATGCATTGAAGCTTTTATGGATACTGATGAATATCGTAATCTGAGTGCTACATATGGTCTTGACTCTCAAGTTGTTGCAAATATTTATAAAGCCTTTGCCTCTCATTTTGAATTGCCTAGGAATTTTTTTGATAAGTATCATGAACCATATAAAGATAAAGTTGATTCACCTAAAGGTAAATGTATTGAAATTAAAACTGTTGATCATGTTCTTCCTGAAGCTTATATTGAAAAAACTCTTTTCCCTGCTAAAATGAAGGAGTATTCTGTTATAACTAGTGTAGTTAATAAAAGTGCAAAGAAACCCATAGAACCTGAAGAACAAATAAAAGTTGAACCTGCTGTTGCAATAGTTAAAGATCTTGTTACTGAAAATGTGGAAGATGGTCATATTATTTTTTGTGAAGATGCTTCTAATATTGTTTCGCATCCTAATAAGTCTATGAAAGCCAGTGTTCCTGTGCTCTCTGTTCGAATTGGTGATCAATGCTATTATGGTTTATGCGACATTGGTGCAAGTATTAGTGCCATTCCTTATGAGCTCTACACGGAAATTATGCATGAAATTGGTTCTTGTGAACTTGAAGATATTGATGTGGTTATTCGACTAGCTAATTGAGAAACTATCTCTCCCATTGGTATTGTTCGAGATGTTGAAGTTCTATGTGGTAAGATTAAATATCCTGCTGACTTTTTGGTACTTGGTTCTGCTGCTAGTAAGTTTTGTCCTATTATTTTTGGTAGACCTTTTCTAAATACATGTGGAGCTATTATAGATTGCAAGAAAGAGAAAATTGTTACTAAATTTTCTGGTGAATCTTATGAGTTTAACTTCTCTAAATTTGCCAAAACTCCTTATAAAGCTGATTTGCCTAATGATGATTTTAGAGTTGAACAGTGTGCATCTATTGCTCTTGCTCCTAGTAATCCTTTGCAGCAACATTTGGAGAATAGTGAGAGTGAAGTTTTTAGGGAAGAAAGGGATGAGCTTGATGAAATTTTCCTTCGTCAACCTGTTCTTAAACATGACTTACCGGTTGAAGATTTAGGCGTAACTCCACCACCAAAGGAAGATCCTGTATTTGATTTGAAACCATTACCTGATAATCTTAAGTATGCTTATATTGATGAGAAGAAAACATATCCTGTTATTATTAGTGCTAAGCTTTCAGATATTGAGGAAGAAAGGTTATTGGAAATATTGAAGAAGCATTGATGAGCTATTGGCTATACTCTTGATGATTTGAAGGGGATTTCTCCCGCTATTTGCCAACATGCTATTAATATAGAAGATGGTGCAAAACCTGTTGAACATCAGCGTCGTCTAATTCCCAAGATGAAGGATGTGGTAAGAAATGAGGTATTAAAACTTCTTGAAGCAGGTATTATATATCCTATTGCTGATAGTAGATGGGTTAGTCCTGTGCATTGTGTTCCTTAGAAAGGAGGTATAACTGTAGTGCCTAATGATAATGATGAGCTTATTCCTCAAAGAGTAGTTGTAGGGTATAGAATGTGTATTGATTTTTGAAAAGTTAATAAAGTTACTAAGAAAGATCATTACCCTTTACCTTTTATTGATCAAATGTTAGAAAGGTTGTCTAAAAATACTCATTTCTGTTTTCTTGATGGATATTCTGGGTTTTCACAAATTGATGTTAGAGCTAAAGATCAAGAGAAAACCACTTTCACTTGTCCCTATGGAACTTATGCTTATAGGCGTATGCCTTTTGGTTTGTGTAATGCTCCCGCTACTTTTCAAAGATGCATGTCTGCTATTTTTCATGACTTTTGTGAAAAGATTGTTGAGGTATTCATGGATGATTTTTCTGTCTATGGGAATTCTTTTGATAATTGCTTGCGAAACCTTGATAAAGTTTTGCAGAGATGTGAAGAAACTAACCTTGTTCTTAATTGGGAGAAATGCCACTTTATGGTTAATGAAGGAATTGTATTGGGACATAAAATTTCTGAAAGAGGTATTGAAGTTGATAGAGCTAAAGTTGAAGCAATTGAGAAGATGCCCTATCCTAGGGATGTTAAAGGTATTCGTAGTATTCTTGGTCATGCTGGTTTTTATAGGAGGTTTATTAAAGATTTCTCTAAAATTTCAAAGCCTCTTACTAATCTTCTTCAAAAAGATGTACCTTTCGTTTTTGATGATGATTGTAAGGAAGCTTTTGAAACTCTAAAGAAAGCCTTAACAACTGCTCCTATAGTGGAACCTCCTGATTGGAATTTGCCTTTTGAAATTATGTGTGATGCTAGTGATTTTGCTGTAGGTGCTGTTCTTGGACAGCGACTAGATAAAAAATTGAATATTATTCATTATGCTAGTAAAACCCTAGATGCTGCTCAAAGAAATTATGCTACAACTGAGAAAGAGTTATTAGCCGTAGTTTTTGCATGTGACAAGTTTAGACCCTATATTGTTGATTCAAAAGTCACAATTCATACTGATCATGCTGCGATTAGGTACCTTATGGAAAAGAAAGATGCTAAGCCAAGGCTTATTAGATGGGTGCTTCTTTTGCAAAATTTGATTTACATATTGTAGATAGGAAAGGTGCTGATAATCCTGTTGCTGATAATTTGTCTAGATTGGAAAATATTACCTATGATCCTGTTCCTGTTAATGATAGTGTTGGCACGCAAAACTGCCGCGCAACACCGTGATAGTTGTCGTGCTTTCGTGACGACGCCCGATTGCTTTCCGAGCAAAGCAACAAAGATCCCTCACTTTCGTGGAGAAGAACCGGCCGCTTTTCAGCGCAAAACGGCAAAGATGAACCAAACTCTAGGATTACTAGGGCATGGCAGAAAAACGATAAAGAAACAAACGTAAAGAAAAAGAAAATAGAATATGTATTGATAGATCGCCCAAATTATATAGGCAGCCTGGACGCCTGGTCTTTGGCAAGTACAACCGGACACGGAAGGTTTCCTTAATATGCAGGCTAAATAAAATATCCTAACTGATTCGGCCAGATCCTAAACAGGTATGGACAACCGAATTAATCAGATATTCAGGTTCAACTTCCTTTAGCACAACTAGCAAAAGTGCCCGTGCGTTGCACCGGGTAACCAAATACCCAAATATGTTGACATTTCTCCTCTTTCTCACCAGCGTCGGTCCATGTTAGATTACAAGCCCCTCGCTGCATCTCGATTTATAATACCGTAAACTTGTAAGAATGGTTTGGCAACATCCATAAATTTTATTAAGATATGAATACTAATATAGTACTTACTCCATTCCATAAGTTACTCTTCTAACGGTTCAAATATTTAGTACCCACTCCGTTATTCGTGTCGTGAATTTAGATGTATCTATTCACAAAATATGTCTAGATACATCTAAATTTGTGAAGAAAAGAAATGGATGGTGTACTAAAAATGTTCAGTAAAAATCTTAGGGCAGAAATAGTTTAAATTAGAGCTGAATTAGCAAAATACAATGGTCTTACTCATGTTGTAGGCCACAAAGCAGGTACCTGCCAATATTTGCAACGCTAGAATTGATGTATTCTGGTACATATAAATTGCAATTACAAATGCAAAATTATAAATGTAATGGTTAACTTGAGACGGTGAGAAATATACATACCAGTAATGTAGTCTGAATTCACCAACACCATAATAAAGTAATCAATGTCACCTCCGACAATAAGAAACTTCACAAGTAGTAATTGTACATCAACACACGGTACTTATAGTGCATTTGTGAGGCAGAAATGTGCTATCATGGAGAATTACTCCTAGTGTGAATTTGACGTAAGATCAAGTGTAATCTTTTAACAACATTGGCAAATTTAATGCAGTTTTTCGAATCGGGATCACTTTACGGTTATTCACCAATGAATTGTCCAGGACTGCAAACAGAACAGAAATATGACTTCCCTATCTGATTGAATTTTTATGAGTGTGTTGAGTTCAGTCCAATGAAGAGAATGCATATTTCTGAAGAATGTACACCGGAAATTGTATATCGTTAGACTAAAGTTTTTTCCAGCGTTTCCTTTCATTGTTAGACGTTACCCGGACCACGCCGCCACCAAGCTCATCATCCCCTTTTCTTAAATTTATTTGGTGAAAAGGTTTTTGAGGAATAAATTAAAAAGAAAAGGGAGCAGCCCAGCAACCGGCTAAGGCCCAAAAAATGATTGCCGGCCAGGCTACTAAACCGAAGCCAACCCTAGGGCTCAAAACTACCGTGGTCGTTTTCTATTCCAACCCCCAGCTCTTCTTTTGTAAAAGCAATCCAGTCGACGCCCAGCGCGAGCTCCGCGTGCTACCTCGTCCTCGCCCCTTGAGGTCCAGCCACCTCCGGCGAGGAGCGCTGCTTCGCCCTGGCCCGTCTTCTCGGACAGTCCGTGAGCTCCGTCGTACTGACGGTCGCTCAGCCCTGCTCTCTCGCCCGCTCTTTTCGGCACAGCCGGCTCGTCGTGCTGCTTCAGCTCTACCAGTCTGGGACCGTCCGTGAGCAGCTCCACACCGACGGCCCGCTCAACATTGCTCTCGCCCGCTCTTTCGGCACCCAGCGCCGTCACCTGACCGGCACACCGCTGTTGTTTCGTGGCCGAGCTTCCCCTTTCATGCGGTATTTTCTGGCAATCGATCGATTTAGTTTAGAAACACCAATGTATTTCAGACCAATCAACGGTGCTTCCTCTTGTTGATTCATGGGATTCTGCTTTTGTTATTCTTGAGGTGGCTTGCTGATTCTGCCAACTTCACGTATATGAATGGGTAAAACTTTTTGCAAGGGAGCGAGGTGGGACAATTCTACAGACGTAATGAAGCCCAGACCCAGCGATATGTGTATATTATGGAACGAAGCAACAATTACTAAACGTGATGTTCAATTGGGCCGATTCATACATGGACCAGCTCACGGTACGGAAAGATGCTCGCACCATGCCCGCACCATGCCAGAACCAAGCAAACGATTCCTCAACGAGCCGATTTTCTACTTCGATCCGGAAAACACCGAAACGGTACGTACGGTTCTTTTAAGCGGTGGCAAACCATGTAATTAGCCCAGCGACCCGGGGGTAAAAACGGAAAGAAAAATGTCGGACCAAGGAAACAATCCTTCCTTTATTATTAGGTATAGATATAGATACCTCACGTACGTTGTAGCTTGGACTTCTAAATCAGCTAGCTGACCTGTATCACGTAACAACTCCTGCCATATTCACGTCTAAACACTTCTTAAATAAAATATTGCGGCCTAATTACGCTGATCGATCATCATGCATGCATATAATTCCTGCTCTTGCACCTTTCCTAGCTTTTGCAAACTCCATTAGCTGGTCATCCGAGTCAGGTCAAGACTTGTATGTATCGGCAATTTAGCTCAAAACATCTCAGAACATGTAAATAATTTGGGACGCCTGATACTCCAGCACATCTCCGACCTCTGACTCTGAACAAATCTGTGTTTTGAACCTATGGTGATGTCGGTCACTGTACCTTCATTGCGATCAGAGCTTTCATAGGACTTATCCTTGACAGTATCATTGCAGCTCGATGCACCCCTGATGGTCGGTAAGACATGTCCTATGCCCATGCAGAAATTCTGTTGCAACTCTTACAATGATCATTCAATTAGCTTGATCATCGACTAAATTAATTTGGCCGATCATACAAACCAGCAAGCCAAATTACGTCATCAACACATGTCTCCCTGTTTTTGGTACAATTGAATTGACCAAAAATATATCTGCAATACGTTAGGATGACGGCAATAACTTCACCGTCCATATAATTTCTTAGGGCGATGTTCAAAAAACACATCGGCCAATTTTTATGTTTTTTTTGCTTACGGCGATGTATAAATAACTCATCAGCCTAATTTTCTTAGGACGATATTTCAAATAATATATCGGCCATAGTATATTTAACCTCCTGCTACATGCTAGGATAATACCTTTTCAAGTATTTTACATTGAAGGTTTTAGAATCTTATATCATGTAAAGATTGCAGAAAATATGAAGTTCTAGGACCTTCAACAATTTCCTAACAATGTCGGCCAATAAAACCTGCTATTTATTTACCATCGCAAGTCATGAGCCGAGTGATGATGTGCCCCTCATATTGCTTTATGCACTTAACCCATAGCTAATCTCTATTGATCAGACTCAAAGACTTCAAACACAAACTATCTATAGCTCGGTAATATAGTTCTTTATTCGACAGAGTGTATTTTAAAGCCTGTAGCCGAATGTTTCGATCTCTAGTCTTAACTTGAACCATTTAAATAATTCATCAAAAGTACTCTCCAATCAACTGAATCTAAATAACTTGTTGATTCGGTTATTTTGAGATCCATGTACCGAATCATGATTTCCATGTACTACTAGTGTTGAGCTGCCCCAAGACGAGCTGCACCATGCACTGAACTGTCTTATCAAAGTATCTGAATGCGAACCAGAACCAGCCGCATGATGTACCAAACTAGAATATAAAGTGTGTACTCGTTTTATACCGCAGGCATAGCATCGGTCTTTGCAATAAAATTGCTTTTTCTTTTGCTAATAAGGTAACCGATGACTGCTGGGCTAAGAAACTATCTCAAGAATTTTCTTCTCTAGGGATATGATTGAAAGTATCTAAAATATTAATTATGTCTAAACACCGGTCAAAATAACTATTTAGTAATCCTTCAAAACATTGAAGTTCACCTTTTATTTGTCATACTACCATAAGCGAATCTAAACAGACCGATGTTTAATAAACTATATTATTAGATGAATCAAAACATTGCCGACGCCATATCCATCTCTACAAACCGATCAGTAATGTTTCCATGGGCAGTAATTAACGTAATCAATATGTTCATCATCTTTGATACTATGATTAACAACAAAATCGGCGATAACTTGACCACTCATAACACGCGGCGATTTATATGTTAAAACATATTCTATTAGCACATAAGCCTACTTTTCAATCCTACCACTAAAGATCGGTTGTGAAAGCATATATTTAAACACGTCGACTTGGAAAACTATCACACATGTACTATAAAGTAGATAAGGCCGAAACTTGGTACATGCATAATATAAAGTTAACCATAAATTCATAAACACGTACCGGGTTTTAGTATCGTCGAATTAAGCATGCCATGATATACTCCTTCCCGCCGTCTTCTTTCATGCATATCGCTCTGCCGGAACGATAATCCTGGTACGAAATAGTTGCCACCTAACATGAGCATCGGTCAAACATAGTATCTAACCGTGTTGCAAATCAACCGATGCTTAAGTCAACACCATGCAGGCTAGATTACCCGCCTTGATGAACATCCATATGAGTAGGTGCATCTCGAAATTTTTCTAAAATTCCATCAGCAACTATGTCATTGGCATTTCTATTTTTATCTGCCACGATGTGCTTCTTCTTCCAAATCATTTTTTGAGGAACACCATCGGTCTGCCTCTATTGAACCATTCTTCAAGCTCTTTCTCAGTTATCTCTTCTCTGATCTCTAATGCTCGCATCCTCTGTACCTGGCGTTTCTGAGTGTGTGAAAGCCCTATCGGACACCACCGAGGTTCTGGTTTAGTACCCGGTGCAACTGACATGATTATGTTGCCCCCCGAGTTTCTCGGCCTGTACTGACTTACTGATGCCTGCGGGGCAAACATTTTTTCCTTGGCCGAAAACAACCTGTGCTGATCAAATACTGTCCAGTTGATGCCTCTATTGCTTGAGTCACCACGTTGAGGAAATGTGCTAGTACTAGACATGAAATCCACTGAAGGCACGTTCTGTGATGTTCCTGTACTGCAGCTTCCCGTGATTAAATCGGCATGTAAACTAGCCGATTTAAATTCCTGACAAGTACGTGAAGATACAACCAATGGCCTATGAGACCTTTGTCGTTGTTGCACACTGCTGCCTGAATTCGCGCATAGCATAAATCGACTCCTGGATGTTCCAGAGCTACTATTTTCCATGACTGCATTTGTACGTGTGCTAACTGAATATGCACTCCAATTTGTACTAGTGGACACGATAGTTGTTCGATCCTTGCCTTTTTGCAAGCCTAGCTCAGTACCAACATTATTTCGATCAAGCTGAGGCTCTCGTGGCTGTATACTATTGCCATTCATTTCTTGATCAATGGATTCTGTATGAACCGGAGCTTTGCCTCCTGAACTAGCATCATCTCTCTGAACTAAACTGTCTCGAACAACCACATTTGCTTCTGTATTATTTACGACATCTTTAGCTATCCGGTGTCTTGCAGGTTTCAAACCATGAACACCATCTATATCGTCTAAACTTTCGGCCAGGTTAAGTTCAACACGCTTCACCCAAATACGCTTGCAATCACCTATATAATTCTTGCCATTTGCATAGTTTCTCTTACGAGGACCAGTAACTCGAACCTGCTCCTCATCATTACCACGGATTACAATGGCATCATTTGATCTAACATTCGGATTGAACCGAGCTCTTTTCTCATGTGAGTATGGTCTGAACATAGGCCTCCTCCGTGAAATATATTCTAGGTGAGAATTACTTGTTGGCTTTGTAAGATATGGCTCCCAACGATTAAAGCCCCACGGAGGAAATCGTGGATAAACAGAAGGCGCATCGCCCCAATATGTCGGCTCTATTGCAAAATACGGCTGCCGTATATATGATTTACCTCGCCGGCGCTCACGACCTCCATGTCGAGAAGCAGAGCTAGGATGCTTACTACCTCCAAGCCGACTAAACACATTGTTGGCCTTGCATGCAGTATATTTGTCCAACAACTGTTTAACTGTCGGCTTTGATCTTGGTGTTGATTGTGCCTTTCTTCCACTCACATTCAAAACTTCTATTTCTGGATCTTTTGGCATGATCACCGTTGGAGCAGCATTATCCTCAATGACCACATTCTTTCCTCTGTTATAATTGATCTTAACATTATCTTGCTCTGCCTCTTGATGATTTTTGAATGTCTTGTCTTCCTTATTTTCTGGATCTTCTGCCTCTTCTCTTTGACGCTCTTCTTCAACCGAAGATGGTTCGGCTGTACTTTCTTCTTGTTGATGCTCGTCAATTTCTTTGACACGAAATTCACAGGGTAACATGAAAGGTCCCTTACATCCAGAAAAATCAAGTACCGCTATTTCACATTTACCATATTCTTTCTCAACAAAGCTTGTATCTACCAGATTGACAAACTCCGCTTGTGTGTCCGACTTAGCTTTACCCAATTCAGTTTCAACTAAGTCGGTCGTGACAGATGTGTCAATCTTCATGTGTTGATTTGACTCGACACATGTATTGTCCAACCCAGCCTTAGCCGAATTTGCCGTACTAACCAAGTCAACCTTTTCCTGCTGGTTGTCTTGCATAGCTCTGACTTCAAGAAGTATTTTTGCAAGATCTTCACAAGATTTCCGATATATATCATCCCATTCTTTTGACGATCGCCCCTCATATATGTCAGTATCTTTCGGCAATGACACTTGGGTATTACCGAAATTCTGCAATTGTGTAGGGGTTGTATCACATGCTACAAAATTAGACGAAGGCAGATGAGTTCCAATTGACGATCGCCCCTCATATATGTCAGTATCATTCGGCAATGACACTTGGGTGTTACCGAAATTCTGCAATTGTGTAGGGATTGTATCACATGTTACAAAATTAGACGAAGGCACATGAGTTCCAATTAAATTTTCACTTATTCGGCTGTAATCATTGTGAAGGTGCGCAGCCGAATTATTTATATCATTAGTTCCATATGGTGCTGAAAAGTTAGTAACATAAGAAGTAGCATATGATGGCTGAGAGTAATTAGCAAAGTAGCTAGCAGTAGCATGGCCTATTGTTGCATCCATCGGCATGTGTGAAGGTGAACCAACATACTGCAAGTTATGTGTCGATGAATAACATGGTGAAACACTATTTTGCATGTTATCAAAATTAATGACATTGCGTGTTTCATATTGATTTACTGAATTCGTCACGTTGTTCATCGGCATATGAACTTCTGGGGTTGCCGATGCATGAGAATTCGAGTATACATGTTGCAAGTTGCTAAAATAATAAAAATCTGAAGCATGTAGATTATTTTGCACCGGCGTTTGCACATAGTAAGAACTAGGGCTAGCCGATATAGTAGGCATATCATATGATCTAGCAACATCAACATAAGAGTTACTTGCATCTACATAAAAAGATTGAGAATTCATATTACCATTGTAGATTGCGGGCTCTTGATGACGCTCTCTACGTAGCATGAACGGGCTGAAGACCGCTCGATGCTTCGTCCCCAGCGGAGTCGCCAATTGTGTTGGCACGCAAAACTGCCGCGCAACACCGTGATAGTTGTCGTGCTTTCGTGACGACGCCCGATTGCTTTCCGAGCAAAGCAACAAAGATCCCTCACTTTCGTGGAGAAGAACGGCCGCTTTTCAGCGCAAAACGGCAAAGATGAACCAAACTCTAGGATTACTAGGACATGGCAGAAAAACGATAAAGAAACAAACGTAAAGAAAAAGAAAATAGAATATGTATTGATAGATCGATTGACTCGGGGCTTCCAATCGGCCGTATGCCCAGATTATATAGGCAGCCTGGACGCCTGGTCTTTGGCAAGTACAACCGGACACGGAAGGTTTCCTTAATATGCAAGCTAAATAAAATATCCTAACTGATTCGGCCAGATCCTAAACAGGTATGGACAACCGAATTAATCAGATATTCAGGTTCAACTTCCT
Organism: Lolium multiflorum; assembly: GCA_030979885.1. NCBI lineage: Eukaryota > Viridiplantae > Streptophyta > Magnoliopsida > Poales > Poaceae > Lolium > Lolium multiflorum. Next base: position 241,245,798 of record CM061751.1, on the reverse strand, counting down.
TTAGCACAATACCTCAGGTACGTTGTAGCTTGGACTTCTAAATCAGCTAGCTGACCTGTATCACGTAACAACTCCTGCCATATTCACGTCTAAACACTTCTTAAATAAAATATTGCGGCCTAATTACGCTGATCGATCATCCATGCATGCATATAATTCCTGCTCTTGCACCTTTCCTAGCTTTTGCAAACTCCATTAGCTGGTCATCCGAGTCAGGTCAAGACTTGTATGTATCGGCAATTTAGCTTAAAACATCTCAGAACATGTAAATAATTTGGGACGCCTGATACTCCAGCACATCTCCGACCTCTGACTCTGAACAAATCTGTGTTTTGAACCTGTGGTGATGTCGATCACTGTACCTTCATTGCGATCAGAGCTTTCATAGGACTTATCCTTGACAGTATCATTTCAGCTCGATGCACCCCTGATGGTCGGTAAGACATGTCCTATGCCCATGCAGAAATTCTGTTGCAACTCTTACAATGATCATTCAATTAGCTTGATCATCGACTAAATTAATTTGGCCGATCATACAAACCAGCAAGCCAAATTACGTCATCAACAGATAGTTTTCCAAATGAACAATTGGTTGTAATAAAGGTGAGCTCGCGAGAGAGCCCTTGGTATGCTGATTGTCGTTGCCTAATCGACAATACCTCGGAGGGGGGATCCTCACGAGGGGGAGAAGAAGTAGGGGCCATAGGGCGGAGTGCACACGGGACGGTGGTACGCGAGTTACCCAGCTTCGGAACACCTGCACGATGACGGGGCCTCTGCTGCTTGTCTGGAATTATCTGGGCGCTTGCGCGTTGTTACAATGGTTGTGGTTGTGCCTCTAGGGCTCCCGGGATCCGGCTTATAAAGGCGCCGGATCTAGGGTTTACATGGAAAGTCCTAGCCGGAATACAAGTTGCCTAACTACGGTACAGTATCTTGCCGTGTACGTCAAGGATCCGCCTTCCTTATGGCCGTCTTGGATCCGGATACTTTATGGGCTTCCACGGATCCGGCCTCCCTCGTAGGTCGGTTAGGATCCGGCTCCAAGTTCTGGGTGGACTTCATCCTTCTTGATCAACGACAACTGGCCGCCCGATGGGCCCCATGCCACCATCACCGTCTGTGGGCCACCCGGGCTTACCGGATCTAGGCCATGTCGTTGATATACCCATAAAGTATACCCACAACAGTAGCCCCGAAGTTCTCCGAGATTCATCATTCTTCCCTTCATATAACTCGGAACCGAAGAGAATCTTGAAGAGCTTCAAAACTTTCCTTCCGATATCATTCAATCGGAAATCTTCACGTCTTTCAGTTTCGATAATGTAACGGAGTTTGCACTTTTCCCGCGCACAACTTCCTATCTTCCCGCTAATTTTTCGGAGATGCGAATCTTTAGCCGGAAATTTCGGGAGGCACGGTCAAATCACCTCCACGTCATTTTACCGTTTTTAACCTAAGACACGTGTCATGCATCCAACGGAGAGACCGTTCAGTTTCCGCCGTTGGATCCGGAACGCGAATCTGCGCGCGGTCTATAAATACCCCATCGCGCGGTGACTTCCCATTCGTTTCACCCTTCTACCACTTCATCTTCTTCCTCCCGACGCGCCGCCGGCCAAATCTCAACTCCGACGAGCTCCGCCACGGTGACCTTCGCGCCCAATCGCTCCAAGCTTCCCTTCGCTCCAAGATCGTCGCGGTTGATCGGGAAATCCTCCCCGCCGCCGATTCGTGGTCACGCGGGCCGCTTTGCAGCAAGTTCGGCGACCTTCAATCTCGCCGGAACATCGTCGGACCGTCGCGCCATTAACGGTACGTGCGCCGGACTCGTAGAAGAAGGAATAGTGTAGGATAGATTCCGGTTACTCAAACACTTTGCATGGGTGCAGCCGGAAGCATGCCGATCGACTCACAGTGTACTGGTAGTTCTCCGAACAGCCCGGATCCCAGTTCATTAGAGCCTATCTGTCCGGATCCCATAGCTTATCTACCACCATATGTTTCCGACATCCGGCTAGCTCAACCTTTTTCCGCATCTTCCAGCACCAAGCTAAGCCGGATCCCAACCGCGCAAGAGATTGAAGAAGAACTTCAAGGGCAAGCTAGAATGGCTGCTAAAGTGCAAGAGACGGAAAATAAGAAGGCTTCCAAGGCCCGGAACCGCGAAGGAGAGCGGGGTCAATGGTGGCCCTGCGAAACCACTGATACGAGCTCGAGAGCTCCAGACGAAGGTATGATCTCCGCTCATTGGAGTTTCATACGCGACACAATCGTCCCTAAGCCTGGAGTCGGAGAAGTGGTCATGACCAAGGCTTGGGTGGAACGCGGACTGTCGCTTCCTTGTTCGAATTTTTCCTCTCCGTCCTCAACACATATGGGCTTCAGCCCCACAACATCTGCCCCAACTCCTACCTGCTGCTGTCCAACTTCGTCACTCTGCGAAGGGCATCTCGGAATCCGGCCAGACATCAAATTATGGCAATTTTTCTTCCGAGTGAAGAAACAAAGGACAAAGCCATGCTGAACTGCGGGAGCATGACCTTCATGCTCCGACCTGGTCGTATGTACCCTCCACACGACTCGCACGAATCCGTCCGGTCTGGAACGCCGGATGGTTCTATGAGAAGAACGTGTCAGTTCCGGAGATCCACGATGGTCTCCCCAAGTTCAACAACGAACCTCCGGAAGAGCTCGCAAGCTGGAGCTTCATCCCGCCGCTTTCCCTAACTCCCATTCAGAAGGCGGCGCGGAGAATCTCTGGTTAGTCCACAGGGCTAACCGGAACCCGACTACGTTGAGCTGGTTCACCAGGCGGATCCAGCCTCTCCGATACAACGCGCGATTAATCTGCGCATACACCGGGGCGGACGACCAGCTCCGAGCTACCCGCCACGATCTTCCGGCTGATTCTCTCAAAAGGAGATTCAAGACGCTGGTGAAGGTGGGCCGGGGTCAACCGATCCCGGAACTAATAAAGGACATCTACACGAACGACCAATGTCCTCCGGTAAGCCTTGACTCTTTCATCACTTCAGATTTCACAAGTTTTTGGACATTGACTAACACTTGATAGCTTTTCCTCCAGCTCGCTACATTGGCGGAGGAAAACCTGCGCACCATACTCCGCGTCCCTGTCAGCGGCGATACGGCGGAGGAGGTTCGGAGGACGAAGAAGAGGAAGAGGAGCCCCCAAGGTAGCTCCTCGACCTGCGAACGTCCCCGCGCCAAAGCTTCCGGTTCGAAGCCGGAGCCGGCGGAGCCCTCCGCCAAGCCCAAGGTCACCAAGCCCCCGCTCGATTCAAGGAAGGCGGAGCGGGAGCGTTGAAAATGCTTTCAACGGCAGGCAAACGCTCACGCCCCAACATCCCCGCGCCCCGTAAGTTTCCGGGTATCGTACATATTTACTTTGATGCATCTTACTTATGCGATCTTCTTTTATCGGTCGCGATCTCGCCACTCGGACCGCCACCCAGAGCCCATCACAAAGTTCTGAAGAAATCTCCGTTGGTCCTCCGACCCTGCTCCACCAGCGCTTCCCACTTGCTCCCCATCGTCCCCTCCTCGGGCGGATCAATCTCCCCCTCCTGCCGCAAACACTCCACCGGAGATAATTCCGGTTAGCAGCGAGAAAGTGGGCGGAGAAGATCCCAAGGCCAAAGGCCCTGCTCAAGAAGAAGCTCAAGATCAAGGAGAGGCGGAAGTCACTTCCTCCGAGAAGGCCGGGCAGTCTTGCGGCGTCGTCGTTTTTCCGAAGAACTTCGGAGATCCGGCTGACCTCACTTCCACCCCCAAGGCATATGTGTTATCACCAGTATTTGACCAAGCCAGAGGTGGGCCGCGATCAAGACGAATTTGAAGATATATGCGTGGAGAGATATGTAAATCGGCCTTGTGTATCAAGTTTGGGCTAGCTAGCCCGTGTATCTTTACTTAGTAGGTTACGTAGAGTTTGTCTCGTGCACGGTTTAGTGCACGCCCGCATTAGAAAGTCCCCTGGACTATAAATATGTACCTAGGGTTTATGGAATAAACAACAACCAACGTTCAACACAAACCAATCTCGGCGCATCGCCAACTCCTTCGTCTCGAGGGTTCCTCCGTAAGCATCATGCTGCCTAGATCGCATCTCGCGATCTAGGCAGCACAAGCCTGCCTAGTTGTTCATGCGTTGCTCATCTTGAAAGCGCTTTTGATGGCGAGCAACGTAGTTATCGTAGACGCGTTAGGGTTAGCATCGTTCTTAGCATCATATGCTCGCGTAGTGCAACCCTTGCGCGTCTAGCCGTCCTTGTGCCTCATCATGGGTGCGGGGGCGGCACCCCGCTTGATCTTTATTTAGTAGATCTGATCCGTTATGGTCGATCCTTGATTCATCAAGGATTAGTTTAATATCTGCAATAGTTAGGCCTTACAAAGGGTTGGAGGATCCGGCGGCATGCAGGGTGTAGTTTGCTGCCCCTAGGACGTTCCGAGGATCAACCTAGTGTTGGTTTTTAGGCCTTGTCTAGGGCTGGCTTACGTTTACCGTGCGTGAGCGCGAGGCCCAATCGTGAGTAGGATGATCCGATTATGCGGTGAAAACCCTAGATCGTCGTGGATCTCATACGCTTTATATTGATCAAGCAGGACCACCATATATTCGGCCACCTTGGACGAATCATGGGTGAATCGGCTCCCGAGCCGATTCACAGGACAACCTGAGCCGATCGAGGCTCGTATTTGCCGTGTATGTGTGCCCTGCGAAACTAAGCGAGGCATCATCCACACCTTCTGACCAGGTATAGGTCGGGTGGCACGCCCTTGCGACCCGGCATCGGCGCGCGACCGGGGAGGCTGCGGGCCGTCGCTCGAGGGAGGGCCAGCCGCAGCCCTAGTCATTCCCGGCTCTACCGTGTTGGCCTCACGCCCGCCGGTGGGTTTCGACGCCAACACATTGGCACGCCCGGTGGGACAAATCTTCAACGACAACCATCTCGCTATCCACATCGGAGATGGCGAAAGACACCATACCGTCTTCATCGAGAAGTGGCAGAAGAAACTCCGGTCACGTACGGGGATCTCTTGGCGAGCTCAAGAAGAAGTACGACGAGATCAAGTCGCCCTCGAAGCCGACCCTGTCGGCTCTTTCCACAGACCCGCTCCCATGGCATCGATGGAAGGGGTTCACACGAAGCGCACTTGATGGAGTGGACTGTCCACCCCGTCCAAGAACGCACCAGGTCGCTGCGTCAGGAGATCAACTTCATGGTGGCTCATTCGCTGCACCGCCATTCGAGAGCCTGGTGAATACGTTGGAGCGCGTCGCGGCGCGTGATCCAGGAGATCATGAGCCATCGGTACTCTCCGTCGGGACCAGCCCTAGGGACTCACCAAGGGAAGCGCTCCATTCCCGTCCCCCGCTGCCATTCGCGTTGGCGGCGCCCGAGGCGCCGAACTCATCGGCTTTGTCGTCTACAAGATTGGTGGTGACCCCGGTGACTACCAGTTCCTACGGGACGCGCCCAGGGAGATCCCGCACGGATACGCATGTGCATACGTGCAGACTGCAGCACACAGGCACCCTCGAACCAGGTTGCTATAGCGGGGACTTCGGGGCAACGGGAGGAGCGTCGGAGGCAGACCCGAGAAGCAAACGTGGCTAGCTAAATACGCCACCCCGACAAAGCTCCCGAGCCCAGCTCCTGCAGTTGGCTCGAACCAGAAAAGGCGTGGCTGGTTAAGTACGCCACTCCGACGAATCTTCAGGGTTCGGCACCATGCGGATCAAATTTGTACGATCTGAAAGATCAGTTCGGCATGATGCCGAAGAGAAAGGCGATCGGCTATACCAAGCCGTACCCCAATGAGTACGAATTGATCCCCCACCCAAATATCGGCTCCCGGACTTCACAAAGTTCGCGGATCAGATGGCTCCAGCTCCATCGAGCATGTGAGCCGATATTTGGCACTGGGGCATGATCTCGGCGTCGGATGAGCTGCGCGTGAGGTACTTCTCGCAGTCCCTCACAGGATCGGCTTTCGGATGGTACACGTCGCTGCCACCGAACTCAATCCAGACACAGGAAGTGGAAGAACGGTTCCACGAGCAATATCACTCGAGAGGCTTAGAGCGGCATTGCCGATCTAGCCCAAGTACGACGAAGCGCGGAGAAACGGTGTCCGAATACATTCAGCGCTTCAGGACCGTTAGGAACCGATGCTATTCGGTTCATGTAAGCGAAAAGGAAGCAGTCGAATTGGCGGTGGTGGGTCTATCATCATCGATCAAGGAAGTGGCCTCCCAGGCGGACTATCCTTCATTAGCACACATGGTGCGAAGTTGTCAGCATATGAGCAACGCCACCCGGATATCTACCAAGATAAATTCAAGCGCGTGGTTACCATGGTTGACGCAGGCGAAGGTCCTACGGGAGAGCGAGAGGTCGCAGTAGCTGAGTGGACTCGAGCTGCAGGCCCATAACCTGCAAATGGGTAAAGCCACCGGGGCCTCCAAGAGGGTTCGACTTCGACGTGACGAAAACCGAGCAGATTTCGACCTCTTACTCGCGGAGAAGCACATAAAGGTACCGAAGGCCACAAGTTTCCTACGGTGCAAGAGCTGAACGGAAAGCCATACGCAAGTGGCATAACACGTTCACCCACACCACCAACTGCAGGTGTGGCGTCAGCAGATCCAAGTGGCGATAGAAAATGGGCGATTAATTTTTAACCGGTACGCCATGAAGGTCGACACACACCCCTTCCCCGCCGTCAACATGGTGGAGTTTACCCACCTTGGAGGGTGCCAGCCTGATTTCTCAGCCAACATCGGTATGGTAGAGCTTGGACACCGCTCTGAGAAGGACGGGGATGAGGACAGGCTCTCAGAGCAAGGACAGGGCCGCTCCATGCGATCGGCTCCGTCAAGATGGCAAGCGCTACGTCACAGAGGGGAAGTGAAGAACATAAGATACCAACGACCCCTCTCGATCACCTCCTCAACAAGTATGTTAGTCGATATGACCAACGCCGGCGATACAACAACAATGATGAAAGAGGTCGTCTGACCAGAACGACGAAAGGCAAAGCCGGCATAATCATGATGAGGAGCGACAGAACGCTGGCAGGGAGCAGGACGATACGGACGGGCATTGGCCCTTCTTTAGACACTGGGGATTGGGAATGAGCCGATTACCAACAATCGGAAATTGCCCAGAATGCAACCGGAAGAAGAAGGAGACAGCCAACGTATCGTGTTCGAGCGCTTAGGGCCTCTCCCACCGCAAAGCACGGGCTGAGACCCCTCCGTTGGAAGATCTCGATGATTCGAGAAGACGAAGGGGAATGAAGAAGACAAGTGCCAGTCCAGGGTGGTGCCCGGGTCTCAGCCATACACAAAAACGCGGGGTTCAGCGATTGCGCGGGAAGGCTGAAAGGATGTACTTGCATACGCGAGGAAGGCGCGGCCTGATGCGCGAAAGTCCGGAGGACCCTGGATGAGGAGGGGCTACCGCAAAGAAAGAGTGGCGCCCCAAGCAAAAGAGAGCCGATGATGACACATCGGCTGGCACAAACATGGTGTTCATTCGTCCGGGGGGGTGTAGTGCTCCACGATTACACGGTGCACCCGACATGGATAACAGCAAGCACACCAACGTGCTAAAGTCAGAGATTGGGCTGGTTTTATCCGCCGACATGGACGAGTAGCAAGACTACGTCAATAAGCAACATGGCGAGGCCGATCCTTGCGATCGGCCCTCCGAAACGATGAAGGGATATTACAAAACCTTCACCGAGCAAGCAACGTGGAGGCCGATTCGAGCAATCGGCCAAAATTGTCCTCACCATCTGCTTTGCCTGGGATCAACGTTTGACCCAATAGGGACTACCTAAGAGCCGATACCATCAATTCTCTTGACAGAATCGGCTCGGGGGCACCTAGATGGATAAAACACTAAGTATGGAGGCCGATACACAAGTCGGCCTGAAATTTTTAAATTTTTCATAGCCGATGCATGGCCATCGACTTTAGAATTGAGAAGCCGATGCATGGCCATCGACTCAAGAAATACAATTGTCAACCAGAAGGTCAGCCCTAGTAAATTATGAAGAGAAGCCACAATGGAAGAACTCCTCAAGAGAGAGGTTTAACAGCTCAGATCTTCTCTTCAAGAACATGCTAAGGGCAGCTTGGGCGTCCAGATCGGGTTAAAGGTGGGTCGCATCAGATCCACCAAAGGAAGGAGCCGATCGACTTGCAAGGGCAAAGAGGCGCGAGGAAACTCGGGGGCAACCCACCTTGAAGGTTCTCTGCAAACCGATTTACGTGCAAATCGGTTGGCTCTGCATGATCAAGCCCAGCTAATTCGGTGAGTGTTTGCCTTGGCCAAGACTCGGGGGGCACGGGCCTGGTGGATGTTCTGCTCTGTTTTTTACGAGCCGATTGAGCGATCATCGGCTGATCCTTCATTGCAAACCTTCGTCACAAATGATGAGTGCTAGAAAGGATTATTGGGTTTGGTTGGGAAAGTTCAAAAGTTTCCTGAAGATCCTACATTTTTCTGCCAGATTTAGAAAATCATCAGTTGAAGAAGGAAAGAGCAAATCTCGAAGGACCGATGCGGTGCTATCGGCTCGTTACGCATTGGTAAAGGGGGCGAGTCGGCAAGGACAGTAGAAGAGGGAATCGGCTTAATTAAGCTCGGAAGAAATCGGCAAAATCAAATTGGGAAGAGATTCTTCATTGATGGGCAAGATTTCTTACATGAAGAGCTAATTGCTCTCAAAAGGAAATAGGGGTACATTGCCCCGCCTGGTCCTATTCTAGAAGTCCTAATCTACGGGCCGTCACTGCCCTCGTCGTCGCCTTCGTCGCCGTCGGCGCTTCGGCGGGCTCGTCATCGCTCCAATGGCCGGAGGCCCTCATCGTCTTCATCTTCTCCGACAGCGTCGTCTCGTCGTGTCGAAGTCATGAAGTTGCGGCCAAGGGCGCCGCTTGGCGGCGGCTCGTCGGAGGAGCTCTCATCGTCGTCTTCCTCCTCCTCTCCCTGCTCCCCTTCCTCCCCGGAAGAGGTGAAGTCGCAGGAGAAGTTGTCATCGTCGCTCTCCTCCAGGTTCCCCAACGGCGAGGAAACGGAGGTCACTCTCCCCGTCGGTCGAGGATTTGTCATCCTCGGACCATACGAAGGAGTCATGATCCTCTTTGTCCCACTTCGTTGGGGCGAGGATATCGTACGCCGCCTGCGTGCCCCACGAGGGCGTCTCCTCTCGGATGGGAGAGGATACGTAGGAAAGACCCGATGAGGAGGAAGAAGAGGAGGACGAAGACATGCGGTAGAGGAGGGTTTTTGGAGGCTAGTGCGAAGGGGATGAGGAAGATGACTTTTGCGGTTAAATAAAAGGGAGCATAGTAAAAATTCAAGGCCCAGCTTCCGAGGAGGTGGTGCCGAACGTCTAATCGCGCAGAGAAGTTGAGAAGGCAAGCTATCATGATGAAGGACTGCGACGTTTACGCTGCCACGACATGACCCGACGAAAGAAAGTAATGATTTTGGAAATGTCATTTCCAAAACCAGGGGGCATGTGTTATCACCAGTATTTGACCAAGCCAGAGGTGGGCCGCGATCAAGACGAATTTGAAGATATATGCGTGGAGAGATATGTAAATCGGCCTTGTGTATCAAGTTTGGGCTAGCTAGCCCGTGTATCTTTACTTAGTAGGTTACGTAGAGTTTGTCTCGTGCACGGTTTAGTGCACGCCCCATTAGAAAGTCCCCTGGACTATAAATATGTACCTAGGGTTTATGGAATAAACAACAACCAACGTTCAACACAAACCAATCTCGGCGCATCGCCAACTCCTTCGTCTCGAGGGTTCCTCCGGTAAGCATCATGCTGCCTAGATCGCATCTCGCGATCTAGGCAGCACAAGCTGCCTAGTTGTTCATGCGTTGCTCGTCTGAAGCGCTTTTGATGGCGAGCAACGTAGTTATCGTAGACGCGTTAGGGTTAGCATCGTTCTTAGCATCATATGCTCGCGTAGTGCAACCCTTGCGCGTCTAGCCGTCCTTGTGCCTCATCATGGGTGCAGGGCGGCACCCCGCTTGATCTTTATTTAGTAGATCTGATCCGTTATGGTCGATCCTTGATTCATCAAGGATTAGTTTAATATCTGCAATAGTTAGGCCTTACAAAGGGTTGGAGGATCCAGCGGCATGCGGGGTGTAGTTTGCTGCCCCTAGACAGGACGTTCCGAGGATCAACCTAGTGTTGGTTTTAGGCCTTGTCTAGGGCTGGCTTACGTTTACCGTGCGTGAGCGCGAGGCCCAATCGTGAGTAGGATGATCCGATTATGCGGTGAAAACCCTAGATCGTCGTGGATCTCATACGCTTTATATTGATCAAGCAGGACCACCATATATTCGGCCACCTTGGAATCATGGGTGAATCGGCTCCCGAGCCGATTCACAGACAACCGAGAGCCGATCGAGGCTCGTATTTAACGTGTACGTGTGTGCCCTGCAGGAAACTAAGCGAGGCATCATCCACACCTTCCGACCAGGTATAGGTCAGGTGGCACGCCCTGCGACCCAGCATCGGCGCGCGACCAGGAGGCTTTGCGGGCCGTCGCTCCGAGGGGGGCCAGCCGCAGCCCTAGTCATTCCCGGCTCTACCGTGTTGGCCAGTCACTGCCCGCCGGTGGGTTTCTGACGCCAACAATATGCTACCAAATTCTTCAAGCAGCTCACGGAGCCGGAGAAATGGGAGCTTGAGCAAGACTTGCTCAATGCTATGCTAAACAATGCTTGGGGAAAGCCGGATGCCGGAACATCGGAAATCCAGGACTTCAAGAAGGGCGTCGGCGAGTTCCTCGACAAACTCGTCTGCAAACAAAAGGTACTCCCCAGTAGCCCCCAAGCATGTAAGCGGAAACAAGTACTAGTTAGCACTTAGATGCTTTTAGAGTACCGCCACTTTTGGGAAGATTTGTTAAAAATGTTACAGTAGCCCCCAAGCATGATGTCGGAAAGATTCCGGCTAAAATGCTTCAAAGGACACCACTATGTTGTAAGCGGAATTTTGACTCCTGCTCTGTCTTCTTTTTACAGGAACAGCAGGCACTGCACTATGAGCTGCATAAAAACATTGCTCTGCAGCCGCGTTACCTTGGGTCAAGCGGAAAACATCCAGACCCTTAAAGAGAAAAATGCGGAACTGAACAAGCAGTGGCGGACGCCCAAGGTTTGGTTTCCGACCTTTCTTGCTATCAGTTCACGTTCCGACTCGTATCTTGAAGAATTGTAGGCGCATCTTCCTCCCTACTACTCCTCCGAGCTAGAAAATCTGCGCTCCTCCTACCAAGAACTAGAGCTAAAGCTGAAGGAGGCGGAGCAGAAAGGAGCATGCCGAGAAGCTGGGGAGAAAAACTCCGAGCTTATCAGGGAGAAAGGCGAATTCTTGAAAGCGAAATGCCGATAGCGAGACCAAAGAGGCAGCAAAAGGAGCTCAATGGGCTCCGGAAGTATATGGAGACCGCGAGAGCACCATTGGGACCTGCTGGCCGAAAATATCTGGTACTTATACTCGGAATTTCTTGTCTTGATGCTTTTTGTTTTCTCGTGCTCAACTTGAATGTTTACTATTGCATTTTTGTGCAGAGCCACTTGGGTATCCTGAAAAGCGCCGGAACAAATTCCCCCGGGACGATGTTCTTTCTCTCGCTGTGATTGCAAGGATCTTATATCCGCTTCTCGGAAAATATGCCATAACTTGTCCTGAAGAGGAGCCGCACATGCGTGCGCAAGCTGATCAAGCGTATGGATATTCTTCCGGAGCTGGTGACCGATCTACAAGCGTCATCTGCCCGAGGTGCAGCTGCTATGACTCTAACCATGTGCTTGGCGCATCACCCAAAGATGGATCTGGATCGGGTGTCTGGAGTTCCTCCGACCGCAGATGTCGAAAAGCTTCTCGATGCGGTGAGTGGCTATGACACCCGCATCGCGCGGAAGATCCGTCATGAAGAGTTTTACGACAAGGTGGTTCTCCCAGCAGACGAGCCTCTTGAAGATGAACTCCAAAAAGAGCGCGACGCGGAGGCCAGACCTGCGGAATCCGGATCCCAGTATACATGGACCAGCTCCAAGGATGCTCCTGAAGAGGAAGAGCCCAAGACCAGCGCTGCAACCTCCGACGAGGATGAAGAGAGTGATGAAGATGTCTCGTCTCCGGCTGAAGGCGCCAAAGGAAAAGATCCAGAAGCCACTGCTTCTCCGTCCAAGCGGAGTGACAACGTTTATGTCCTGCGGGATAAAACAATGCATCATTTTGGCCCCAGCGAGGGTTTGTAATATAACTTAAATTCTTAAGTAGTTAGGGACGAAACAAGCATGCATGCGTGGGCGGAAAACACTTATCCTGCTATCCGTTTATATATTATTTGCATGTGTTGTTTCTTGAAAGCAAGTGCTGGTTTGATGATTTCCGGCTTGCCCACTTGACCTTCCACGAGCCGGAAAACCCGTGCCGCCGCGGCGACGAAGCCCAATGGCAAATCCGTCAATAACGCGGAAACAAGCCCCAGCGCAAGTGCCGAAGTCGCCCAGGAATCCATGGGTTCGCAACGAAAAAATTTCAAAACTTAAACTTACGTCCTAAGGGACGATTTTGAAAATCACAACTTTCATACACGCCTAGGCGGAAAGATCCAGCTGCGGTTTTAGTCGGAAAAACGTACACGATCCATAAATGAAAAATTAAAGGAGGTAAAAGACTCTAAGAGTGAACCAAAAGCTTTATTTCATTGATCATGTATCATAGATATTACAAGGTATGTAATGCGTAAGGCGCTAAGTGTGGAAGGGACGTAGCTGTGCTATGTTCCAGGGACGATCTGTTTCATCATATATGTCACCCGGATCTTCTCGTTTTCGTTTCCGATGCCAGTTGGCAGGTCTATCCTTTAGTTCCCGGAAATCAACGAGATAGTAGGATCCGTTGTGTAGTACTTTGCCGATGACAAAAGGTCCTTCCCATGGAGTCTGCAACTTGTGATCTTTCACCTGACGAAGGCGGAGGACTAAGTCTCCGACCATGAACGAGCGGTTCCGAACTCGACGGCTATGATAGCGTCGGAGCTTCTGCTGAAATGGTGGAGCGTTGGTCAGCTAGATTCCGAGCCTCTTCGATCAGGTCCACGAGATAGCTGTCGAGCCTCGTCAGCAGTTTCTTCATTGTAGGCGGAAACTCGCGGTGAATCATGGATGATGTCAGTGGGAAGCACGGCTTCGGATCCGTATACCAGGAAGAAAGGAGTAAATCCTGTTGACCTGTTAGGGGTAGTTCGTAAACTCCACGAGCAGAGTCCAGCTCATCGCCCAAGCTCCGGCTGCGCGGCGCAGCGGTTCTTCAAGGCGAGGTTTGATTCGGCTAGTATAAGGCCGTTGGCTCGTTCAACCCGACCGTTGGATTGTGGGTGAGCCACGGATGCAAGGTCAAGCCGGATCCCAACTTCATCGCAATAATCCTTGAGTTCTCCTGCGCAAAGTTTGTGCCATTGTCTGATTATGTGGGATGCCGAATCTCGTTACGAGGCTGCAGACAAATTTTAGTGCCGTGGCACCATCGGCTTTTCTCACTGGCTTTGCCTCGATCCACTTGAACTTATCAATAGCGACCAGGAGGTATTCATGACCGCCGGAGATGATTTCTTTAATTTACCAACCATATCGAGCCCCGACCGCAAATGGCCAGGTGATAGGTATGGTCTTCAGCTCTTGGGCTGGAGCGTTAGGTTGAGTAGCGTAGTACTGACAACCGCGGCAAGTTTTCACCAGCTTGTCAGCATCCTCTTTAGCTGTTAGCCAGTAAAATCCTAACCGGAAAGCTTTTGCAACGAGGGATCGGGGCGGCATGATGCCCGCAATCCCCTGCATGGATCTCTCGAGGATTTCAATGCCGTCTTGACAGACGCATTTGAGAAATACCCCATTTGCGCTTCGTTTGTAGAGCTGTCCATCAATAATTGTGTAGGATCTTGCTCGCGATGATCTGTCGAGCGTGGACCTCGTCCTCCGGCAACTTTTGATCAATGAGGTAATCCAAGAACGGCTGAGTCCAGGCCGGAATGACTGCCATCACTTCCTTAGCCGGAGAAACTGCCAGATCCGGATTGTCCGGGTTTGCACCCTTCACCGAGGGTACTCGCAGATGCTCAAGGAAAATTCCGCGGAATTGGTTTCTGGGATCCGAGCTTGGACAGCATATCTGCTGTGTTATCATCTCTGACGTACTTGACTTCGTATCCGAGGAAGCACTTGGCGATCTCGTCCACTTCATCTCTGTAAGCCGCCATGACGGAGTTTCGGGCGTTCTTCCGGCTACTTGTTGTGCCACCAAGTCGGAATCTCCGCAGCATATGATGTGCTTGATCCCGATTTCCTTAGCGATGCGCAGACCGTGTAGTAGAGCCTCGTATTCCGCCATGTTGTTGGTTGCTTCGAAGTGAATCAGAACGTGCAGTTCTTCTCCGGTAGGTGACTTCAGGGTAACTCCCCCAGCCTTGATGTTGCTTGGAGCCGTCAAAGTGCATGACCCAAGCTTCAGGTTCCGGCACAGGTGTGCGCTTCGGTCCAATCCGCGATGAAATCCGCTAGAATTTGAGACTTAATTGCAGTTCGGGCTTCGTAGTTGATGTCGAAGGCAGATAACTCGATGCCCCATTTTGCTACGCGTCCTATTGCGTCGGAGTTGTTGATGATCGTTGCCGGAGGCCTTGCTCACCACTGTCATGGGTGCTCCTGGAAGTAGTGTCTCGTTTTCGGCTTCCTAGGAAAACTCCGTAGCCGCTTCGAAAGTGAGGGTATCTCTGCTTGGATTCCGTCAAGACTTCGCTAATGTAATAGACAGGCCTTTGGACTCCGTGCTCAAATCCTTCTTCCTTTCGCACCACCACGATTACGAGGCTGATAACTTTGTTGGTAGCCGCTATGTAGAGGAGCATAGGCTCTGACTCAGTGGAGCTGCCAATATAGGTGGGGAGGAGAGTATGTCCTTCAACTCCTGCTTTATCTGCTGCTTCATCCCGGACAAACTTGTCGGTTTCTTCAGCAGCTTGTATAGAGGTAAGGCTTTCTCGCCAAGACGGCTAACAAATCTACTGATTGCCGCAACGCAACCAGTTAATCGCTGCACATCTTTGAGACAAGTTGGCCTTTTGATGTTCGGGATAGCCTTGATTTTTTCCGGGTTAACTTCAATGCCCTGTGAGAAACAATGAAGCCAAGGAGTTTTCCTGCTGGTACGCCAAAGACGCACTTTAGCGGATTCAACATCATCTTGTACCGTCGGAGATTATCAAAGGTTTCCTTGAGGTCGCTCACAGGTCGGATCCCTTCCGGGTCATGACCGCGATGTCGTCGTGGCGTGCACGTTCCGACCAATTTGGTCCTTCGAGGCTGCATCGTCCGTTGGTATGTGGCACCGTTTTCAAACCAAAAGGCATGGTAACATAGCAGTATGTGCCAAAGGGTGTGATGAAAGAGGTCGCCTTTTGGTCAGACTCCTTCATCAAGATCTGATGATACCCGGAATATGCGTCAAGAAAACATAAAAGCTTCGCCCCTGCCGTCGAATCAATGACTTGGTCAATGCGCGGCAAAGGGAACGGATCTTTCGGACAATGCTTATTCACGCCGGAGTAATCGATGCACATTCTTAGTATTTCAGAATTCTTTTTAGGTACAAGGACGGGGTTTGCGACCCAATCAGTATGGATAACTTCTACTACAAAACCTGCCTCTAGTAACTTCGCTAATTCCATTCCTATGGCGCGGCGCTTTTTATCTCCAAAGCGTCGCATAGCTTGCTTCACCGGTTTTGCTCCCGGATTTATGTTTAGGTAGTGCTCGGCGAGTTCCCTTGGTACTCCGGACATGTCGAGAAGGTTGCCATGCGAAGATATCCATGTTAGCTCGAGGAACTCGACGCGCGCTTTCCTATTTGGGGTCCATGTTGGCTCCGACTGAAACCTGCTTGGAGTTGTCACCTTCGACGAGGTCATGCTTCTTGGTTTCTATCGCGGCCTTGAACGAGGTCTTCTGTTCGGAGATCTGCTTCTTGGTGGTGCATCTCAGTCGGATCCACCGCGGCTCTGTAGCCTTGCAGCTCCTCTCCGATATGACGGATTCTGCAAAGGCGGCTTCGCCCTCGCAGTCCCTAGCTTTCTTGTAATCTCCGGATACGGTGATCCAACCGTTAGGACCCGGAATCTTGAGCTTGTTGTAGATGTAGCATGCCCTGGCGTGGAACTTGTGGTAGGTGGGCCTGCCGAAGATCACGTGGTAGGAGCTTTTGAAGGGCACTACTTCGAACGTGATCATCTCTTCGCGGTAGTTGTTTACATCGCCGAAGGCCACGGGTTTGATGCTGCCAGAGAGTTTGCCTTCTTACCGGAACCACACCATGAAATTCAGTGGTGCTGTTTGAGCTGTTCCTTGGTGAGGTTCATCTTCTCCGGGGTCTCCAGGTACATGATGTTCAGGCTAGCTCCTCCGTCCATGAGACATTTGGAAAAGTCATACCCGTCTATGCGGGGACTCACAACCAAGCGTAGCACTCTTTGGGGATGACGGCCGGATGATCCGACCTGTCAGTACAGCTTTCTCCGACCACTTGACTGCGGCACAGCCGGATGTGGCATTCAAGATCCGGAGCGCCGATTTTTCGCGCGGACAGTGGGGGTTCCGAGGAAGGTGTGGTAAGTTCCGACACTCTTTTTGCCAAAGGGGTTGGACTTGTTTGCTGCGGTACCCTCCTTGGGTTCCGGCGAAGCGTCATCCTCATCCATGGCCTCGGAACTGTCCTCCTCTTTGTCCTTGTTCTTGCCCTTGCCTCCTTTGCCGCGTGGGCGGTGCTTCCGGGCTCGCTTGTATCCTGCCTCCGGGTCGTTCTTCAGATCATTGACCCACTTGCGGTTGCGATTTGTGTGGGTAGACTTGCCCGTAGCCGGATCCGATGGGCCAGGCACGGCATATCCCGTATTCTTCGTACGTTTGGGGCGCGGGATCCGGCCGCGGTGACCTCGCGCGCTGCTGGCCCCTGCCTGCTCCGCCTCCACGTCCGCCTCTTCCGCCTCCTGGACCTCCGCGTTGGAACGTCATGGCTACCATGTCGGATCCTCCGCCCTTCTGGTCTTCAGGGGGTTCTTCCGCTTGTTGCTGTTCTGCCGCCGTTATCACGGTTTCTTCTGTTGGTGCAGGGGTATGGCTGTTGCTGCGAGATCTCCGCTCATCATCGGCGGCGGTATGATCACTGGCGATGTTTATCATCTCATCAAGAGTGAGCTTGTTTGCATTCACCAGGCAGGTAAGCTTATGGCGCAGCAGCCCCCCACGCTGCAAACCACCGATGAAGGCGTGCATTGCTGTGCGGTTATCTACGTTCTCGCACTCATTCCTGGTTGCCAACCATCGGGTGAGGAAACTCCTGGATGTCTCAGATGCAAGCTTGAAGATCGCTGGTGGTGGCCGGTCTCTTGTAGGTACCCCTGAAGTGGTTCTCGAAAGCCTTCTTCAAGTCCAACCAGCAAAAGATAGTGTTCTCCTCGAGGTCGCTGAGCCAAACACGAGCTGGACCAATAAGGTACAACCGTAGCATGCGGCAGGCTATATTCGGGGTTCCTCCGGCGAAGGTTACTGCATTGTAGTAATCCTCAATCCAGGTATCCGGCCTCTCGCTGCCATCATAATGCTTCAGGTTTCCTGGTAGCTTAAGGTTCAGCTTCTTGGCTTTGGTTCCTCTCGGATCATCCGGCCAAAGCACCTTGGACCGATGTAGTCGGATCTGTACTCGTTGAGGCGATCACGAGCATCACGGGGGCACCACCGGGTGACTTCGAGCGGGAACGGGATCTCCGGCCTCTGCCTCCGCCTCCGCCTCCACCTCCAGGGCGGCGGTGAGGGAGATCTGAGGGGGCCTGAGACGTTCTTCCGCCTTCGATTCTCGGCGTGGTTCCCGCGGCTGGCTCCGGCTTCGGTGGCTCCTTCCTCTTGGTGGTGGTCGCCTCCGTCGTTCCGGCTTCTTCGTGGCTCAGATGCGTATTCCTCGTTCCGACTCCTCCTGGGTTCCGGGTCGCGTCCTTGGCTTCTGCGAGGCTCGGGATCGCGTTCTTGACTCCGACGAGGCTCAGGCTCGCGGTTTTGGTTCCGGCCTCTGAGTTGCTCCAGCGTACGCTCCTGTTCCTGTCTCTAGGAGCCGGCATCGCGTCGCGGATGTTAATTCCGCTGGCCCATGGGGCCTGGGGTTTCCGGCAGGACTGCGCGACGAGGGGGCGGAGGACGCGAGGCTCGGGGTGGTGGTGACGGAACACGATATTTGTCTCTGCCAGTGTACATCGCACCCTTTCCCTTTTCCTGATCTTTTGGAGTTGAATCCGATGGTATCGGGATTGGATTTGGATGATCCCTGACTTTCCGCCTGCGCTCCGTAGATCCGGTGCGCGACTCGTCATCACGATGTTGACTTGGTATGGCGTCCTTCTGCGCGGTGGATATGCATTGTTCCGGATTGGATGCTAACTGCGAAGTGTCTGCCTTGCTCTGTTGCTGCATTGCTGAAGCAACGAGCTTCCGGACGTAGTTGATGTCAATCTCCTCGTCCTTCTTTTTAGGAGCTCCGCAGCCTTCTTCATGTTATCCTTTGGAGTTGCGAGCGGCTGCTGCTCGTGGGTGTTGCGAAGGTAATCCTGCGGGGAGGGATGGCTTCGCGGCGATTCTATCAGCCTCCGCCTGCAAAGAATCTAACCTTTTCTGCCACTCCTTTCGGAGTCCTGTGGCTGTAGCCATCATCTCGTCGACTTTGCGATCCTTCTTTAGGGAGTAGTCCACAAAATTTGCAGCTAAGGTTCTTTCCTCCGCCATTGCGGCTGCAGTCCTGGCGAACTTCTGAGCTGTTGCGCATCTCCTGCCGTTTGGCTTCCAAGGCCTCCGGGTCTGCAGCCTCTTCTGGAGTTATTGGCTTGTTGAGAATATCGGACTTCGCGACTAGATCCATGCGTGCTTGCTCGACTATCTCTTCTGGAGACAGGACACCCCTGTGCGGTTGCGGTCCCAAGGGAGGCCGTACGTTGGATGATCCTGGGCTGGAGTTGGAGGCTTCGTCTTCCGTGTCCGGCTGATCCGGTGGTGCCACGGTTGCTAGAACCTGCATCGGCTGGGCGGATTCCACTTCAGCTTGCTCACCGCCTCCGAGTTCCTCGAGCTTGCGGTTGAATTCCTCTGTATTCATGGATGAAGCGGCGTCATCTTCTTCCCCTATTGCGAGCTCCTTCGTCAAACGATTGTATTCTTCTGTGCCTATTGAGGAGGCATCATCGGAATCTGGCTCAAGTTTCCGAGGATAGATTCCTCGGGTTTCCGGCCTCCTCTTGTCCCGGAGCGTCGCTATCTCCGGCCTCCCGCAGATCCGAGCGACGTTGTTTCCGGGTTCCTCAACCTGCAAAGGATCGGCCTCCTCCTGGTGGAGGGCGTCTCCTGCGTATGGGCCAAGAAGTGCACGAAGTGACACCTTTGCTTCTCTAACACCTGGGAGACCCAGGCGGATCTGCATTGGTCTTCCACCGTTTTCTCCTGCTCAGGGGCGGATTGGGTGGGTTTTGATTTTTCCCGATCTAAGGCGGAATCTTCCTTAAGAAGCTCCTGACTCAGATCGGATCTTCGCGACGGCGTCCAGCTCGGCGGCGGACGCGTCGGCGTTACCACCGTGCGTTTCCGTCGGAATCGACGGTTTCGCCGATGAAGATGTGGATGCCGCCGATTGGGACGATGGAGAGCTTGACGGGGTTTGACCTAGCCGGAATCCGAATTCGTCCGGAGGGACGATCGGAAAATTCCGGCGTAAAGTACGCGCCCCAGCGATCGAGTCGTCGTAGCTTCCCATGGCGGAGCCCTCCGGTTCCGGCCTCCGACGCCTCGTGCCCCACGGTGGGCGCCAACGTCGTTGCCTAATCGACAATACCTCGGAGGGGGATCACGAGGGGAGAAGAAGTAGGGGCCATAGGGCGGAGTGCACACGGGACGGTGGTACGCGAGTTACCCAGCTTCGAACACGCACGATGACAGGGCCTCTCTTTGTTGCGGAATTCCGGGCGCTTGCGCGTTGTTACAATGGTTGTGGTTGTGCCTCTAGGGCTCCCGGGATCCGGCTTATAAAGGCGCCCGGATCTAGGGTTTACATGGAGAGTCCTAGCCGGAATACAAGTTGCCTAACTACGGTACAATATCTTGCCGTGTACGTCAAGGATCCGCCTTCCTTATGGCCGTACTGGATCCGGATACTTTATGGGCTTCCACGGATCCGGCCTCCCTCGTAGGTCGGTTAGGATCCGGCTCCAAGTTCCTGGACTGGACTTCATCCTTCTTGATCAACAGCAACTGGGCCGCCCGATGGGCCCCATGCCACCATCACCGTCTGTGGGCCACCCGGGCTTCCGGATCTAGGCCATGTCGTTGATATACCCATAAAGTATACCCACAACAGATTATGCTAACTTTATTGTTTCGAAGTATTTGCCTCCAACCTTTTCAGCTCAGCAAAGGAGGAAATTCTTTTATGACTTGAGGCATTATTTTTGGGATGACCCACACTTATATAAAGAAGGAGTGGATGGTATTATGCGAAGATGTGTCCCAGAATATGAACAACAAGAGATATTGAGTAAATGCCATGGTAGTGTTTATGGAGGACATCACGCCGGAGATAGAACCGCACAAAAGGTTTTACAATCAGGTTTTTATTGGCCGACACTTTTCAAGGATGCAAGGAAGTTTATCTTATCTTGTGATGAATGTCAAAGAGTTGGTAATATCTCTAGACGCAATGAAATGCCTATGAATTATACTCTTGTTATTGAACCATTTGATTGTTGGGGATTCGACTTCATGGGTCCTTTCCTTCTTCAGAAGGTAATACTCATATACTTGTCGCTGTTGATTATGTTACTAAATGGGTAGAAGCTATACCTACAAAACGTGCTGATGGTGAGACCTCTATAAAAATGCTTGTAGATGTTATATTTCCTAGATATGGAGTACCTAGATATATTATGACTGATGGAGGTTCTCATTTTATTCATGGTGGTTTTAGAAAAACTCTTGTCAAATATGGTATTAATCATAGAATTGCTTCAGCTTATCATCCTCAAACTAGTGGGCAAGTAGAATTATCAAATAGAGAAATTAAAGCTATTTTGGGAAAGACTGTTAATAAATCTAGAAAGAATTGGGCTAGTAAGTTAAAGGAAGCATTGTGGGCTTATAGAACTGCTTATAAAAACCCTATGGGAATGTCTCCTTATAAAATGGTTTATGGAAAAGCTTGTCATTTACCTTTAGAATTAGAGCACAAAGCTTATTGGGCTGTAAGAGAACTTAATAAAGATTTTAAACTTTCCGGTAAGAAGAGGTTGCTACAATTGAGTTCTTTAGATGAATGGAGAAGTGAAGCTTATGAAAATGCTAAACTTTTTAAGGAAAAAGTTAAGAAGTGGCATGATAGAAGAATTATTAAAAGAGAATTTAATGTTGGAGATAAAGTCCTATTGTATCGGTCTCGTCTCAGATTTTTTGCAGGGAAATTTCCTTCAAAATGGGAAGGACCATATGTTATTGATGAGGTATATCGTTCAGGAGCAATAAAAATTAGCTCTTTAGAAGGTAACGCCACACAAGTAGTGAATGGACAAAGACTCAAGCATTATATTTCTGGAGATTCTTATAATGAAGATATTGATATTATTCAAGTGATAACTCCGGAAGCTTTCATCAAAGATCAAATTGACAGTTCTGCAGAGTCCGACTTTGAATAGGTAACAGTTTTAGTAATAAAAAGTCCGCGTTTAGCTTTCCGAACAATATTTCTGCTGTTTTTGGAAAATATGAAAAATTACGGGATCGAAACGGAGTGGAGGAGACGCGCGAGGGCCCGTCACCATAGGCCGGCGCGGGCCCCACCCGCCGCGCCGCTATGGGGACAGCCCCTCGGCGTCCCGTTTCCACTCGTTTTCGGCTGGAACCTTCCTTTTATCGTAAAAATATTTGCTATATAATCCCCGGACCCCTGGATCCGTATATCGTTTTCTCGTCGTGTTTTGTTTCGAGCTTTTTTCGCCAGGATCTGTTTTGATCTAGAAACACCATGGTCTCCAACAACAAAGACAAGGAACCTTGGGAAGAGGAGATGGATGAAGGGGTCAATAAGGGAGAGAAGAAGATAGCATCAGCAAAAAGAGAGCGGGAAACTATGGAGAGTAAGCCAATCTTGGTGGGATCGGTTAACACTGGGCGTTCTTTTTCTCATAACTTGCAGGGACTTCTTCCGCCTGCTCTTAGCCTCGACTCTTTCCCTTGTGTGGAGGAAGCAATACGGGTTGCCGATGAGTTTTGTGATCAATATCGTGCTCTAAGAAGGGAAGTGGAGATACTTCAGGAGGAGAACCAGCGACTTAGAATCTGGAATATTACTCGATTCCCATCACAAGGCCGCCACCGCCACATTCGATAACAATGAATCTCTTCGAGTCTTAGTGCAGAATTGCCAAACGAGAAGCTGAAGCTGAAGGAGATCCTCAAGAAGCGCGAGAAGAATCCATCACCATCGCCACCGAAGGAGTAATTCATCATCGGTATTGGCATCCCCTTGGTTTGTTCCAAGCTGGGGGAGTGCCGCGGTATCACATCATCACTACCTTTATCTTTTACTATCAAGTAGTGTCATATCATGAGTAGGGAAGTTATCATATGGAATAGCTTGCAGTGTGGAAGTATCTCTCTTAGTTGGTTATCTATGTATCCGTTGGTGTGAGTTATCGTTATGGAATATTAATGAGAAGTCTTATCATTTACTTTTTGCACACCTTATTTTAGTTTGCAATCTCCATTATATGATTACTCTTGACATTAGTATTGATATCACTTTGGGAGCATCAAGTAAATCTATTTGGTTTTGGCAAACTTAGCATTGGTCAATAGCAACAACACTATGATGTTTAAGTAGGAAAGGGAAATATATGTAGATATATTGTTTTATTATCTTTATGCTAATGAGTTTAGTATTCTGAAGTTAAAATTGCTTGTGCTTATGAGAAAGATGCATGATTGTTTCTATTACATGTATATTTGTTTGTTTCCCTCAACCTTTATGCTTGCTATTAAACCTTGCTAGCCAAAAACCTGTATTGAGAGGGAATGCTTCTCATACATCCATAACCTTAGACCAAACCCATGCCATTTGTGTCCACCATAACTACCTAATATGTGGTATTTTGCGCCACTCCAAGTAAATACTTCATGTGCTACCTTTAAATAATTCAAACTATATTACTCCTTATTTGTGTCAATGTTTTATAGCTCATGAGGAAGTATGTGGTGTTTTATCTTTCAATCTTGTTGGGCGGACTTTCACCAATGGACTAGTGGCACATCCGCTTATCCAATAATTTTGCAATAAGAGCTGGCAACGGGGTTCCCACCCCAATTAATAACTTTCATTAATAATTCTCTTCACATGTTTTGCCCTGATTTATCAGTAAGCAACTTAATTTTGCAATAGACACTCCTCCATGGTATGTGAATGTTGGAAGGCACCGAGGATTCGGTTAGCCATGGCTTGTGAAAGCAAGGTTGGGGGAGTGTCAACCATAATAAAACTAAAATACATGTGTAAACAAAAGAGAAGGGGGATCTACCTTGCTGGTAGAGATGACGTCCTCCATGGGAGCCGCTCTTGGAAGGTCTGTTTGGCAAGGGGGTTAGAGTACCCACTACCATTTGTTGACAACAACAAACACCACTCAAAATCTTACTTTTATGCTCTTTATATGATTTCAAAACTTGAAAAGCTCTAGCACATGATTTAATCCCTGCTTCCCTCTGCGAAGGGCCTATCTTTTACTTTTATGTTGAGTCAGTAAACCTATTTCCCTCTATCTTAAGCAAGCAATTGAGTTGTTGTGAATCAACCATTTATGCTATGATTCAGTTAATCATGTCTTTTATGCTTTCTTGTCTAGTACAAATTTTATCTGATTGAATATGACTTTGAAAGTTATCAATGATTATGAGGAGATTGTTATGATTGAGGATGAAAGTCTTGCTATATAAATTCTAATATGAAAGTTTTGCTTAGAAGATAAGTACAATCCGTTAGTATTTCTCTGACCAAGAACAAAGTTTGCCATAACCGATCATGATTTCCTATGCACCTCTATTTGTGATTTCTCTTTACTTATTTCGAGTTGAGTTATATGAGGAGGATGTTTACTAGAATATCTTGTGTGAATCAATATGATGCTTCTTGTCCGTATTTTATTTATCGACTCTTCACTCCATAAACATGTGGTCTTGTTTATTGAGCTCAGTTTCGCTTGGGGACAAGCGAGGTCTAAGCTTGGGGGGATACGTCCATTTTGCATCACTATTTTATATCATAATTTGCTGTTATTCATTGATATATTTCATACTTAGAGATGATACTTATGTTATTTCATCTATTTTGCATGTTTCATGATCGTTGGAGAATTATTCACCGGAGTCAGGATTCTGCTGAAAAAAGCACCGTCAGGGTACCATATTTCTGAAGATCAACAATTGACGGCAATTATACGAAAATTCCTATTTTTCCAGAAGACGAAGGGAGCCAAAAGGAGGGGCCGAGAGGGGCCGCCATGGCCCCCCCATAGGCCGGCGCGGGCCCGGCCTGGCCGCGCCGCCTTGTGGGGAGAGGGCCCACAGCCCCTCTCGGCCGCCTCTCCTTCGCGTGCTTTCCCCGAAAACCTAAGCCCCGGGGAGTTACGGAGAATTGAGAGCCGCCTCTGCGGGCGGAAAAACACCAGAGATAAAGAGCTCTCCGGCGGGCAGGAATCCGCCGGGGAAATTCCCTCCCGGAGGGGGAAATCGACGCCATCGTCATCGTCATCGAGCTGGACATCATCTCCATCATCATCACCATCATCTCCATCATCTACACCGCCATCTCCACCGCTGCATCTCGTCACCGCTGTAACGATTTGGGTTGGATCTTGATTGTTTGATAGGGGAAACTCTCCCGGTGTTGATTACTACTTGTTATTGATGCTATTGAGTGAAACCATTGAGCCAAGGTTTATGTTCAGATTGTTATTCATCATCATATCACCACTGATCATGTTCCATATGATGTCTCGTGAGTAGTTCGTTTAGTTCTTGAGGACATGGGTGAAGTCTAAATGTTAGTAGTGAATTATTGTTGAGTAGTATTCAATGTTATGATATTTAAGTTGTGGTGTTACTCTTCTAGTGGTGTCATGTGAACGTCGACTACATGATACTTCACCTTTATGGGCCTAGGGAGTGCATCTTGTATTCGTTTGCTAATTGTGGGGTTGCCGGAGTGACAGCAACCTAAACCCCGTTAGTATATCGGTGCAGGAGGGATAGCAGGATCTCGAGTTTAAGGTTGTGGTTAGATTTATCTTAATTACTTTCTTGTATTTGCGGATGCTTGCAAGGGGTATAATCACAAGTATGTATTAGTCCTAGGAAGGGCGGTGCATTAGCATAGGTTCACCCACACAACACTTATCAAAACAATGAAGATTAATCAGCCGTATGAAGCGAAAGCACTAGACTAAAATCCCCGTGTGTCCTCAAGAACGTTTGGTCATTATAAGTAAACAAACCGGCTTGTCCTTTGTGCTAAAAAGGATTGGGCCACTCGCTGCAATTATTTCTCTCGCATTTTATTTACTTGTACTTTATTTATCTGCAATAATCAAAACCCCCTGAATACTTGTCTGTGAGCATTTACGATGAATCCTTCATCGAAACTGCTTGTCAACACCTTCTGCTCCTCGTTGGGTTCGACACTCTTATTTATCGAAAGTACTACGATACACCCCCTATACTTGTGGGTCATCAACTACCCTGTAGTATAAATAGGCCTCCCTACCATAGGGGAGGAGGCCAAGCTACAAGCACAAAGAAGGGAAAAAATAACACTCATAGCTTGAGCTCTACCCAAAAAAGGAGAGACAAGCACCATCCGGCTTCCCACCGGAAGTCGGCACTCCACTTAAATACTAGAGCACCTGACACTCCAAGAAATATAAACAACCCAGGAAGTTATAAGTAGATTACCCGTGATCAAACATGTATCATTCTCGCTTGTGCCTAAGGTTTGTTACACCCCATAGGATCATGGTCACAATACCCCACCTACATATGAATTAGAACCGTGAATTAAAGCCCCAACAATTGGCATGCTAGGTAGGTGTGATCGGGAACCAAACTAAGGGGTACCCTGAGGCAGGACGACTTAGGAAGAAGACGAGAGTGACCAAAACCATTGTCGGCTTCCCGGAAGTTGGAGCAAGAAGGACAAGTGCTCCTCTGTTGCCCCATGGGAGAACGAGGGGTAGGGGAGGAAGAAAAGTAAGCAGGGACAGCCACATGTTGAACGTTTCACCACAATGTCATCTTAACAAGACCAAAGAGAGGGCCTTACTACCCTCTCAGGTCACATCCCGTGCAATCAGGTACGGAGGAACTCCACATATTCATGACGCCGCCACAACATCATCATGACTAGGCCATGACGCCTAAGGTACAACTACAACCATCCCTTCAGGACATGGGTGGTGTACTTGGACCCGTGGGTCTCGGTATGATGGAGACATGGCCTCCTCTCCTTCACGAGTGAGGCCATTCCCTTGTAGTATAAATTTGCCCTTATACCACATGGGGAGGGGAAAGCAAAACCAACCAAATAAACACCAACCAATGAATAAGCCATAACCAAGGAAAACCATACAAACCCCAATTTCACAAGCTTTGTTTCTTCCTCTCCCGCACTCGGAGATAATGAGGCGTCGAGACCCTTATTTCTTTTCCACCGTTCATAGCTTGTTGTTGCCCAACGGGGAAGAACAAACACCAACCGACTTGCCCCCAGAAGCCAGCACCCCCTCGTAACACACCAGCACCTCACACATATTAATCCCATATTGACACCACCATGAAGTATGGTTGTTATGGAAGATTTATTCTCTAGTCCTAAACATGTATATCTCTTGTATGTCTGAGGCTGTTATCCCTTTGAATGATGGTCACAAACACCCCACCTACATAGAAATTCACGATTGGAAACTGAAACCCGACAGTTGGCGCGCCAGGTAGTTCCATGGGTTCGTCATACACACATCATGCATGTAAAATGCATACATGAACTGTGTACTTTATTAACATATATTACAACATATTTGCAACATATATGATGTTATTTTCATGTTTTATATTGATTTATGGAGATTTACCAATGATCCCCTTTGTTTGGGTTATAACTCTGCAGAACAGGAAACCCTTGTTTTGTGTATTTTTCACTTTCAGAGACCTATACGGAGTCAAATTGAGCTAGGATTTTTGGAACATCATTTTTTTCATCAGGAGAAGCGGCATGGACTTTTGGACCTGACCTAGAGGGGCCTGAGGCCCAAAAGAGGTGAGGTGGCGAGCGCAGCAGGGGGCACGCCGCGCCATCCACCCTCTTTTCGATGTCGATCGTCTGATTATTTTGCGAACTGACTTATTTTGACCCAAAAACTCCTATATATATGAACCCTGAGGGTTCTCTCGAGGAGAGCATCACAGAAACATGAATATGGAGGCTACATCAGTGAAAATTGGAGGGATAAACTCCACCGGAGCCACCGCCGGAGGGATCTCCACCTTCTCCAATGTCTTCCTCATCAACCTCATGATCAAGGGGGAGTAGTCCACCTATGGACTACGGGTTTGTGGCAGTATCTTGATCTATTTCTTTCATGTTCCTCATAGATCTTAGTACCATATGAGCTTTCCAACATGATTATGGTAATATATGTAATTCCTATGTGGTGGATCTTTATTCTATGATATCTACTTTGTGTAAAATGTATTGATAGATGCATATTATGTACCCCGTTCGTAAGTATTGGTTCTGGTCCAACTTGTATACATTGTGATATCTATCTTGCTTGATGTGCTATACCTAGCTTGTTATCACCTTGTTGCTCATCATGCTAGCATAGGTTGTTGGTGCACTTAGGCAAACCCCTAGTTGATAGGCTTTGAGCTAAACTAGTAAACACTTATTTTTATTTCGCCTAGTTTAGCTCTCAAGTAGAAGTTTTTATACACCGCCTATTCACCCCCCTCTAGGCGACGTCCTAGTACATTCACCTATATGGAGTCAAATTGAGCTAGGATTTCTGGGACGTCACTTTTCATCAAGAGAAGCAACATGGACTTTTAGACCTGGCTTGGAGGGGCCTGAGGCCCAGAAGAGGTGAGGTGGAGCGCCCAGCAGGGGGCGCCAACCACCCTATTTTCACCATCGATCGTCTGATTCGCTTGATTATTTCGCGAAACGACTTATATATATGACCCCCAGGGTTCTCTGGAGGAGAGCACCGCAGAAACACGAAAACAGAGGCTGCAACAACGAAGACTGGAGGGGGAAACTCCGCCGAAGCCGCCGTCGGAGGGATCTCCACCTTCTCCAACGTCTTCCTCATCAACACCATGATCAAGGGGGAGTCGATCACCTCTGGACTATGGGTTTGTGGCAGTAGCTTGATCTATTTCTCTCATGTTCTTCATAGATCTTAGTACCACATGAGTTTCCCAACATGATTATGGTCATATATGTAATTCCTGTGTGGTGGATCTTTATTCTATGATATTGTACTATGAGATTTGACTATACTTTGTGTAAGATGTATTGATAGATGCATATCATGTACCTTGTTCTTAAGTATTGATTCTGATCAAACTTGTACGCAAGAACATGTGTGGGAAGGTGTGTGTGTGTGTGTGTGTGTGTGTGTTAGATGGAACTAGATGATACCCCGCGTGTTGCTGCGGAAAATCCATAAACATTTAGAGAGATGCAAAAGTAAGGAATGATAGTACGTATTTTAGATATTCATAAAAGTAACACATATCGGCAGAAGCACAACTGTAACATGCATTTGTCCACTGAAATCTCACGTACCAAGCAGTAGTGTATCATTCGGCTGCTTAGGAATCTACAGTGTGACTTACGGTTATACTAAGGAAGATGACTGCTTCGGCGTGGAATAGAATTAATTGTGGCTTACATAAGGAATCAGCTACTATAACTCACTATTCGGTTTGTCTGCTGTGAAGAAAATAAACAATCGACAAAGCACCTTTCACATATCGATAAAGAACACTAAAAAGCCTAATCATGCAAAAACATTACCTTGCAACTATTCCATGAATGTCATTTCAGAAATAGTATATGTCTGCATAAACGAATATCATTTGCACAATTTCTTTAGGAGAATTGGATGTAGGAACATGAAGAAACAGTTTGTACAGGAGGTTAAGGATTAAATGCTTAGACATCTCTACACGTCTGCCAATGCAATGATATCACTTTAATTTCCTGAATGTGTGGACAGGAATATTAAAAATTACACATGCATTTGTAAACAGAAACACATCAAACTACAAATAGTTTGAAATGTGCTATCCCCATAAATCATCTCATGTATTCGCGGGCATCAAGTCAATAATAGAGGGCAGAACAGAGAAATAAGGACTTGCAATAGAAGTGCTTGCTATGCCAGGCAGTGATATTAAGATCCTACAATAAGAAATGAGAAATACACATGGATTAGCGCTGATGAAGAGATATATTTGGAAGGTTTTGTACTGGCCATGAGGATTATCAAATAAATAGCTAATTCTCTTAGCATCAACGTAACACAATCAACCATATATCATTGAAGTACATATAGTTGGTTTAAAATGAGGCCATTCAGAAACCACAACAGAAAAAAATTAATGGAGGAGATGATAATAAAACACACTTGAAGACTTTTAGTTGTACAACTACTGTAGGCCAAGAGATCTATTAGTACTGACCCTGTAAAAGAAATGTGTCTTGTTTGATAAAATCGCATTGTGGTAACCACAGTAAATAGACATGTGTCAGTTCAGTGGTGGCAAGTCCAATCATCTAAATGGTATGGGGAGAAGAAAGAATAGGCGCAAAAAACAATACAAAATTGTAGCCCTTGTGTTACTATTAAACACAATTCGGTATAATCAGCCATTCAACAAATCGCGTATTGAAGATTCTTAGCTCACCTTCTTCAATATGATTCCGTATAGGATAAGCAAGGTTGAAGCAGATCCATTGATAGCAATGACCTGCTAACCGTGATTACATATAGTCCGTTGCACATAGTTGCAATATATTAATTTGAGAGTTTGAAATGCAAAAATATATTATAGAACCAACCATGGTAAAGTCTGACAGGATGTCAC
This sequence comes from Lolium multiflorum, assembly GCA_030979885.1. Lineage (NCBI taxonomy): Eukaryota > Viridiplantae > Streptophyta > Magnoliopsida > Poales > Poaceae > Lolium > Lolium multiflorum. Next base: position 241,215,451 of record CM061751.1, on the reverse strand, counting down.
TAATAGACCTTCAAACTGCAGACACACAAATTTCTATAAAAAGAAGCAGGTAGTACGCGCAGTTCTGGTCTCTAGCCAGGGGAGAAAATCCAATGTAAAAAATTCAGGGGATATTCGAGGGTAACAAATAGAAGGTGCATGTGCTCATCCGATGTAAATAGAAAAATAAGTGTAAGAGATGAGAGTTGATGTACCGATGGAAGCAGCTAGTATTGTCCATCTTGATGGTAGCTAGTTCCTCCTTGCTTGGGCGACCAGGACGCAGAATACAATTGAAACCCAATCAAATCGGGGCTGGCTTGAGTTGCTGTACACCGAATCCCATGTAAATCCAATAAAATTAGGGGTAGGCAAAACGCCGAGCAGCTTTCGAGCAGAACCACAACCTGGCAAATTAGCAAACATGAGTGGGACGATAGAAAAAAGAGAGGAAGAAGGTAATCAAGAGTGGGTAGCTACCGGACTCAAGCCTGGTATCAGAGAAGCTGAGGGCTGGCTTGAGTTGCTATACACCGAATCCCATGTAAATCCAATACAATTTGGGGTAGGCAAAACGCCGAGCAGCTTTCGAGCAGAACCACAACCTGGCAAATTAGCAAACATGAGTGGGATGATAGAAAAAAGAGAGGAAGAAGGAAATCAAGAGCGGGCAGCTACCGGACTCAAGCCTGGTACCAGAGAAGGTGAGGCAAGCATCCGGGAGATACCAGACAACATGGGCAGGTTTTTTAACATGGAGATGGCTTGATCCGAGGAGTTTCTTGCGCATTAGCAGGGCAATAGTGCCCAATGAATGCTAGGCGTCGGGTGGTTTCATGAGGATTAGTGGCGAGGAGCCCTTAGGTCGTAGTGGGATTTGAGAGGCCATGGGTCGCGGCGGCCAGGAACACGAACGACGGCCTGGACATTTTTTCTTTCTTTCACGGGACCACGGTGAGGAAGGAAAAGGCGGAAGGGCGAGCGAGCGATGAAGACGCGATGCTGCGCGACACAACCTACAAGAAATAAGGATGACGTGGCTTGCTGTGAGACCAGCAAAATGGGGCCATCTATTAAGAAAGAGAAGATATCATGGTTTTAGTGATTGAATAGTGACAACAAATTCATGATCTTTATGGCTTTGCCTTTTCTTTTGCTATCTCACTAGGGATAAAGTGAATGCATGTGCTATGTTCATCACGTGACAACAGTGATGATCTTGTTTGGTCAAGATAGCATATTTGATATTCAAACATCATGCCAAAGTACTTATGGCTATGCTCTGTTAATTTTCAATACAAATTGCATGGAGTTTTCCCTTTCTTGTGGAGTATAAGAGAGATGTGTTGCATCATATCTATGTTAGGACTTGATGCCCATATGAATGTGTATCTTACATATATTGAAGTTTTGTCCTTATCATCTCATTGATGAATTGTTATTATCCACTACAACTTTAAAGAGAGAGTACACAAGTGAAACCATGAATCCCGGACCAATTTTAATCATAAGAAACACATTTCCATTGTCTTTATCTTACTTTCTATTTGCAGCACTATTTTAATCCGAATATACAAAAATATTTAGTTATTTTATTTTCACACAAAACCCGAAAACAATCAACCCTTCACTGCTTTTACTTAGTTTACTTTATTTGTCTAGTTTACTTTACTTGTGTTACTACTTTATTACTATTACTATTACTAATACAAAATGTTGTGCTTGACAACCACACGGTGGAGTTGGGGACACAAGGATTTATTTTATTTTGCAGGATTGCTAGACGAAGAGAGGGAGAGATAACTCTTTACTCAAATCCCTAAGAGTTCGATATAACCCTCGAGTCACCCTTGTGGGGAAAATACTCTGCTGGCACAACACTCTGCACTTGGAGTCCCAATGTCACCAACACATCACCAACAACGACCACTTAGCCACTCATTGCCTCTGCAGAGTCACATGTATCCATGGGGAGCATCCAAAGTCACCCCCTTTTCCCAAGACGGCAGAGCCATCACCAACACGATTTCTTGCGAGACCAACCCCATGTTAGGATGGAGTCTACATCAACCTTCTCCATTCAAGGCATTAGATGAATTTGTAGAAGACAAAGATGTATCCATGATCAACAAAAGGTCTCCATATCATCCGCCGCGGGAAATGCTCTGGTGCAAAAATGATACTTTATGCTAATTTTATGTGGACAAAAAAATTACCTCCATGCAAGAAACATGAGAATGCAGCTTGTAATTTCATCCGTAGGAAGCACATCCAATGTCATTAGACTAATGGTTTGTTTTATAGTAACTTCAATGACACCAAGCACTTGAACAAACATGGCTCGGACCCCATCTTTCGATGTGCTAGAGTAATGTATATTTAATCAAGACAGAGCAAAATAGACTTGAAGATGTAGTCCGGACGTCCAAGGTAACATTTTATACAAAACTGAATTACATAATAGGATGAACAACTCTAAAAGTAGACACCAACTCCAATGGCACTATTATTTACCTCCTGAACATTTGTGCTGATACGACAATTTTACATGGAATAAATTATAGGTTGAGCAAGCAAACCAGGCATAGCTAACCTTCAATGTATTTGTATCAGTATTGAGTTCTCTAATACAAAAATGAAATATGTATTTGTATCAGTATTGAGTTCTCCAATACAAAAAAGAAATATGGGGTCTCTCTGAACTCCATCCAATCAATTCAAATACATAATTCGCCCCCCTCTTCCACACAAGGAAAAACTTAAGAACCTGCATTGAGAAGTTGTAATTCAATATTATGTATGTAAAAGAAGGTCACAACTGAACATAAATGAAAATTAAGAAGTTTTAAGTATAGGTTGTTTGCATGTGTTGATGTGCATAACCCAACTAGATGATGCCCCGCGCGTCGCAGCGGACATAAAAGAGCAATAACTATGCGAAATCAGCATGAATAGTTTTGTGGAGAAAAAAGACGTGTACTATGTAGAGGAGTTTGCATAGATACAAATGAATACATCTGTTAGAAAATAGAATTCAATATTTTCACACAAAAATGGGAATAGACGTCCAAAATTTTCACGGGTAGAGTTCGATCAGGTGTGGACGAACACACAGGTCCTTGCGAGTTCCATTGCCAGGACTTCCTCAACACTCTGTGCAGCACACAGTGTACATTCCCACGACGGGAGCCTGCATCCCTACGTAGAACGGGTGCTAAGCAGCCTGAGGTTGATCCGATCCGCGTGAGGGAAAAAAAGATGAGACGATCCAATAGAACTAAAAAAGATAATCACAGGGAGAAATATACTTACAGAGGGTCTTTTAGTGAATATCGCTATGCAGTTTTGTGGTCCACCTCAAGAACTCAACAGGGAGTAAATATACTTCTCGTAATCAATCTGAAAAATTCCTAATCTTTGCAGATAAAATTATAGAAAAACCAAAACAGGGGAGAGAGCGAATCAGTATTCTAGATCAAAATCTGCTAAATATTAACCACTCCAACGATAAACCAAAACAGGGGAGAGAGCGAATCAGTATTCTAGATCAAAATCCGCTAAATATTAACCACTCCATCAATGTCAACGGGCAAGTAGAGATATGACTTGTCAAGATCTGCTGGTGGAACATGGCCGCAAGCCCGCAACGGCAAGGCGACGGCCGGTGCAGGCCGGGGAAGGAGAAGCAATATTTTATTATGAAGGCAGATAACTAATCTTACTTTGGAGGTTTGGATAGATCAAATTTTGTAGATCTCTAGCCGTGGCGTTCCTCAACGACTTTCAGATGCGGGTGACCGCTTCCTCAACGAATTTTGTGGATCTCGAGCAGCTTGTACAATCCAATCAAAACCCAATCAAATCAGGTGGCGTGGGGAAATGTGGATCAACTCTCGGCCCGGGTGGAGCACAACCTGAAACACTAACAAACATATGTTGAGGGATTGAGAAAAGGAAAGATGAATTAGAATGGGGAGCGGCCATGTGTGGAGGCGTGAGCATGCTGTTGTGCTTCATGCGGATGGCAGCAAGGCCTAGTTTTTAACATGGAGGCGGCGGCGACGGATGAGTTCCATCGAGCCGTTTCCACTCGTTCAATCCCCGGATTTATCGGGTGATTTTACGAGAATTTGTGAGGAGGTCATAGCGGAAACATTCATTGCGAGGATGCGCGTCGTTCTGGCGAGGAAGGGCAGCAGGGATCGATATGCCTCCGTTCGGGCGTGGCGTCTCCGCGTCTGGAGAGGACTGGCCACCGGGCGTGTCGGGGCGTGTTGGTCTGGGCCTCCGTTCGGGCGTGGCGTCTGGAGAGGAAGGGCCACCGGGCGTGGCGGGGCGTGTCGGGCTGGCTAGACTTTTAACCCAGTGACGTGGCTCGCTGTGAGACCAGCAAAATGAGGCCATCTATTAAGAAAGAGAAGATACCTTTATGGTTAAACAGGTGTTTGGACGCCCCTATGAACTGTCTGCATCGCCTCGCACCGGCGCGAGTTGTTGAGATTGAATCAAACTGCCATGATCATCAGGGGATGACATAGTATTATGCTTATATTTCTAGTGAAAGGGTTGTCCGAAAGAAAATAATTCTTTCCAGATTTCTTAATAATTATAGCAATATTGCAATCGGAAATGACTTATCAGGTGGATCAAACTTAGACCGATGTTCCATCACAAGAGTGAGATGCGGTCCCACGTCCGCTTGGAGATACCCTCGCCCACAGGCTTGGTTCACCGTCAAGGCAGTGCGGAAGCACGAACACCGTATTGGATGGTAACACGGTTGTCGACGCAATTTCTAGAGTCGCTTGACAGCAAAACTACCGTATTGCGGTGGAAGCCATTGCTAGAGGTCGAGATGGGAAAGCAACACCGCCGGTAGAGATCACAACGATTGTAATGGTGGAGGGAGGGCGCGAGGCGCGAGAACGATGAAAGGTCAGGGGAGGTGGCGTTGTGAGGACGGGGCTGGCAAGCTGGATCGAATCGATTAAACAAGGGGATCTTTTGCCGTCTTACGGGTATGGGCCTCAGAGCCAAGTTGGCCCGATTCACTACAAACCGTCTAGGCTTGTTTTACCGTTTTAGGCCCAAGTAACGTGGTGCATCTAACATGATGCGTGGAGTAGTGGCCCTAGAACTAAAACAGACCTTTTAACATGATGTGTCTCATAACATTCACATAACGCTAGTTAGGGAACGGTAACTAAGTCTAGACCGTTAGATCGTCCAATCAGACAACCAAAAACGTTAAATCGCTATGCGATGGTTCCGGCGTTCCATTTTACTGTTACTTAATTTGAAGTTCAATACAATGTTTTTTTTGTTTATTGTTGTAGTTGTAGTTGAGGGATGATCTAAGTACTATCAGAAGTAGTACGATCCATACATGTTATACCTGGCAAATGTCGTAGACGAAAACACTTATAAATCTACTATCCTAGCCAGGTTGTGCCATTACGGGATGCATGCGACGATGTGAAGCTCGCCTATTCACCTAGTGTATCATTACTGTCCGTGTCCACCTTTGATGGCCACATTTTGCACCTGCGTGATAGACCGTACATAATTATATGCTGCGTAACCTTTTCTCGCTTTAAATCCTAACCTTTAGAATTAGGATCGATGAATCAAATATTTCTAATATATATGGATTAACGCGGTGTCTCTAATTAGAACTGTATATTACTATTATTTAATATATATAATAATAGATAATAGATAGATAGATGGGTGAGGGGACAACCCACGTGTCCATCTGCCCAAAACCCGAACCCTAAAGTGGTTTTGATGCATTGCCACGTGTCCTTGTCCACCCAACTCTCCAGTTAGCTAGCTTTAGTCTATTGGATTGTATCCACCTGGTTCCACCCCTCTTAAGTGTTTTACCCCACAAGCTCAAGGTAAGCCGGACAAAGTTCCATGAGTATCGACTTAGAACTGATAGACGTCAGTGGTTTTCGGTGAAGCTTGCCGTCACCCGGTTACTTTGAGTTGACTATCAATGTGACTATATGTCTTATGTCCCTTTGCCTCACCATATTGATGGTAAGCCATAGACGAGGAACTCATCATGCCGGTGCCCTCTTAACTCTCTTTTTCGTCATCCGTGACATGTGATTTCCTCCGGGTAACACCTTAGTCGGACAACCTTGATTAACGCTTCATAAAGCTGCGCATAGCCATACTTTTGAATCATATCGCACGAGAGGACCCATAGGATATCACTCCAAGATGGAGGGGCAAATTCCGTCTTGGTCGAACCACGTCACGTGACTTGCTTCCTATGCTTCCCGAGAGTCTATAACTACTAGTTCTAGATAATGTTGGGTAACTTCAAAATCAAATAGCCACAACCCGGATCGAGCGAACACCTCTCGTCTAAGGATTACATTGCTCAAGCTAGAGCAAATGGTGACTTCCTTGTGCCGCTTGATATTTGGTTCTGGCTAGCATAGCTCTTTTGCATATCCCGCATAAGTCGATAGCATCTCTATGCACACGACATGTCAAACCTAGTCATCATATGCCTTACACATTAGTCCCGTAGTGTGTTTTCAATACAACCTCAATCAACTAAGAACAAAACATGCATAAACTGATTAATCACAATGCATCTATTTTCGAGACACAAAAACACTTTCTAATAGAATAAATCATTTACTTGTACTCCCTCAATACCAACATGTCAGTCCACCACGTACTTTGAGAGCTTTGACCATTAATGTAGTCAAAAAAATATGAGATAAATGACACAAAAACTATACCATTGTTAATGGTATAGTTTTTCTGGCATGTATCTTGTACTCCCTCTATCCATAAAAAGATGATTCAATTTTATTAAAATTTAGATATATCTAGATATTAAAATGAGTTTAGATACATCTAAAATTGTGTAAAGTTGAGACATCTTTTTTATGGTCGGATGGAGTATTTTGTTTACTAAGTTAATGGTTAAAGTTTTTTTTTGAAATACGTGATGGACTAATAATCAGTACGAAGGGAGTACCAATTGCTAGTGAAACTTGGAAATAGCGTGCATCTTATAGATAATAGAGGTAGTATAATATTTGGAACAATCATATTTTAAGCTGATAAATCATTAAATCTCCCTTTTTGGAAAAAAGAAACAACCATATTTTTGGAAATGTTCCCTCCAAAACAAACCCTTGCAGAAAAATTGCCGGGATGGGCGACTAGCCTCGCGGGCGCGCTTCGGCGAAACATTTCCCATCTCTCAACCCACCTCTCTCCCTCCCCCGAAACTCCCCCACCATCTCGGCGGCGGCGGCTTTCGGGCGCGGCGAGCGGTGGTCAGTGTGTCCCCTCCCCGATATATCCTCTCTCCTCTCTCGCCCTATCCTCTCCTTTCTTCCTCCCGGGCGGAGAGCGGCGAGCAGGTGGCGGCGGGGAACGGCCTCTCCCCCCTCCGCTCTGACCCCTCTTTCTCTTCAGGAGCACGGTCGGTGACCGGAGGACTGAGCCGGCGGCCAAGAAGCAGTACGGACAGCTGATCTATCGCACTCGGTGAAATGCCCTGTTACTACGACGTCGATGACATCCTCATGGAGGAGGAGGTATAACCGAGCTCGTCTTATCATCTGCTTCGTTTATGCTTGTACGGATACAGATGGCGTGAATGTGTTCGAATGTAATTGCAGCCTATTTCGGTTGTTTTCCAAGTAACTGCCAATGGCGTGGGTCTGCTAGATCCCGGTGCTGAGAGAAACAGTGTAAGTATATGTCCAATGCTTCTGTTCAGTAATGTGTTATTTGTTATGCTAAACCTGGTGACGGATGTTAGGGATAATGAGGGTAACACCCGAGTGTGAGGGTGATGAACTGATGATCCTAATTACCAATATGCCCCGGTTGTTCTTGTACAAATTACTCCCGAGATACGTCCCCTAGTTAAATGATGTTTACCTGAAATTGCATCGTACACAGCTGTTCATTTTAATCTGTTAAACCTATCTGTAACGCTACTTGCTTTCTTGTTGCCCCGGTGAGCCATGTTTTTTAATGAACACCAACTGGGGGTCATATGCATCATGTTTTGAGCACTTCCTGCTGCTGTGGAAAATGAATTGGGGGATTTTCTCTGGTCCTGACAAAAAGTGAACTGATTATATTCTCTATGTTCAGGTCGAAAAAGGTGCGAAGGTAGACCTTCCATTCTGGCTTGCGCACGGGATGCTGTCTCTAGAACAAGCGGTGTCGATAAATGTACCCCCTTGCTTCACCCAGAAGTAGGTTTCTCTGTAATCTTTGTTCGCATTGCTGCGTACACATCAATTGTTAAGAGGGATGCATGTTAGTTATCATTCTCATCTCAACAAAATTACATGGAAGTACCTCTCACCAACTTGATGAAGTGCTCTTAAGCAGAATATCCATTGATTTAGTTTTATTTATGGCTAGCGTAAATAAAACTTTTGTCAGGAAGTACTTTGTAGTATGCTGGAGTTTATCCTGGAAGAGATCGATGTCTTAAGGTCATATAATGCTGCAGAACTCGCAAGGAGATCCAAGCTGATGCAGCCTGTGTTGATTTGAGGGTTCGGTGCCCTTACTTCTATGAGCTAGGATGCAAGATTGTTCCTTTGTAAGTTCTGAATGGCTTAAATTCGTGATTCTTCATTAATATGTTTCTATACAATATTTGTTAGAAGTATGCCCTTGCTTCTATGAGCTAGGATGCAAGATTGTTCGTTTGCAAGTTCTGAATGGCTTAAATTCCTGATTCTTCATTAATATGTTTCTATACGATCTTTGTTAGAACTTAGAAGTAGATAACTACTCCACTGCCATGTTGAGTTTTGATGATCCTTACATACACTATTGTTCTGTTTAACCTGGTAATTTTGTTGGCATACAACACTTCAATGCATTATTCTTTCTGCATTTGTTTATTTTTTAAATGCTTCCGTCTCCATGAAAAAGGTTAGTTCATTATTAGGTACATGGAAAAACTGCTGTAAGGTCGAGCAGCAACAATCTTTTGGTAAAAATGCAGTTATGTTATGGGAATGGCTTGAATAGCTCCCGCATCTGTAAATTGTGTATAGGTATGCTGACTGCTTGCAAATAGAAAAGAAATGCAACCATATGGTTTTCCTTGGTGAAGGTCCAGACTGCTTCACAAGTTCACATACTCTTAACCACAATTTCAGTGCCATGTCCTGTTCACAGTTCAATCAAATAAGTTGAAATTGCAGTTTATACAAATGGTTACTTCCACCCACTGGTTTCTGATTGATCTAGTCTCATGGTCTGAGCATGTTTTGATTTGACACTTAGCCCTAGCAGTAAGCTCCACTTTGCCGACCCCAACAAATGATTGATACGGAATATTCAGGCATGCCTTCTTGCATTGGTTGCGCCTGGTCTAGTTATGACAGCATTAACAAGAATTACAACTTTTTGGAATTGTTGATTGAGCGTCTGTTTCCATTCATTTTAACTGGAATTATATAGTATATGATTGCTTTGGATATAGTTCCCTGCTGATTCTGCTATTGTTACCGTTGCCCTACTACCATTGTACAGAATTTAATCATAGACCTGAAGAATGACTTCGGTTCCACCAGGCCAATATTTGCTTTTGACATGTATTGATTCCATGATCACATAAGATGCTATGAGCCGAATAAACCATAGCCAAGTCTCCCCAAATCTACGACTACTTGATGTTTATCCTTTTCGAAGACATACACACTGTACTGCAATCATCATAATCTGTATCTTCAAGGATTCAGGCATTAAATTCTCCTGTGTTTTTGCCTTCAATTTTTGTGTCCACTAGAAAAGAAGTTATCCGATGTTTAGTAACTGCATGTACCACATGGTGTGAACTTGTGGAGCTATCACTTCACCATGTATTGGTCATTTTAACTGGGATTTGGGTATTTCCAGATGGTGCGGGTGATTTCTGAAAAAAAATGTTTAATGATCCACAGATTAGATATGATGTATGTTAATTACAGTACAAATGTGCACCATTTTGTAACATGGACTCGTAACACATTCTCTTGGTTTTGGCGCCACCTTAGAGGTCTTAATTTCTCTAATAACAGGCCAAGGAAGCTCTGAATTGCTCAAGTTGCATGTTTGGCTGCATGTCTGGCTTCCATATGTGGCAGGAGGCAGTCCTCACTGTTGTTTTCTCAAATTCTCAACTATGTGAAATTTCATTCTTTATTGTTTTTGTACTCCATATGCTTAAGTTAGATATACCATCAAGTTATTATCTAGTGATGTCTAGGGATCCTTTACATTATTATTGAGTGATGTCAGAAAGCGTCTGAACTGGAGCCAATATTTTTCAGTACAGCAATGAAAACCCATTAATCCGATGAACAAGACATTGTTCTTCTTCACTATTATCGACAATAACAGCTGATAATGCAAATACTGCACTAAAAATGTTTTTGTCCATCTCGTTTTCTGTATTTTTTTTGCCCATCAGCTGTAGACTATGAGTAGTACTGAATAGCATGTTTCCCTATAAGAATTCAAAACAAAGCACATCCGATGTAGGGTGCCAATTACTGTCTTTTAGACTAGTTGAGTGTCTTTTAATCATTAGGTTGAGATATGACACATGTATACAGTGGATGATCCAGTAATTCGGAGGACTCTAAGACTGTGAGAGGTAGTCCAAATGTCGACCTTAAAGTTTGGTGAAACAGCAGTCATCCTACATTTTGCCATATCCCTGCACATATACAATTATGATTTTTCACTCAGGTTATACCTTTTTCTTATTACAAAGCTCAAAACTAACCATACCCCTCAACGTTTTATTTGCTTGCATGATTACATCAACAGGGTGAGCGACAAGAGCATTGGCCAGTTCCTGCGCTACGCGTTCACCAGCAGGTACAAGGAGATACTGAGCAAATCGCACAGCTCGTCCACGACGACAGTGCCCAAGTTCACCCCACGCCTAACAAAAGAAGAAGCTCGAGGTACAATAAACTCCTTCTCGCTGCACTACTATCTTACTCAACATCCATTTATCTTACTACTATTGCTTGAGTTAAGAACCTAAGATATCTTCTTTCGTTGTGAAGTGTTTGATTCCGCCAGGGAATCGATGACCGCTTTCAAGAAATGGCGCGTCGGAGGCGCGAGGCTGCAGAAGGCGTCCATCCTTGGCAGGAAGAGGAAGACAAAGCTTCCTGATGGGCCCTCTACATCCTGAAGTAACTGTGGCTAGCGGAGGAATGAAGTGCTGGAGCTGGTGTCATGTATGTACACTGATTGTTCTCGTACGTCTGAGGTCAGACATCTATGTCATCTTATGTTGTAGTCCCATGAGGCCATGACTTGTAAGGAAATACTACCAAGATGTTTGTTTGTATGGAAAAAGCGGCATGATGTCTATGGAGCAGCAAGTTAGGGTTGCTGATGTAGAGCATTGATGGGGTTTGAAGCAGCAACTACTACATATAGTAGAAATTTACGAATGAATGAGGTGTGTGATCCCACTTGCATCCATACTAGAGTATGTTGCACTTGCCGCAGCTCTTCTGTTTCCTCAACAACACCTCTGCCCTAGCCACCAGTCATGCTGGACGATGATGCCAAGCCACTGAGGCCACCACTCCCTGATGCAAGAGGCCACCACTACCTGATGCAAGAGAACGGATGATGCTCTACCCCAGGGTCAGCCCTCTCGTATCACATGCCGCCTTTGTGAAGTACTGAAATATAGGAAGTGGCTGGAGCACACAAATATATAAGAAAAGATGTTAATCGTAGCACATAGCATCAAAGGATCTAGGGTCCAAACTATTTGTCCTCTGTTGCAATTTACAAGTGTGTACCGCATCTGCATCTATATGATTTATAAATAATCATTTACAAGTGTACCATATCTGCATCTATATGATTTATAAATAATCATTTCATTCATGGGAAATTCAAAAGTTAATGCATGATTCAATCTGTCCACACACACAATGTTTTCGAGCAAGAAGAGACCGAGGTTGATTCAGTGTGTAGCTGACGCGACAATGAAAATGAACGTACGCCATAATTTAGTTTTTTTTTATCTCCTCCCGCCAACTAGAGATCGGGTCCACTTATATAGTCTCACAATCAATATTTCAATACTTCTTCCTGCATGAAAAGGCTTTTCATTGAGTACTATCATCCTTTTTATCCCGATGGCTGTCTCCACTCAATCCACACACATTGCATGACCATCGAACCCTGAGTACTTGTACAATCATCTCATAAAAGAAACCCTTTATGCCTGCAAACTGCAAACATTGATTTAAAATAGATTTATTAGGTGCACGACAATGGTTAAACGCAAGAGCAAGCAGAAATAGGTTGTTCTTGAGCAACCGATGCTACCTAAGGGCACCTTTGGTTCATAGGATAGAAAAAACAGAGGAATAAGAAAAATATAGGATTATGATTTCATCCCTAGTATGAATCCTATAGGAAGATGGGTTCTCTTTGATTGTGCCAAAGAATTTTTCCATGAGGTATGATCTCATGTTTTTTTTATAGGATTTGCACTACAAGATTTCTATAGGATATGTTCCTATGAATCAAACAACTAGTGTATGAAAAAATCTCATAGGATATAAATCCTACACAATTCCTATAAAAACCTTATGAATCAAAGGAGCCCTAAATAAATATGCTATGTCACAAGAAAAATAGTCCTAGGACTCTTGTTCTACCAGAACGTTAGTCAGTAAGTTTATATGCTGATAAATTTCTACTCTTGTCCTAGGACCTCTGTGTCGCTCTATGCGGATGATGTGGTGATCTTTTGTCACCCAGACGACGCAGAGTTGAGTGCGGTACGCGGCATCCTGGAGCTGTTCGGACAGGCCTCTGGCTTACGCACCAACTTCGCGAAATGCTCGGTGTCCCCGATTGCGTGCTCGGAGGAGGAGGTTGGGGCTGCGGCGGCGCACATGGAGTGCCAACTAGCGCCTTTCCCGGTGAAGTACTTGGGTATTCCCCTGTCTACTAGGCGTCTGTCGGCCGAGACCTTCCAGCCGCTTGTGGACAGGCTAGCTGACAAGCTGCCGACGTGGCGGGCGTCCATGATGCCGCAAGCCGGACGTTTGGCGCTGATTAGAGCCGTGCTGGCGGCAATCCCACTGCACCAGCTAACGGTTCTGGCCCTGAACAAAAAGACGCTCAAGCAGATTAACAAGATCCTGCGAGGGTTCCTCTGGGCGGGCCGGACAGAGGCCAATGGAGGTCACTGCCACGTGAACTGGGGAAGGGTGTGTCGACCACTGCACCTAGGCGGGCTAGGGATCCCCGACCTGGCACGTATGGCCATAAGGCTAGCTGTGGAGGATGCGCACTGATCCCCTGCGCCCGTGGAATGGGCTGGACATGCAGTTCACGAAGGCGGAGCTGGACATCTTTGCAGCCTCCACCACGATGAGGGTTGGCAATGGAGAGTCCGCTCTCTTCTGGGAGGACCGATGGTTGGGCGGCCGTTCCATCAAGGAGCTAGCGCCGGAGGTGTACGCGCTGGTCCCTAAGCGGCGCAGGAAGGTGCGTACGGTGCGTCAGGCACTGGTACACCGCACTTGGATCCCCGACATAACTGGAGCACCCAGTGCCCTTGCACTATGACAATATGTGCAATTATGGAGCAGGCTGAGGGATTTCCAGCTTTCAGAGGAGCAGGACACAATGACTTGGGTTTGGACGACGGATGGCCAGTACACCTCCCATTCTTGCTATGAGGCCCTCTTTCGGGGGGATCACCTCACCATCATGGGAGCTGAACTGGAGATCCTGGGCGCCCCCTAGGGTGAAGTTCTTCATAAGGTTGGCCTGTCTTGAAAGATGCTGGACGGGTGAGAGGCTGGCGCGTCGTGGTTTACCACATGCGCCCAGATGCCCGCTGTGTGACCAATCCGAGGAGACTATGACGCACCTTCTCACTGGGTGCTCATTCTCCAGGACGGTCTGGTTCGAGGTCCTCTCGTGGATCCGATCCACCTCTGGACCTCCTTCTTCAGAGGGGGACTTCGCGGAGTGGTGGTCGCAGGTGGTGCGTACCGCCCCTCGCCAGTTGCTTTAAGGTACATCGTCGATAATCATGCTCACGGCGTGGTGGATCTGGAAGCACCGAAATGCTGCGATCTTTGACAACGCACAACCTTCAGTGCCTTCCTTGCTCGGCGACATCAAGACCGAAGCGCGACAGTGGGCGAACGCGGGAGCCCGGGGTGTCCGCCAGCTCCTCCCCCAGACTAGGTCTCCTTTCTTGGGTCGAGTTGTAGTGCGGGGTGTTCGTCTTCTCATGGACATGTACATATAAACTTTCGTTCTATCTATCAATGCATCGAAACGCAAGTCTTTTGCGTTTTCGCGAAAAAAAATCTAGTCGAACAAACTAAGACTCCCCATCTTTAAACACCCATCAGGCCATTACAATAGACCTTGGTCCGGATATTCAGAGAGGCGCCATATCTTATTATGGTTGCAGGACATGCAATCATTTGTCTTAAAATAGTGGACATGTATGGTATTTACTATTCAGTAAGGAGGGTGCACCAAGGTAGTGTTGGGGACACAACCCCACCTCTATGCCTATGTGAAATAGAGATAAATTTCGAGGATAGCTTCAACCAATAGATACAGCAAAAAAACAAACACAAGCACACGAACAAGTGACACAAGGATTTACGTGGAAAACCTCCTCAACTTGAGGAGGGTAAAACCACGGGTGTGGACCAACCAGTCCACGCAAGCTTCACTATAAGCAACCTGGGTACAGGGGAAAAACCACGGGTGTGGACCAACCAGTCCACGCAAGCTTCACTATGAGCAACCTGGGTACAAAGTCTTCTCTAGAATATCTAGAGATTACAACACACTTTACCTTGTTTCTCACCGGCAACAACAACAACAACCACAAGAGGCAAGATACAATAAAGCAGAGATATTACAGATTGTCCTCTTCCGTAATCAGAAAATTAATCTTAAACCGCAAACCCAGTCAGCACCAAACTTGGCAGACAAGCAAACATATGAGTTCCCAATATACTGACCAAAAATCAGATCAATTGGACACCGTTTGCCTGCCTAAACTGTTTGTCTCCCAAAACTACTCTATGCCGAAACTGCAATAGTCTGAACTGATTTCACCGCTCTCAAATCTGATTCTCCTTTGACCCAAATCTCAAACCAGCTATCCAAATCAAAGTACTCAAAGTAAGGAACAAGCTCGCCGAATTTGGAGCCGATGCAAGAACGTTTGAGCCTCCAAACACCAGCTTGAAGATAGAACGATCAGATCTCAGAACTGGACAGAGATCACCTCTCCTTCTTCTTTCTCTCTTCTCACTTGGTTATGGGGTTCTAGTGTGTTCTCTCACCCTCTCCCAGCCACGTTCTGGCTTGCTCTTGCTCTCCCAGTTACAGCCCCCAAGGATGGCTAGGGTTTTCTCCTTATCCACCTCTCAAGGAGGCAACACAACTGTTGGATGCGAACCTCGATCAACGATTGATACGTGTTGGACTTCCTGGGCTGATGTTAGGCTGCCAACACACCTCCATGTGGAGGAACATGGCCCAACAAACTCCCCCTCCCGACATCATGGAGGTTCTCACTGCCTACGGGCAGTCACGTCGTCGAGCCGATGGCATACCTCGAGCTTTCGTCTTGTCACCACCTTGGTCAACATACCAGCCTCATTGTCATCTGTGTTCACCTTCTCAATCTGCATTTTCTTGGAATTCAGCACATCTCGAATCCAATGATAGCGTACCTTAATAACATTCGACCTCGAATGATAACTTGCAATCTTGCTTAGGTGAATGTCACTTTGGTTGTCATAAAAAACACATACTTGTATTGCTTAAACCCAAGCTCACTAGCCAACTGTTTCAGCTACAATAGCTCCTTGCTCGCCTCAGTTACTGCGATGAAATCGGCTTCAGTTATGTTCAATGACACACTCTTTTGCAACATGCTTTTACAAACACAATGTATTCAAGTTCACCTAGTGATGTTATTCGGTCAAATGCCATGAAGACATTTTAAAGATGAATAAAAAATACTACCTCTGTTCATAAAATGATGTCAAAATTTTATCTAAATTTAGATATATCTAAACACACTTTAATGTATAGATACATCTTGATTTAGACAAATTCCCGACATCCTTTTATATCCTTTTATTGATGGAGGGAGTAATAAATTTCAGATGTACTCTCATGATCTAGTCATTGTAATCATGAGAAAAGAACAATAATATGTGATATCTCCTCAAAAGCTTATGGTGCATAACTTGTATACATTTATATAAAGAGGTGGGTAAAAAATGAAAGCACGAATCGTTTATTACTGAAAATTAAGTTCAGGTGAATACTATTTCTAGGTAAATTGCTAGCATTTTCTGACAAAAAGATCATGCCCTTTTTCATTGAATCCTACATTTAATTTCACCAACAATTTGTGGCATATATAATGAGATCAGGACGACAACAATTGAAGAATGAGCAACAATACACGTTTCTGCTCAGGTTTGGTGAAATCACTTACTTTTCTTTTGGAAAAAATATGGCATAAATATGTGACTAGACTTGATGGCTACAGAAAATATCTCATAAAACCTACATCAACTATTCGATGATATTATCTGTTGGCCAATGGGACAATTGTTGGCAATTTGCACACAATATTATATGATATATGCTTCCACTAAATAAAACAATACGATATGTGCTAGAAAAAACGTAAAGAGAAAAGAAAGCATACAAAAAAGATAGGATAGTGGTTCGAAAGAACACATATATTAAGCACTTGAGACCCCACAAGTAGGTTGGTTTTTGAGCAAAATAGTTATGCACGCTAAACATGCCTCTATTTTCTTCCCCGTCTTTGCACAGACACAACTCGAACTACAAAGAGGTTGAAATATATATCACGATTCACTGCTCTCCCACAACCAAGCTGTAGGGTCAAAAGTATACATTATGATTATCTCAATTTCTTCTCACATTTCAGACCCAGGCACTTCACAAAATAGTGCAGATTTCAGAGTCTACTAGGGGCATCTTGTGCAAGATGAGCTTTCAGCTCCCAAGAACCAATCCAAAAATACCGCAAGATGAGTATATAGGATTTTTTTTTTGGCAAATCTGTCATTGCAGATTAGGTGGCTTGGTCAGATATGTATGAGTAAATATATGCTCATGTTATCGAGTTCTTTCAACAATTTAACGAGTAATTTCTATTGTGCTTGGCATCACAGACTTAAACCGCTGGCACTACCACCTGTAAACCCTTTCATGTGCCATCTTATCAACCACATCTATGTAGAAGGGTAGGGTGAGCCTCTCCAAACAACAATTCTAGTTTTTTTTATATCCTAAATGCAACTTCGCAGTGTATAAGACAATGTGCAGCACCATGAGTGACAATGTGTATCTTTTTCTTCTGTGAAATTTGATGTACTCCCTTCGACCCCTTTTAATTGATTTAAATTTATGTTCCTTTTAATTGTACCTTTCTAGGGTAGGGTGGATCCTCAAAAAAAAAAAGTGACTGACGTGTGGCAAAGTTTAGAGAAAGAAGGGGCCAAAATCGTGGTAGAGAGGGTAAAATAAGCTCAAAGAAGGTGTCTAGCACGTTTTCAGCACGATAAAATTCACCATCCCTCATTAAAAGTAGCACTATATATCTTATTTC
Source organism: Lolium multiflorum (assembly GCA_030979885.1). Classification (NCBI taxonomy): domain Eukaryota; kingdom Viridiplantae; phylum Streptophyta; class Magnoliopsida; order Poales; family Poaceae; genus Lolium; species Lolium multiflorum. The sequence continues at coordinate 241,197,783 of CM061751.1, read as the reverse complement.
AAATATAATGGGATTTTTGAGGGAACACGTGGGTTTTATTGATCACATAACCAAAATGTCATTACAGATATGCTCCCGGATACAATCCGGGGCAACACCACGAGACAACACGCTAAAAAACTCATACGACTTAGTTAATGAATGTGCAACCATATTAGCACCACGATAGACATGAATGAAAGAAGAAGACGACAAGGTTCTTGCCAAGAACTTGATATCCTCAGTCGCCCAACATAGAGCCCCTCGAGTTTGTCACACGCTTCACGATGGCATCTGAAGCAAAAAAAAACTAGGTTCTCGAAACCCTCCTCAATAGCAAAGGAGACCGCGCATCGTAGAGCCAAAGCTTCAGCCAGTTCAGGAGTCGTCACTGCATCAAGATGCTCACCGCAGGCGGCTAAGAATATAATGGGTTTGTCACAGACCGACCCCGCTTTCAGCGAGCCTCGAAGCCGCCATGGTCGTAAGAGGCGGCGTCTCCATCATCCATCACCCGAACGTGAAGCCTAATCCCACACGTGCCCGCGCCGGCCCCACCCACTAACTAAACATCCATCTCTATCGTCCAATCCCTCCAAACCAACGTTCCAGATCGACCTTGAAACTCTTCGCGGGCTCCTCTCCCGCCTCAAATCCCCTGCCCACCGGAGCTACCGTACACAACCACCGCTCCCGTACGTCGCCGTCCCCGTTTCGCGACCCGACCACCCCATGGCCTCCTCCCTTATCGCTTCCGCCTCCGTCTCCACCTCCCGCGCCGCTATCTCCCCTCGCTGGCCCCGCGCGGCACCTGCTGCCGCGGCGGCCTCCGTCCCCTCCTCGTCCCGCTCCTCTTGCCCTCCTCTCCGCGCTTCCCAAGAGAGGGCCCTCCGGAGCCGCATTGTCGCCAGCGCCGCTCCCGCGAAACGACCGCCGACGTTGTCCAGGGTCTCCACGGTGGTCGACGTCCACCTCAGTGACCGGAGTTACCCGATCTACATCGGTCCGGGCATCCTTGACGAACCCGAGCTTCTGCAGAGGTACTCGAAATCAGCAGGGTTTTTGCTCAGTTGATCACTTCTGACTCCTGATGTCTAATCCGCGCAGGCATGTGATCGGGAAGAGGGTTCTGGTGGTGACCAACACCACTGTCGCGCCGCTCTACCTGGAGAAGGTGACCTGGGCGCTGACTTACCAAAACCCAAACGTGTCGGTCGAGAGCGTCGTCCTTCCCGACGGCGAGAAGTACAAGGACATGGTGCGTGTGGAGGGATTCAGCATTTACTTCTGTGTCTACTCCATTCCATCATTTGGATGTAGTTAGTTAATTAGATACTTGCGAGGTGTAGGACACGCTGATGAAGGTTTTCGACAAGGCAATCGAGTCGCGGCTGGACCGTAGATGTACATTCGTCGCGCTAGGAGGTGGTGTCATTGGGGACATGTGCGGGTATGCGGCCTCTTCATTCCTCCGAGGTGTCAATTTCATACAGATACCCACGACTCTGATGGCACAGGTTCTAAGCTCGATTTAGATTTTATTAAGACTTCGAGGTTATGTGGAATATGTTTTGGTGCTAATGTGAGCTGGATGAACTGCTTTAGGTGGATTCGTCTGTTGGAGGGAAGACTGGGTTAAACCATCCACTGGGGAAGAACTTAATTGGGGCTTTCTACCAGCCGCAATGTGTGCTCATAGACACAGAGACACTGAATACATTGCCCGACAGGGAGCTGGCTTCGGGCGTTGCTGAGGTGGTGAAGTTGGGGCTCGTAAGAGACGCGCCCTTCTTTGAGTGGCAAGAGAAGAATATGGCAGCAATATTAGCAAGGTACTGGGCACGTTTTGAAACTGATATTAGCGTTTAGCGCTGTTATTTTGATTTAATAGAACATTAGCAAGGTAAAGATGTGCAGTTGCATCTAATTAGCTGCTTAGTCTAATCTTGCTTCGAGTTTTAGTCCATATAAGCATAACTGGTTAAGTTTTCTCGTCCCTTTCCAATTTGAAATATTTGGAGCCCATATATTGTCGCACTGTCTTTTGATGGTTTGTATGAGCCTTAGGCCCTGAATATTGCTTCTGTTAAACCATTCTGGCAGTGATCTTCTATATGATTGTTGTCTGGATATTTATTTTTTCGTTTCTGTAGAAATCGAGTGCACCCTTTGCATCATGTAGTTCTCAGCATCCTGGTTGTTTGAAACATGATCGGTTTGATATTGACAATTTTTTTTCGAAATGGGGATTAAAACCCTGGTTTCTGCATCATGATGATGCACATGACCTTTTATTAAAAAGTTACGAGTTCAGAGTTCAGAACATCTCAGGCATCGTCCAGAATTGATACAAAAATCAACCAGCAAAAGAAACAAAGTAAACTGGACTACACATCAACGTAGCCACCTATTGTGCCGCCAACTAGCCCGACAAAAGATATCATGAACGACCATCTGGAGCCGTGTGCATCCAGTAGCCATAGCATCCCGCTGTCCCTCGGTGACAGTAGAGCCCACAGCTGAACCCAATGTGGATAACCTGCAAAAAATAAAAAGATTGTTTTTTGTTAAAAATAATATCATTCCTCGCCCTCCATATAGACCAACATAAGACCCCAATACAGATGAAAGCCTTAGATTGTCTATCAACTCCATTTAACCAATTACCAAACATATTCGTAATATTGGTTGGAGTTGAAAGATCAAAAGTGAAATTAACCGTGCGCCAAAGTAGTTTAGCTAAAGGGCAAGTTACGAGAGGTGTTCAATAGCCTCCTGCTCTCCGCAAAAAACATATTTTGTACACCCGTTCCACTGTCTTTTAGCTAGATTATCATTAGTAAGCAAAACCTTATTACTCAGAAACCACATAAATATTTTTATCCTGAGAGGAACTTTAACTTTTCATATGTATTTTCGCAGAAAAGGTTTGTGGTCATTCATAAGATCCTCATACATAGATTTCACTGTAAACAAGCCATTTATTGTCAAACTCCAAACAAATCGATCATTCTCATCATTTACATTAATCGTCATAAGTTTTTGGCATAACTGTAACCACAAGTCCATTTGTTTCCCACCAACAACCTTGTAAAACTGATTTTCAGAGGCGTTTGACCTAACACATGAGCTACCGTTACATTCATATGATGCACAATATTGTATAAGGATGGATATTGTTGGGCTAGTGGTTTTTTCCTAACCAAGTATCTTCTCAGAAAACGAGTAGCTGCTCCATTACCCACCTTGAAGAAACCTCTACTAAAAAATCGTCCTTAACCCCCATCAATCCCTTCCAAAAGGGAGAGCCTTTGGGTTTAGCTTTTACCTCAGATAAGGTCCTTTGTCGTAGGTATTTATTATGTAGCAATTCTTGCCACACACCGTCCCCGTTAAGAAGTTTATAAAGCCACTTACTCAGTAAACATCTATTTTTGAGTTCAAGAACCTCAATACCTAAACTCTCTTTATCTTTGGGTCGGCAGACAATATTCCATTTTGTAAGTCTATATTTTCTTTTATTTTCATCGGATTGCCAAAAATATCTAGACCTATAGAAATCCAATTTTTTCCTTACCCCAACAGGTATCTCTAGAAAAGACATCATAAACATAGGTACGCTTGTTAAAACTGAATTGATAAGGACAAGTCTATCCCCTTAAGACAGTAATTTGCTTTTCCAGCATCCCAATTTACTTTCAAACCGGGTCTCCACTAGATACCAATCAGAATTTCTAAGTTTTCTGTAATGGATAGGAATACCTAAGTATTTAAAGGGGAAGGAACCAACATCACATCCAAATATCTGTTTATACTGGTCAACCTCATCCTTCGCCGCACCAAAACAAAAAATCTCACTTTTGTGGAAATTAATTTTAAGCCATGAGAGTTCTTCAAACAGACATAAAATTAACTTCATATTAACAACTTTCAGTAGGTCATGCTCCAAAAAAAGATAGTATCATCATCATATTGTAATATAGAGATAACCCCCTCAACAAGGTGAGGAATAAGCCCACTTGACCATCATTTTTTGCTCGTTCTATTATGATGGCTAACATATCCAACACATTATTAAGAAGTATTGGAGACAACGGATCACCTTGCCTCAAATCTTTTTTTGTCTGGAAATAATAACCAATGTCATCATTTACCTTTACCCCGACACTCCCCCTTGGACATTTGTCGGTATGCAGAGTTGTTAAACATAGTAATCATAAGAATAGCATGCTTTAATTTACTCTTTCGGGGAAATTTTAATGTTCTGGACAGCATTATCTAAAATGCAATACTGCTTAGTTTGACAGAACAGAGGGCAAGTCATACTATGTTCTACAACTAATTTATAAATGATAATTGATGTACATGTCATTCTTAGTTTCACGTGGCTAGCTTTTCTGTCATGTTCCCATGGATGAAATCATATCGAGCCGTATGACCATTCCATTATTCTATTATTACAATTAGCTTCGTGAGTTATTCTAGCAGCAAACCGCTCACCTTTTTTCTGTTAAATAAGTGGAATATCCTTCATTCTCCCAGTATTGATGATAAATCTGTAATATGACATGTTTATGTTATCATTTCATAATTTTTATCGTATGTTTGTAGAGAACCAAATGCCCTGATCTACGCTATAAAGCGATCGTGTGAAAATAAAGCTGAAGTTGTTGCTCAGGACGAGAGGGAAGGTGACCTTCGAGCAACGCTAAACCTGGGTCATACATTTGGTCATGTACGCAAAATCTCTAATCATTATTGTTTTCATGTTAAGTTTATCTGTATTAACATTATGTTGTTCCATGCATACATACTTCGATGAGTTGCCTATTGAAGTTCTAGGGTTGAACGATGGGGTCGTCTCCCATCGGTTACGTGTTAATATAGGGCCAGAACATGACCAAGAGTTTGTACAATGGGAGACACCAATACACATACGTATTGGGTGCAAAAACATAAATAAAGAGACCTAAACATATATTCTAACACCCTCCCTTAATCGAAACCTTGTGAAAGGTTGAGATTACGCTTGAACTCATTTAACTTTATAACTGGAAGAGCTTTTGTGAAGCCGTCTGCAACTTGATCCTTACTTGAGATAAACCGAATAGCCAGCTGATGTCTAGCAACTCTCTCTCTCACAAAGTGAAAATCAATCTCAATATGCTTGGTACGAGCGTGAAACACTGGATTTGCAGACAAAAATGTTGCACCTAGATTGTCACACCAGAGACTTGGTTTTTCTCTCAGTTTAACTCCAAGCTCAGCAAGAAGAGCTTCAACCCAAATTAATTCAGCTGTGGCATTTGCTAAGGCCTTGTACTCTGCTTCAGTACTAGATCTTGACACTGTGGCTTGTTTTCTGGCACTCCAAGACACTAGATTTGGTCCAACGAATATACAGAACCCTCCTGTAGAACGCCTGTCATCCAAGGAACCAACCCAATCTGCATCTGAAAAGGCACTCAAGAATGTGGATGAAGATTTGGTAAAAGTAATACCAAGTTTTGATGTATCTTTCACATATCTAAGGATACGTTTGGCAGCTGTCCAATGTTCTGTAGTTGGAGCATGTAAAAACTGACAGACCTTATTGACTGAAAAAGCTAGATCAGGTCGAGTCAAGGTTAAATACTGAAGAGCTCCAACAATACTCCTATACTGAGAACTATCTTCAGAGCCAAGAGGTGTACCATCTGTCAAGGACAACTGTTCAGATGAAGACAAAGGTGTGGGAGCAGACTTGCAACTGCGCATTCCAACTTTGTCAAGTAAATCTGTAGCATATTTCTCCTGTGTGAGAAGTAATCCATTGTGTACCTTCTTAACCTCAATGCCAAGAAAGTAATGCAAATCACCCAGATCTTTAATAGCAAAATCTTTGTTCAAATCTCGAAGCAAAGCAGTGATGGCAAGATCAGAAGAACCAGTAACTATGATGTCATCAACATAAATCAGAACAAACATAGTAATGCCTGACTTCTTGAGAAGAAATAATGAAGTATCAGCTTTTGATGGTGTGAAACCAAATTCACACAACTTGGAACTCAGCCTAGAGTACCAAGCTCGAGGAGCTTGCTTCAGTCCATAGAGAGCTTTGTCAAGTTTACATATGTAGTGCGGAGCGTGAGGATTTTCAAAGCCAGGAGGCTGTTTCATGTAGACTTCCTCTTCCAGAACACCATGCAAAAACGCGTTCTTGACATCTAGCTGCCGTAGACTCCATCCACGAGAGACAGAGATTGATAACACAATTCTGATAGTAGCAATTTTCACCACAGGACTGAAGGTATCTTCATAGTCAATTCCATACCTTTGCTTGAAACCTTTCGCAACTAACCTTGCCTTGTATCTATCAATGGTGCCATCTGCCCTTTTCTTTATACGATAAACCCACTTACAGTCAATTAAATTTTTGTTTCTGCTTGGAGGAACAAGGTGCCAAGTCTTGTTCTCAATAAGAGCATTATATTCTTCCTTCATAGCTTGATGCCAGTTTGAATCATCCAGAGCTTCTGTGAGAGTATGTGGTTCACCTGTAGAGGAAAGCAAGCCATATCGAATTGTACCATCAGTGTACTGCTTTGGATGACGGATACCTTTTTGTAATCGAGTACGGACCCCAGGTGGTGAAGGTGGTGGCGGAGCAACTTCACCATTATTTGAGTTTTCTGAATTTGAATTTCCTGCAGCATGTTCACCTCAACCACTCTCCGCCACAGAGAATCCAGAAACCTCAGGGGACAGCGACGGGGACGAGGCGCCAGGTGGCGGCGAGGCAGTGGAGGAGGACGGGGACGCGGGGACAGACGCGGTCCCGCTCGGTCCCGCTCCGCCAGGTGTCGACGACGCAGTGGAGGCCCCGGCGTGAGTGCGGCCGACAGCGCCAGGAGCGTCAGGGCGCGGAGAACTGGCGCGCGCATCCACCTCGGATCGCGGCGTCTCGGGATCAGCATGGTCAGAGGAATATTCCTCCAAATCCTCCTCGTGTTCAGTGCTGTTGTCTGTTTCTGTGTTAACTTCAACATCAGATTCTGGTGCATTTTCTTCACCGTTTTCAGCAGGATTTTCACCAGCAGCTTCATTTACCTGTTGCATATTAGTAATAGAGACAATAGGCACAATATGGTCATTCGAATTATGTACACTCTCATGAGGTATGGAGGAATTTGGAAGAAGTAAGATTTCCTTTTTAAGAAGAGCACCGGCGTTAGGATGTAGGGAGGCAAACGGAAAAACATTCTCGTCAAATACAACATCACGAGAGATGTAAATCCTACCAGTAGATATGTCTAGACATTTCACACCTTTGTGTAGGGGACTATACCCAAGAAACACACACCGTTTAGATCGAAAAGCAAGCTTTCTTTTGTTGTATGGACGAAGATTAGGCCAACACGCACAACCAAAAGTGCGAAGAGCATCATAATTTGGTGTTACATGAAGAAGACGTTCAGTGGGTGTTTCAAAATCAAGAACTTTGCTAGGAAGGAGATTAATGAGAAAAGTGGCAGTGATGAAAGCTTCATCCCAAAATTTAAGAGGCATAGAAGCATTGGCAAGTAAAGCAAGACCAACTTCAACTATATGGCGGTGTTTTCTTTCAGCTGAACCATTTTGTTGATGAGCATGAGGACATGAGACATGGTGTGTGATGCCAACTTTCTGGAAGAATCCATTTAATTTTTCATACTCGCCTCCCCAATCAGTTTGCATAGTAACAATTTTCCTATCAAACTTGCGTTCAACATATTGCTGATAATTAAGAAAAGCTTGATAAACATCAGAACGCTTTTTGAGCAAATAGATCCAGGTGAATTTACTAAAATCATCAATAAAGCTTACATAGTATGCATGTTTTCCCACAGAGAGAGGGGCAGGACCCCATACATCTGAGAATACTTGCTCCAAGGGAGCAGTAGAGACACTAGAAGACATGGGATATGGCAACTGATGACTCTTGGCCAACTGACAAGAATCACATACATATGGAGTACTCTCTGGGGTGTAAGCTATTTTATTTCTTCTAAGAACTTGCTGAACCACGAATGAAGATGGATGTCCTAAGCGACGATGCCATGTAGAGGATGATGGCTTTATTGTGATATAAGCATGCTTGGCAGTCTCATGAAACATAGGCACCAGAGGATAGAGACCACCCCAGCAGGGGCCTCTAAACAGAACTCTTCGGGTTGCTTGGTCCTTGATTAAGAAGAAGAAAGGATGAAACTCAATAAAGACATGATTATCAAGTGTAAAACGATGAACAGACAACAGATTTTTGGAAGCACTAGGGACATGAAGAATATTTTTAAGATCAAAGGAACCATGAGGAGTGCGCAAAATTGAATTTCCAATGTGACTAATGTTCATACCTGTACCTTCAGCAGTGCGAACACTGTCTTGACCATGATACTTGTTTGCAACAAGAAGCTTGTTCAGCTCGCCAGTGATGTGATCAGTTGCTCCTGTATCAGTGTACCAATTTGTATCCACACCATATGAAGCCAGATTTGCACCTTTGTCACCATCATCTCTGTTCTTCTTATCATCTGAGTAGCGCCACCAGCATTTGCTAGCTGGATGGCCATGCTTGGTACATATCTGGCAGTCCGTGTCCACATATGGGGTGGGAGTACGGTCAAAACGGCGACGGTTACCATCACGGCCATTGTCAAAACGGCGACGGTCACCCCCACCATCATCCCGACGTCGATCACGACGGTCATCACGGCGGTCTCCTTGGCGGTCATCACGGCGCCAGTGTCCACGGTCATCATCTCTGTCACGGTAGCCACCACCACGATAGGAGCCGTGCTCAGGGCTACGACCACGAGGAGGTGGTGTGTGTCCACGGGGCGGCGGAGTACGTCCGCGTGGGCGCTGCTCACGTGTGGCACCACGGCAAGCAAGGTTGGCGGAGGAGATGAACTCGCCATTTTCTTCAACTCCGTTACGCATGTCATATGAACTCAACTGCTCAAAAAAGTCATCAAGAGTGGTGCCAGGATTTGCATTGACAGATGTAATCAACGCATTATACTCTCCCTTGTCCAGGCCATGAAGCAAATAACCGAGCATCTCATCATCTTCCACCGGCTTGCCAAGTGCAGAGAGTTCCGAGGCAAAGCTTTTCATCTTGGTGTAGTAAGCATCAGCGGTCAAGGAGAGCTTCTTGGTGTCATTGAGTTTTTCCCGGAGGTGTTGAGCTTTGGTGCGGGACGCCGTCCTGAACATACCGTTGATAGCTGACCAGGCGTCAGCAGTGGAACTCACGTCAAGGAGATGTGACAGGATATCTGGTGACACGGTGTTGAGGAGAAACCGCAGCACCTGCTGATCTCGAGCAAGCCATGTAACATATGCAGGATTTTCAACTTGAATCTTCCTGTGATCTGCATCTTCAGCTTCAATCATCTTGGCCGGAGCAGTATCCGTACCCTCCAGTAGCGCCATGACATTTGCTCCTCTGAACGCCGGGAACACAAGAGCTTTCCATAGCAAGAAGTTGCCGCGCGTGAGCTGCTGCGCGGGTGGGGCACCAAGGGCGGCGGACAGGCCAGCGAGCGTGTTGGTGGAGGAAGATCCCATGATCAGATCGATCTAGGTTTGGGGTTTTGTAATGTCTGGAGATTTGGAGATTGGTTGTGAGGCCGGCGACGGCGACTGATAAACAGTGGCGGCGGCAGGCTTGTTTTCTTGGGTGTATGGCCGGCGGCGGCGGCTAGATCAGCGGCGGCGGCGGCTTGTTGTTTTGGTTGTAGATAAGGAGGCGGCGACAGTTCGTCTGTGGCTCGCGGGTTTTGTAAGCGGCGGCGGCTGAGAGTAGGCAGCGGCGGCGGCAGGTTTTGGCGGCGGCGGCGGCTGGGAGTCAGCGGCGGCGGCGGCAGCTAGGATGTCGGGGAAGAGCAAAGCTCTGATACCATATTGAAGTTCTAGGGTTGAACGATGGGGTCGTCTCCCATCGGTTACGTGTTAATATAGGGCCAGAACATGACCAAGAGTTTGTACAATGGGAGACACCAATACACATACGTATTGGGTGCAAAAACATAAATAAAGAGACCTAAACATATATTCTAACATTGCCAAGCCAGTGAAAGTTTTGCTTTATTTTTTGTTGATGCTTAGTTGAAGTATTGCGTAGGGACTACCGTAGTATTTTTTTTATCACATGTTTAAATAGAAAAGTAAACAACAATGATTGTGTTTGTTTGCTTCAAGTCACTAAATGTTTCTAATCATGATCTGTAATTCTTTTCTTTGTCGGGTGCATGTTGAGGTAGCATTAGCATTCCATTTAGAAAATTTGTTATAGGACTAGTGAATAACATCTGAAACAAAGTATCTCCTTTGTCTATAGGACTAGTGAATAACATCTGAAACAAAGAATTGTGTTTGTTTGCTAGTTTTGCACAGTATCTCCTTTGTCTATATGCTACATTAGGTTAATCGGGTATGTGTATTGTTACCGGAAATCCTGATCGAATTCATTTTTTAAGATGCATATAAGGTATCTGTGTCTCCACATCCAGGCAAATATAAGATGAAATAGAGAAGACTAAGCAACCTGGCTCCAGTTGGGACTTGCCTTGTGGCCATTGCTTTAGAATCATTCTAAGGTTCAATTGATTCTCAAACTTCTTCTCTATTAATGAATTAAGGCAAACCTTTTGCATTTCTTTCAAAAAAAAAACAATTTGAGCATCCTTGTACAAGAAACTAAGCAACCTCACCCACTTCTATGGGAATTTGATAGCAACTTTCTGTTTTGTGAAGCATCACTGTTACTCACTGATCATTTAATTCAATTGCCAGGCTATAGAAACAGGTATTGGCTATGGAGAATGGCTCCATGGGGAGGCTGTCGCTGCTGGAACAGTAAAATCACTTAAATATTTGATTGCCACTTCTTAATCATGATTTCATCTCGTTTCCTTAGTGTCTTCTTCTGCTCCCGGGATGGCATTACCATAGGCTATGGCAGCTGACATGTCTTACCGCTTGGGCTGGATAGACGAGTCCATGCAAAAACGAACGCTTGACATACTAGAGCAAGCCAAGCTTCCCGTTGCACCACCAAAAGGCATGACAGTGGAGAAGTTCAAAAACATCATGGCTGTAAGTACCTTAATACTGACAGAAGCACTTGACATCTCAGATTTTTTTTTTAATATTGAAGAGCAGTCTTGCTGAATTTCTTGCATGACACATCAGCTCGACAAGAAAGTTGCGGATGGACTCCTGAGGCTCGTCCTTCTGAAAGGGCCTCTCGGGGGCTGTGTTTTCACTGGCGAATACGATAGGAAAGCCCTGGACGAAACCCTTCGTGCATTCTGCGATAACTGATCCTTGTCAGTTGGAACTTCAGGAGGAGTCAAGACTTTTGTATACTATAAGCCCATGTACAATGGTAGAGAAGGCATGCCTTCCCTTACCCACCACATCAGCTAGAGAATGCATTAGATATAAATCATACAATGCATTATCTCTTACATCCATCTCTAGCAATTAATATTAATAATTAAATTTTGGTACAAAATTTGTTGCTAAGGGAAGACATATGTGATACAATGGAGAAAATAGTCTTCCCTTATCTTTTATCTCTTAATAGTAATCCCACACTATTTGATTTTCCTGTCTTCTGGTGCAGCCACGTCGCCCCTTTTTCCTACCGCCTGTTGTCGCCCAAAGCAGCGTCGCTCCTCTCCTCACTTCGGGCCTGTCCTTCCATGGGCTCACGAAATCATGTTGAGGTTCGTCCTTGAGAAAAGAAGCAGCTGGTGTTTCTGTAAAAAACTGTTCGTATTCACCGAGGCAACGAATCCCGTTCTCTCTTCTGTCTTCTCCACGATCTCCCATAAGATCTCCATGAGAATTAACTAGACATGAAGTAATGAAGGAAGTTCAACTGAAATTTTACGCCATATTCTCCCATTCTAATTCCAATTTCACGCATGTCTCTCCCCCTTCCCTGCATCTTATTTCCCCCTTCCTATATATCTCCCTGATGAATCCCATCCTCATCCCAGTCCATTCTACTTACACATCACACACCGGCCATCGTCGCGCCTTCACAGCCATTGCTCCAACAGGTTGGTTATCTTCCCTACTCCGTCTCTACCTGCCCATTGGCATAGATGGAGTGATTAATATTTAGAGTACTTTTGAGTTAGAAGGCAGATCCGCCCTCTCTCCCCTGTTTTGGTTTATTCGTATTTTATCTGTGAAGATCAAGAATTTACGAGATTGATTATGAGAAGTACCTTCCCTGCCCAGTTCTTGAGATGTACTCCAAAACTACAGAGCGAGATTGACTCCAAGACCGTACAGCAAGTATATTTCTCCCTCTGGCTTTATTTATTTTGTTTCAACCTTAACAAACATCTACGGTCGACGGTGACTGGGATGGCTAGATGTTATGGTCAGTCAATGCTCGATCTGTTGTCGCATTTTATCTCACATTCCTCTCAATAAAGGTGTCTAATCTGATTTCAACTGTTCTGTGCTCTTACACAGTCAGATGTATGTAACACGCATGTTTGCAATACTGAACCTCAATCTGCGCTCTCCTACCCATGAAATCTATCCTTCTAATATATATTTCCCGATGAATTGTTTTCATATGGTAAGTAAATACCAGAACTTCGGAGCATGACAATATAAATGCCTCTTGGACATTTCTTGCATTACATTAATTGTTTTCCAGGTTCTTTTATGGGCACAATTCTTTCAGGTAAGTACCTCTCTCTTTTACATGTTTGAGGCAATTGCTCACAAAGTCACAATCGATCTTTAACCCTAGATGTATTATTTTGCACTTCCATGTTCTTCTGCTGAATGCTATCATAAGCATGCTGAACTGAATGATCCCATTCCTTATGCTTTCGTGATTCTCCTGAAGTATGGTACAAGACTACAAGTTACAGTCAGATGTGCAGATTTCCTGAATGATTCTCCTGTCAGAATCTGGAAGTTCTTAGTACTCTATTTTTTGTTGTCCATTTTTTCATAGAATTTTGTTGTCCATTTTTTGTAGCATAGTTTGCTGTCTATTTTCATTTTCTTTTCTAGAGTACAACAAAGGGTCTGCAGATGGAGGTTACATAACTTGATTTAAAGGTGAAATTGGTTGCCTGGTTTGTTGAAAAGCTATCCTACATCGTGATCTTCTTGCTTTGGTATATTGAAGATGAAGACCTGGAAGATGGCGGAAGATGGCAGTGAGAGGAGAAATGTAGAAGTATACTTAGTATGAGATTCCAAATGTGTTTCTTAGCATACGGTAACTATTTATCTTTGTGCTTAGTACTAAATATTCTTAGATCTGAGTCTTACACATATATACACGCAAGCTACATCTCTTTGTACAATTTTCTAAGGAATGACTCATTAATCCCCTTGGCTAGGTAACATTGCCTATTTTATTTAGTTCTCTTTCCCCTAATTAAATATGTGTTGTTTCCTTTTTTTGATCTCAAATAGCCCGAGATACATGACACACTTCATAGATAAATGTACATTTGGATAAAAATGGGACATGATGAAATGTTTATCCCTCTAAGGATGTGTTTGGTTGGGGGAGCTGGGTCGACTCGCGTCGGGTCGCACCGGTTCGCCCGCTGTTTGGTTCGCGAGCGGGTAGGGGGCGGAGCGGCCAGGGAGGGAATATACCCAAAATATGCTGTATCGGGGGAAACGGCAAAATTGGGCGAATCACCCGGCCCGCGGAGTGGAGTCGCTCACTTTCCCCCACCTCCTCGACCAGTTCCCATCGCTCGCGAACCCTCCACGCTCGCGAACCCTAGCCGCCTCCCTCGACGTTCCCATCGATCCGCGCCGGTTCTGCGGGAAGGAGCGGCGGCGGCTGCGGCACTGCAAGGAGCGGCGGCACGGCAAGGAGCAGCGGCGGCGTCGGCCCGGCAAGGAGCGGCGGCGGCGGCCCGGCAAGGAGCGGCGCGGCGTCGGCCCGGCAAGGAGCGGCGGAGGCGGGACAGGAAGGAGCGGCGGCGGCGTCGGCCCGGCAAGGAGCGGCGGCGGCGGCGGGACAGGAAGGAGCGGCGCGGCACGGCAAGGCGCGGCACGGCAAGGCGCGGAGCGGCACGGCACGGCAAGGCGCGGCACGGCAAGGCGCGGACCTTCTGTGTGTCGAACCTTATGTGTGTCGAACCTTATGTGTGTCCGAACCTTCTATGTATGTGACCTTATGTGTCGCCGGACCTTATATTTGTCGAACGAGTATGTGTGTCGAACCCTTCTATGTTTGTGATCTTATGTGTGTCAAAAATTTCGTATTTGTGAGTCTTTATTACAATTATCGTAACAACTGGTATATAATCGGTTGCTGTTGTGTTTTGGTTTCAATTTACTCGTAGGGATCTGATTATATCTTTGCACAAATTTGAAATAACAAGTAAACTGTTTTCTCAGTTTTTTTGGTTCGCTCAATCAACCAAACATGAAAACTGGTTCGCACCATTTACTCAGACTCAAACAACCAAACACGAGAGTGGTTTGTTCCATTCACTCCCACTCACGAAACCAATCACGAAACTCGATTCGCTCCAACCAGACAACCAAACACTCAGACGAATGGGGTGGCCCGGCAAAATATGGTTGGCCCCAACCCATGCAGTCTGAATCCCCAACCAAACACATCCTAAATGCATATTGCGCACATCCAACCTAAAAGTGACATTCTAGATTGTCATTTGTTCTGTAATATCTTTTTTTTTTTACATTGTGCAGCTCCTTATTTATGCCAATATCCTGCTGCAACGCGCGGGGTATCATCTAGTATGCATAACAACACTGTCCCTCGCTTTCCTGGCGGTGTTAGTATTTAATTATTTATTAGTGCAGACTAACGGCACAATCACGTTAGTATATCATTTTGCAAAAATCTCTCATTTGATTCGCAACAGTTATACTTGTCCCCAAATATTTGTATTTTTGAGCGACCGTATATTACATCGCATTAGTAATCCAGTACCAAACATGCCTACTCTTATACTCACTTTTCTGGATGAACATACGAATCAGTTACTCTCATAATTTTGTTCGGTGATTAATTCTATAGGTACATATGTATACACACATGTATAAAGAAGCTATTGTTAGAAATAAGTACTATGGCATATAATTCGCCTGATCAATAAAAATAAGTAGTTTTGCCTTCACCGATATTTCAAAGACCCCCTATCAAATTGTTGCATTTATACTGCGCTATTGTAATATTTAATTCTAATATTTTTAAAGGTTTTTTTGTGTGACCAACTGATGGAATATGATAGAGATTGTTGTGGGTGCCCAAAACATCAATCATGCTAATACTTTGAGCAATTTTTAAACTTTAGCATAAAAACTATAAATATCTTTAAGAAATAACTACTATACTAAGAGTGATCAACTTCGATTTTTCTCAGATTTTTGGATTTTTTTTTGTGTGCCTCTCTTTTTGACATTTGTATTACTGTAATCTGTTATTATTTGATGTGCACATCTGGGGTTGTCTTGGAATTTATGAATGGTTGATTCATGTTGTCTTGGTCCCGAAGTGATGGTTTCCCTTTTCTTGGCTTGGGTGGGTACAGCAGTTTTGTTTCCTGATGCATTGTGGTGGGTCCCATTACCATGTGCTGCAGTGGTGCAAACACAACACGTTACCTAAAGGCATCGCGGCGCCGCGAACAGAGCTGAGCGACGTTTGCGTCCGTCAGGCCGAAAAATGCGTCTGATATCACCTCCAGCGGGGCGACGTAAAGTTACCGGGCCGTCCGCGGCGACGGAAACCTGTCCTAAATAAGCGCCTCGGATGCGTCTCTGCAGACGCGCAAAGTGTCCACTCGCGTCTTGGACGTTGCCAGCCGCGCGGTAACCAGCGTCGATGCGTCTTCTCCGCCGATCGGCGCCGAGGCGTCGCTTCGGTAGTCTGCGCATAAATGGCGATGCCTCGCGTGGCGCGCGGCCATCGCCTACCTCTGCGCACGAAGTAATGATGATGCCACGCGTGCCGCGGCCGTCGCCCTGCCTCCGATCTATATAAATAGAGTCGCGAGCATCTCATCAACTCCCCACAAAACCCTAGCCGCCGCACAACCTCCACCGTAGCGTCGCTGCCGCTCAGCCTCCACCGGAGTTACCATAAGCAGCGCCGGCCGGCCGGCTGCCGCGCCTCCCTCCACCTCCCTCCACCTCCCGCCTCGAGAGGACAGTCGACGACCGACACCGATCTCCTCGGCCAGGGACGAGGCCGGGCTGGCGGAGAAGGAATCGAGGAGGAGCGGGTGTCCCATGCGGCGGTCGACGCCTGGAACAACAGGTGGCGGCCGCAGGCGCGAGGACTCCGACTCCGACATATCATGGTCTTCCGATGACTGATGCGCCTACCCGGAGGAGAGGGCGGCGGGGCGAGCTATAGTCGAGTCCTTCGAGACACTCAAGGACGCCGCCGCCAACGCGAGACTGCAGCAGTGCTTGCAAGAGGACGCGGCCGCGCACCGAGCCCTAGTGGCCGCATGGGAGACGGCGGAGAAGCAGGCGAGGGAGCGACGCAACGACAGGGCCGACCCGTCAGGCAGCAAGTAGTCTAGGGTGCTAGAACTACTTTGTATAGTTTCTATGCTTTCAAATGTACTACTTTATTTGCTTTCAAATATGTTGGAAATCTAAAAATGGATCGCCACGATGAAAGCACACCGAGACGCAAACGGACGTGCGGACAAAATATATCTGCGGGCAACGCAAACGGAAACTCGTGACCACTTTTGGGCATATGAAATGTGTCGCACCATTGGAGATGGCCTAAATAGCTCTTCACATGGTCAAAACGGTGCGGTCCTGCCCCACTATCCACAAGATAGCTTTCCAGAGTTTGTCTCCCCAATAACGCCTACATTTAATAACGCCTCTCATCTCTTCCTCCCGAAAGATCGAGTGGGCGGCCCCATCATCTTCATCCACCGCTTGGTTCTGTTTTGCCTAATCCAATCGCTTTGACGGAGCTGCCGGGGAGAGCAAATCCCCAACGCCTCTCCCGCTATCGCCCGACCTAGCTCCAGCTCTCCTCCTACCACTCCTCGTCCGCCTCTCCACCGCATCACTGGGTGGCGTGGTTCCTGGCAGGGCAGCGGCCTCAGCGGGGACGACAGCATGCGGCGGCCTCGGGGCGGAGCACGCGCGGGCCAGGGACGGCGACCGACGGGCGGGGCAGGTGCGTGCCGGCGGCGACGCCCTTGGGACGGAGAAGGCACGGTTGTGGGACGATGTTGGGGCGGCGGCAGCGATCTTGGGGCAGAGCACGCGCGGGCTGGCGGCGGCCACGTTGGGGTGGAGCAGGCAGGGACCTGCGGCGGCCCCGTCGGAGTTGAGCAAGCAAGCAAACAGAGGCGTCCGACGAGGATTACGGGAGTCGGTCGTGTTCGTCGCCTCTGGTGCGTTGCTCGCTGCCGCTCCACGCCATGGAGGTTGCCACAAGTGTACACGCGGCGGTGCCCTCTACAGGTTAGGTGTAGCTTGCCTCTTGTTTTCTTCTCCGATGGGTGACATCTCCTTTTTCTAATTTTTCTCTTCTACCATGATTCGGATGCGTGCAGCAGGCAACGCGCGCCTCCTCGGCCCCGCGGCGGACTGAGCCCTCTCGGCTCCCCGGCGGCCCGAGCATTTTCCGATGCCCTGCAGCCGGCACGTCCGTGACAGCCAACGCCTCCTCGCCTCCCAGACCGCTGGGTGTCCTCTGATGTGCGGCGGCCGGCGTCTTCTCTGATGTGCGGCGTACGCTGCGTCCTTGGCTCCCCGGCGGTTAGAGCTTCATCTGATGCGCGGCGGCCGATGCCTCCTTGGCTCCCCGGTGGCCGGTTACTTCTTCATGGCGAGCTGCAGTGATTGCCGGCGTGTCTGGACTCCACAGCTAGCGGTAGCGGAAGATGGCGCTACATTGGCAAAGAGGAGGGGCGCGAGGTTGACGCTGTGACGGAGTGGACAACATGACCGTGTGCTCACCGGTGACGTAGTCGGCGGTAAGAGCAATAGTGGCGGCAGCACTTCGACGCTTTGCAACTGTGGTTCTCCTTCGATACCTGCATTATCTCTCCCTATGAATCCCCCTTGCAGGCTCTATGGCAAATATTGTTCTCCTCTTCTTCCCTGAATCAGGCGATGTCTGCAGGCCAGACTCCACTATAGAGCAAGTAAGATTTCTAACCTCTGGTTCAGATTTTAATCTAAGTTGCATATACATATTCTTGGAGATGAATTCGTGTTATGGGTGCGTATACAACTTTTAAAATTTATATCCAATTAGATCCTTGATATTCAAGCTAAGCGGTCAATTTTGAGATGGTATATGCAAGACCTACCGCGAGGCCAAGATCCAACACAGAAAAAGAACTGCAAAGACAACCATGGTAAGGACAGCAAGATTTTTTTAATCCAAGAATGCTTAACCTTCCCTTCAGTTTGTAGTTTTTTCCTCTGCACATTGGGCAGCTGATGAAGTAATCTTCTGATATGTTGAATCGTAGGTATAAATTATCTGGATTGATAGGGATTGCTACATGGACCGTAAATAAGGTGAAGGTATAATGCATAAAGATTGGGAAACAAACCTCTTGGATTTGGTTGAGAAATATTATCTATAATTTCAAAAGATGGGATTGAAATCTGTAGCTGAGTCATCATTTGCTTACTCTTGGATGCGTTCGCTTCTCAGATTTCATGCACAGGTAAAATTTGGTTTCAGATAAATAGCTTTCTGTCATAGGCCTCTTCTAGGTGCTGAAGACATACTAATATGTTCCGCACCGATCATAGCTGCTAAAGAATTTGCTAGAATAAATTTTCACGGGTCAACCACCAAAACCAAACTACTAAATTTGTTTCTGAGATTTTATCTTAGATTATCATATATCTATGCCACTAGAACCTCCTTATTTAATTTGCATCTTAGATTTCCATACCTAAAACAAAATCAAACGTTTCTCATATTTGAGGATGTCATATAGCATGCTCCGAGGTATTCCATACCTAAAACAAAATCAAACATTTCTCATATTTGAGGATGTCATATAGCATGCTCCGAGGTATAGTGGTATGGTTAGTAAATGTATGGTTACTGTACATTGTCATAGATGAATATTCACCCTGATTTACACAGGCACAATTTGGTTGTTTAGGCACAACAAGTGGTATGGCATCTACACTTTTTTTTCTTGGTACAACAAAGTCTTCTGGATAATTCTAGGTAAATCCTTAGAAGCCTTGTTCTTATATGTGTGAGTGTAGATAGTGTTATGCTATACCAGGTTCAGATTAAGATTAGTCTGATGCAAAAGACTGTAGACATACTTACAAATCTATCGTTAATGTTTAGTGTTATTTATTATTTTCTCGGTGCTGCCTGCTTCTCTGCTCCATTCGCTGCCTATTTATTATCTTTATTTGCCATGCCAGCACAAAGATGTAGTATCTGGCTGGAAAAAATTGTGCAGGCATCCACATAATTAGTATACCCATTTTGTATATGGTTCTAGACTTATTTAGGTCAGGTAAAACTCCTTTTGGCATATGATGTGCAGGCAAAAGCTATTCATTTGGTGTTTCATTGGCTGACATGTAAATTGCTATATTTTCATGTTATCTACGGCCATTAATGTGAAAATTGGAGGATAGGTTCAACCTTTTCTTCTTATTCCCTCGGTATGATAGTATATTTGTTCTCATTGGTTGATTGTTCAACTTAGCAGCGTATCAAAGCTATGAAAAGAAGGCACGGCAGGGTCTCCACAGGACAACCATTGTCGAATGCATCTTGCATCCGGTATCTCCTCGCTTTGCTATTTCTGTATTAATTGATTTATTTGTTCCTGTTCGTTTGGGGTCTTTCTCACTGATTCGTCAGTTTTGTTTCCATATGGGTATATGCTTGCGTATGGCCCTGACAACAACACTAGACTGGTGCATTCTTAAAAAAAACCCGCCAGAGAATTACTTCGCGTTCCAGTTTGTAGATGTGAACATATTAAAATATCGGATGTGACCATCTCCCTCTCACCGGTTCACTACTTCCCTCCGGTTCACTACTTCCCTTCATGAACTCTTATTTCTCTAAATCCTCGGATATATGTTGTAGGATCAAACACCCAAAAAAATTGAATCCCAAAAAGTGGGCTTTATTAAAGCATTGATTCATAATAACCTTCTGAATATTCCAAAATCTGAAAATTGTTACTTGAATGAAATTATTAATGTCTTGTTTGTTCATAGATGTCAAAATGGTACTGATCTTTTGTTTTCTGCTTCTGTCTTGCAGCTAGCTGTTTAATTACTTTTTATGGTGCTTTCTCTAATATACAATGGTACACGTTTGGTGTGTGTTCGGCACGTAAAAGGAAGATAAGTCTGTAGCTTGATGATGAGTTTTCAGAACCCAGTGCAGATTTCTTCAAGTTTGGGGATTTGTAATCACAAGGAGAATAAACCTACAATTCACTTCCGCATGCATGCATCTCTGTAGCATATGTTGTTGACTGAATCAAGAAATTTCCTTCTTCATGTCGCATAACAACACTATGAAACCAAGTTGTTTACAGGAGAGCATCATAACTTAGAAAACCTAAAAGATTACTGCTAGCTGCATGATTATCAGAAAAGCCTAACACAAATTCTATCACTTGGGAGGCTTCTCATTGTTTAGCATTGATGTTTAGATCATCGTTAGATGGCTCAACTATTTAGAGTATTAGATGGCTCAACTATTTAGAGTATTGTTTGCTTTGTAGGTTAAACTGATACAGTGAAACACAAACTCTGTCATATGTTTTACAAATGCTGAGCCCGACCAAAATCAGTTGAGTTAGAAGGGCATCAACTCTTTTTCTACTAGAGTATTGTTTGCTTTGCAGGTTAAACTGTGATACAGTAAAACACAAACTCTGTCATATGTTTTACAAATGCTGAGCCTGCCCAAAATCAGTTGAGTTAGAAGGGCATCAACTCTTTTTCTATTAACAACTTTATTTGCTCTAATTGATGATCTATTTTTTCTCGATATCTCAAGGCATGGAAGGCCAAATGATGCCAAAGGAAGTTATGCAGTAATGCTCTCCGTGCCAGTTCGGAAAGTAGCATCAGTTGGCAATTATGGATGTTGTTGTTGCATGTTGTATCAAATTTATTTGTGTGTAGGCAGTAATTTGTCAATGATATCTATGCATTTTCTGTTCTTATATCTTCCACGTACCTCTTATGTAGAGTACCCTTGGGTGAGGATATAGTTGTGGTCTTCCTTTTATTTGTGGAAGTAATGAATTATGAAGAATAAATTTTAAATATCCATTTGTTGTTGTCAGTACCAAACAAATTGTCTCATTTGTCCAGGGAATAGTAAGTTGTCATTACTTGGGTGAGCTTGGGGCTGCTGGTCTACAGTAAGCATCTACCGATGAACCCATCGTCATATTGTTTGTAGTCATGATCTCTTATCAAGTCTGAGGTAAACATAATGCACACGCCTTCCGTGTCTGTCTGTACGGAACACTTGAGACAGCTATCTTAGATCTGATGTAAGCTGTAGGTAATTCGTGTATAAACTCATATTATAGAGATTGTAAAACTCAGCCTCATCCATAGCATCTCATCAATATATAATTCCTATATATCTGTTTTTCACAATGAAGATAAAAGACTGGCGCGGCGGCCTACAAACAACAATAACAAATACCACTTACCTCGCTATTGCCAGACTCCGGCGCGGCGGCGCCGCCGCGCCTTCGTTTGCTAGTTTTATTGAGGGGGGGCAATGGCCCCCTGTTTCCAACTTAACACTGGCAGTTCACATGTTGCTCGACCGAATATGTGATGCTTCATTCTCTTTGTCCAACACATTGAAAAACTATGCACGTGTCATGACACTACTTTTGCTCTGTTCGTTAGATCTCAATGGAGCTATACAACCCTGACTCTTCATCGACATCATCCTGAATTTCATGCTCGGATAACACCAGTGCAGCTGCTCACAGTCTGCCAAACCTCAAATTCCCAAAGCGGCCAGCCTGTGCGGTTATAATTTTACATACGCCGATGACACAAAAGTGTCCGGTTACTGTGTCTGACACTGTATATTTCAACACCATCACACATCGGTGGACCTAGAGGATGCTAGGTTACCTGAGCAAGGCAAGTACTAGTTTTGTAAGAGATGATCCCTTAGCTAAGAGAAGATAACTTTCTCTCTCTTCATTTTCTCTCCTCCAATTAAGCAAAAATATGACGTGGCATCTCTAGACATAGAGAGGGTCTTACAGACTGCGTTGCGTCAGTGACGTACCCCTTAGCTCGTGAGGAGCGATTAGGGTTCCCCTGCCTCCTGTCGGCGGCCGCTTTTGTGGCCTTCGGGCCACAAAAGACATAGAGAGGGTCTTACAGACTGCGTTGCGTCAGTGACGTACCCCTTAGCTCGTGAGGAGCGATTAGGGTTCCCCTGCCTCCTGTCGGCGGCCGCTTTTGTGGCCTTCAGGCCATGGACGTGCGGCGGATCGCGGCTCTCGTCAGCGAGAAGGCTCCGTTTTCCAGTTTTGGGTGCTTCGTTCCCTGTTTTTAGGGTTTTTATTTGTAGGGGCGGCGCTCAGGTGGTGGTGGTCGCACCTCATGCAATAATGTTTCCCCGGCTTCAACCTCATCTCGACGGCGACGCCGAGAAGCTTGTGGGTGTGGTGTGATCTTCGAGGATTTCGTATGGCTATTAGGATCTTCGGATTGTCAAGGAGCTTCATCGGCAGTTCATGCTAATTCTTCGTCTCTGAAACGGATGTGGTCTTTTTGACCCGTTCGGCGACTTTCCGTCTGCAACCAACAACGTTAGCCCGACTCAGGGAGGAGTGGCAGCGGCAACGCGCCGTCGACACGGTCTACAAGTTGAAGATGAAGGATTTCTCAAGAATCTCGTTGTAATTTTCGTTTTTCTTGAACTGCTTTGTACTGTTCGATGTTTCTTTTAATGCCAGTGTGCTATTTGCAAAAAAAAAGGTGTGCTATCTTTATTTATTTTATTTTTTGGTTGAAAATAATGGAATGTGGTACGGAATTGGTTCAGGTTGTGCAGTCTTGTACGGCATTGTGCCTGAGGAATTATGACCGGCCACTTCATTATTTCCGTCGAGTCCCTGTTACCTATTCCTTACATGAGCTTATTTTTATCATAATAATAAACGTGTACACTAGGTCTTTCAGTGACAGGTATTAGGTGTAATTATGTAAATACTGTCCCTTTGAAGGCACATTCTGGAGTCACATGCTGGCATAATTTAGATTCAGAATTCTTGCAGTGAGAGTGTTTAATCCATATAAGATATCATGTGCTATAAATAGAGGAAAATAAATCACGCGTTAAGCCCTGGTGCATTTGAATGTAGTGTATAGTTCATTCTTTGTCGAATAAAAAAAAGTAGTGTTTAGGTCAGTACTTTGGTTATATTAGCCTACGGCTCTGTATTCCTTGAACCTTTTTGGATCGGTAATGTGTCGTGCTGCTTGCTGCAAGACTGTGGCGTTGATACTTCAAACACTTTCCCCCGTTGTTGTCCAGTCTACTCTGATCCTGTCCGCACGTGTAATTTCATTCCAACTCTCACGCTTTTATCATTGAAAAATAAACAAATAAAACATAAACTGTTCCAACCATGTGCGGATATAAATAGGACGATGGAAGAAAATGTATTCCTATTTTCCAGGTTCTGATTGAAACAAGGCAGTTACTCACCACTAGCTCATTCTCCATTCCCATCTCGCGTGATCTGTCCTCTCCCACGAAAACGAAACAACAGAAAAAAAAAAACAAAAAAAAAACAATCGATTCAAATGGATTCTTGATGGATCCGGCCTGAGGTACGCAATGCAATTCGGTTCTTTTGTTTCCAGACTTCCAGTTGCAGCAGAAGCATACCGCCCTTGTTTTTGCTGATTTTTTTCTTCCACTTATTTGTTGGTTTCATGGTTTGTTGGGCTATATGCTAGGCGATGGCAAAGCCACCCACAGGTACATCAATCCGTGCGGCGGTATTACCTGTTCCCCAAAGATACTCCCGTGTTATCTCTGTTAATATCAAAGCGCTACAAAAGGTTGCATGAGTGCATGTTGCCCTCAGCCTACCAGAATTTAAATTCCGGATTTGTCACTTTAGTGTCTCATAAAGGCGGAATATTC
Source organism: Lolium multiflorum (assembly GCA_030979885.1). NCBI lineage: Eukaryota > Viridiplantae > Streptophyta > Magnoliopsida > Poales > Poaceae > Lolium > Lolium multiflorum. The sequence goes on along the minus strand of CM061751.1, from coordinate 241,173,605 downwards.
TTCAGTTGATTAGAACTCTGGTGTTTGCGGTTGATAACAGCATCGCTAGGCGCGAATCCACCTTGGCCCGAAGCCTCTATGCCTCAGAATTTGAACAAGGAACAACCAAGATACGGAATCAAACGCCTTTGCCATGTCGAGTTTCAACATAAGCGCCGGCATTTGTCTACAGTGGAGGCTGCGGATACTATGGATTTTGCCACACATGAGGAAGTGAAGCAAACGACATGACCATCAACAGAACAAAGTTCTATTTGATAAAGTGAGTACTATGGATTTTGCAAACCTTCGTGGGGAGCGGGCCGTACGTGGCAGCTGAATACTTTGGGGGTTGATAGTGGGAATTAAAGTTCCCACTAAATTTCTAAAACTTTGGTGGGTACGAAAATGTATACTTAATTATATCGAATCTTCCAGACTATATTTGAGCGAAATTCAAAATTATTTGATTTTTCAAAAAATGAATTTTGAATGACACAACTCGAAAGATGTTTAAGAAGTTCAGAAATTTCCGTGAACGCTGAAATTCATCTCTTTCCGATCACCCGCCCCCTGTTGGCTGTTTGCAGCGTAGTGATACAAACGCCAGCAGCCAAGATCTGAAGGTGTTGCAGCCACACAATACAATATGGAAATGTTGGGCGGCACAAGTGGCAGTGTGTGTGGCAGTTTAGAGAAAGCAGGGCCAAAATCAATGTATAGAAAAGATGGAAGTATAGGCTGGCAAGAAGGTGTGTAGCACGTTTTTCATACTGCAACTTCACACCATCCTGATATCTTAGTTCAAAATATACTAAACGATTTTTTTTTGTGAAATACCGTACAAACGTACAAGCTCACGCATACACGCATACACCCAGGGGCGGAGACAGGCCCCATGCCACCTTGCCATGGCCCGAGGCGTGGCTGCGTTTTCCTTCGTTGGCTGTAGCGACAACACCGTACTGTAGCGTGCGTCCGAACGTCCACCCTAACTCTACGAGCATCTCCGAAAGACTGAGTTTAAAAAACTAATTCATCGGGTCTTGATATTAACAAAACATTGTCGACGGGAACGTCACCTCTCCCTAACAAATATTTTTCCTTTTAATGAGGCATCAAAGTATCAAACATATGGTTTGAATTCTGGTGATCTAAGGCTATCACTACCCTTCTAACAATTCAACCAAAGGTTGGTTCTCACTAGATGAATAAATTGAAAACCTCATAGAGGCGATGATCTCGTCAATCTTAAGACGACCATGGTCAGTGGCATATTTGTGAGTACATTTTTGTGAGACATCAAAGTAAATCAACTAATTTCTCACTAACCGACCCCACTTTCAGCGAGACCCAAATCCCGAAAGCCGCCATGTAGCGCAATCCTACGACTACGAGCCAGTCTCCACCAACCATCCCACCACGTGAGGCCGTGAACCCGTACGTGCCCGCGCCCACCAACCAAACATCCATCTCCGCCGTCCAATCCCTCCATCCAACGGTCCAGATCAACCCCCAAACTCTTCGCGGGCTCCTCCTCCACCTACCCCACTTCCACTTCACCCGCCTCAAATCCCCATCCCACCGGAGTTACCGTTCACAACCACCGCCGCCGTCGCCGTCGCCGTCCCCGTTCCGCGACCAGACGACCCCATGGCGGCCACGGCCTCCTCCCTTCTCGCCGCCGCCTCCGTCTCCACCTCCCGCGCGGCTATCTCCCCCCGCCGCCCCCGCGCGGCACCCGCCTCCGTCCCCTCCTCGTCCCGCTCCTCCTGCCCTCCCCTCCGCGCGAGGGCCCTCCGGAGCCGCGTCGTCGCCAGCGCCGCCCCCGCGATGCAGCCGCCGGCGGTCTCCAGGGTCTCCACCGTGGTCGACGTCGACCTCGGCGACCGGAGCTACCCGATCTACATCGGCCCCGGCCTCCTCGACGAGCCCGAGCTGCTGCAGAGGTACTCGAATCCACCACGGTTTTTTTTGCCCCATCCGCGACTCCGTGTGCTCACTTGATCATTCCCGATGTCTAACCCGCGCGCGCAGGCACGTGATCGGGAAGAGGGTTCTGGTGGTGACCAACACCACCGTCGCGCCGCTCTACCTGGAGAAGGTGACCTGGGCGCTGACTTACCAGAACCCCAACGTGTCCGTCGAGAGCGTCGTCCTGCCCGACGGCGAGAAGTACAAGGACATGGTGCGTCTTGGATTCAGCGCTCAAGTTGCTTTTACATTTCATTTCGATGTAATGTAACTAGATGGGTTGGGCTTGCAGGACACGCTCATGAAGGTTTTCGACAAGGCAATCGAGTCGCGGCTGGACCGCAGATGTACGTTCGTCGCGCTAGGCGGCGGTGTCATTGGGGACATGTGCGGGTATGCGGCCGCCTCATTCCTCCGTGGCGTCAATTTCATACAGATACCCACGACTCTGATGGCACAGGTTCGAAGCTCGATTTAGATTTTGTGGTTTTCTGCTTTTCTTTAGAATATGGTCCGGTGCTAATGTGGCTGGATGAATTGCTTTAGGTGGATTCGTCTGTTGGAGGGAAGACTGGGATTAACCATCCACTGGGGAAGAACTTGATCGGCGCATTCTACCAGCCGCAATGTGTGCTCATAGACACTGAGACACTGAATACATTGCCCGACAGGGAGCTGGCTTCAGGCGTTGCTGAGGTGGTGAAGTACGGGCTCATAAGAGACGCGCCCTTCTTTGAGTGGCAAGAGAAGAATATGGCAGCAATATTAGCAAGGTACTAGGCAGGTTTTCAAATTGATATTAGCGTCTAGCCCCATCAAATGTTGCACTGATTTAATAATTATCAGGGTAAAGATATGTGACTACATTAGATCTGTTGTGGTTGCTGTAGGGTCCTAATCATCAGGGTGTAGGGATTATGGATTCTAATTATCTTAGTATAACCTTGTTTGGAGTTTTAGCCCATATAAGTATAACTGGTTAAGTTTACTCATCTCTTTCCAGTTTGAAATGTTTGGAACCCCTATGTTGCCACACTGTCTTTTGATGGTTTATGTGAGCCTTAGGCCCTGAATATTGCTTTTGTTAAACCATTCTGGTAGTGATCTTCTATATGATTATGATCTGGATGTTTTCTTTTCGTTTCTGTAGAAGTTGAGTGCCCCCTTTGCATCATATAATTCTCACACAATCGGTTCTATACTGACATTTGTTGGGATGCAGAGTTGCTAAATATAGTAATCATATGAATAGCATGATTTAATTTAATCTTTTGGGAAAATTTTGATGTTCTTAACAGCATAACCTGAAATGCAGCGCTGCTTAGTTTGACTGGGGCAAATCATACTATGTGCTACAGCTAATTTATAATTGATAATTGATGAAGATGTCATTCTTAACTTCACGTGGCTAGCTTTGCCGTCCTGTTCCCATGGATGAAATCATATTGAGCCGTATGACCATTCCATTATTCTATTATTAGAGTTTGCTTCGTGAGTTATTCTAACAGCACACTGGTCACCTTTATCTTTTAAATAAGTGATGAAATATCCTTCTCCTGGTGTTGATCATAAATCTGTAATTTGACATGTTTCTGTTATTATATCATGATTTTAATTTTATGTTTGTAGAGAACCAAGTGCCTTGACCTACGCTATAAAGAGATCATGTGAAAACAAAGCTGAAGTTGTTGCTCAGGACGAGAGGGAAGGTGGCCTTCGAGCAACACTAAACCTGGGTCATACATTTGGTCATGTACGTAAAATCTCTGATCATTGTTGATTTCATGTTAAGTTCACCTGTATTAACATTTTATTGTTCCATATGAACATACTTCGATGAGTTGCCAAGGGAGTGAAAGTTTTGTTTTGTTTTTGTTGTTGCTTAGTTGAAACATTTTGTAGGGACTACTGTAGTATTTTTTTTTATCGTGTGTTAAAAGTTTAAAACTGCAAATTAAACAACAAATAATTGTATTTGTTTGCTTCAAGTCACTAAATGTTTGTGTTTGCTTCAAGTCACGAAATGTTTCTCATTGTGATCTGTAATTATTTTCTTTGTGAGATGCATGCTGATGTATCATTAGCATTCCATTTAGAAAATTTGTTATAGGACTAGTGAATAACATCTGAAACAAAGTTGTGTTAATGGAACATTTTCTTGATGCTAGTTTTACACAGTATCTCCTTTGTCTATATGCTACATTAGGTTAACGGGGTATGTGTTTTTGTTACCGGAAATCCTGAATTCATTTTTTAAGATGTGCCATCCTATATGGTGTCTGTATCTCCACATCCTGGCAAATATAAGAGAAAATAGAGAAGACTAAGCAACCTGGCTCCAGTTGTGAGTTGACTTGTGGCCATTGCTTTAGAATCATTCTAAGGTTAACAATTTGGGCACCCTTGTACAAGAAACTAAGCAACCTCACCCAATTTTATGGGAATTTGATAGCAACCTTCTGTTTTGTGAAGCATCCCTGTTACTCACTGATCATTCAATTTAATTGCCAGGCTATAGAAACAGGTCTTGGCTATGGAGAATGGCTCCATGGGGAGGCTGTCGCTGCTGGAACAGTAAGATCACTTAAAAGATTTGATTGCCACTTCTTAATCATGATTTCATCTCGTTTCCTTACTGTCTTCTTCTGCTCCTGGGATGGCATTACCATAGGTTATGGCAGCTGATATGTCTTACCGCTTGGGCTGGATAGACGAGTCCATACAAAAACGAACATTTGACATACTAGAGCAAGCCAAGCTTCCAGTTGCACCGCCAAAAGGCGTGACAATCGAGATGTTCAGAAACATCATGGCTGTAAGTACCTTAATACGGACATCAGATTGTTTTTTTTAGTATTGAAGGGCAGTCTTGCTGAATTTCTTGCATGACATATCAGGTTGACAAGAAAGTTGCGGATGGATTGCTGAGGCTCATCCTTCTGAAAGGACCTCTGGGAGGCTGTGTTTTCACCGGGGAATACGACAGGAAAGCCCTAGATGAAACCCTTCGTGCATTCTGCGACAACTGATCCTTCTCAGTTGGAACTTCAGGAGTCAAGACTTTTGTATACTACTACAATAGGCTGTAATATCATATAGTATCATATCAGAAAGAGAGAGGGTGTGTGCATTGTATGATATCTTTTATTTATTTTATTTTTTGGTTGAAAATAATGGAATGTGGTAAGGGGTTGGTTCAGGTTGTGTAGTCTTGTACGGCATTGTGCCTGAGCAATTATGACCAGTCATTTTGAATAACAGAATTTCACTTTTCATTGTTTCCGTTGAGTCACTGTTATCATAATAAACCTGTACACGAGGTTTTTCAGTTTTTTAGTGACATGTGTTCAGTGTAAATACTGTTTCTTTGAAGGCACATTGTGGGCTCACATGCTGCCATAGTTCAGATTCAGAATTCTTGCAGTGAGAGTGTTCGATCCAGATGAGATATTATGTGCTATAAAATTGACGCGTTACACTCCGGTGCATTTGAATAGTACTGTAATAGTTCAGTCTTTGTGGTACTTATGAAAAGGTAGACTAGGTAGTGTATAGTTCAGTCTCTGTCGATTAAAAAAGTAATGTTTAGTTCAGTATTATGCTTATATTGGCCTATGTATTCCGTTTTACCTTTTTTTTGGATCGGTAAGGTGTCGTGCTGCTTGCTGCAAGACTGCAGCTTCGATACTTGAAACGCTTTCAGCCGTTATTGCCCAGTCTACTCTGATCCTGTCCGCACGTGTAATTTCATGCCAACTCTCACGCTTTTATCATTGAAGAAAAAAAACTGTTCCCAACTGTCTGCGGATATAAATAGGAGGATGGAAGAAAAGGTATTCCTATTTTGCAGGTTCTGAGGGAAACAAGGCAGTTACTCACCACCCATTCTCCATTCCCATCCATCGTGATCTCTTCTCTCCCGAAAAGGAAACAATAACAAAAATCCAATCGATTCAAATGGCTTCTCGATGGATCCGACCTGAGGTACGCAATGCAATTTGATTATTTCATTTCCAGTTGCAACAGAAGCACATTGCGCTTTGTTTTTGTTGATTTTTTTTATCTGTATGTTTCTTCAAATCATTACTTGTTTTCCTCTACATTTGCAAACGCCGCTGCATTGATTTGGGTTCGGCGTAGATGCACATGATCAAAATGGTGTCCATTTCTCTGTCTGTTTCTTCGAACAATACTTTTCTTCTTGTTTATTTGGTGCGATCAAGTTATCTGATCCAATTGCGGTTCTAAACTTTTTTTACTGCCGATAAAATTATATCGCTGCAAACATATATTGTGTTTCACTTGTCTAAAACGTTTTTGAAATCGATCAACATACTGGAGGATCCTTTGCTAATTACCACCTATAAACTATGTGTTCTTGCATTGCCTATGCCATTTAAATTGTGGTATGACCAAGAAGCCACATGACCAAAATGTATCAGCAACTGAAACCGTTGAAAGTATAGTTTTGTACATTCACGCATATGTCCACAGTTACAACATCAAATTTTTTTTTTGACCCTGACAACATCAAAATTCGCCATGTTGATCCGCTATGATATGATTCAAACTAAACATATTCAGGTGTACCCGCTGTTCGCGACGACGGGCGTGGCGGTGGGCATCTGCGCGATGCAGCTGGTGCGCAACATCACCACCAACCCGGAGGTGAGGGTGACGAAGCAGAACAGGGCGGCTGGGGTGCTGGACAACCACGACGAAGGGAAGCGCTACTCGCAGCACGGCGTGCGCAGGTTCTGGCTCTCCAAGCGCCGCGACTACATGCAGGCGCTCGACAACGTGCCCACCGACCCGAAACACGAGTAGATCGACCAAGTGTCGGATCGTCGTGGTCCATGGAAAGAGACCCCGGGCTTCTCTCTCTGCTCCATCCATCGCCAACATATGCATATGCATCTAGCTTGCTCCATACATTTGAGTCGAGTTGGGGACTTTCTTGGTTTCAACCTATGCCTATGAATAAGCATCCCGGTTCCATGTTTGGAGCTGCTGTCTTGTGGTTTCTTTCATATACTGGCTTTGTTGTGTCTACTGAAATTTCATATATGATCTTTCTTGGAAAGTTATAAGGATCTTGTTCTTACTATGGATGGTCATATTTTTTTTGTTCGCTCGTTTGTTTCTGAACAAAATGTACCAGTAACTCCTCGTATTATCAATGTTATCATTTTTGTGAGAAAAAAGGCCGAAAAGCAGGTAACTTGGGGGCTCACTGGCGATGAAAAATTGCAGAAATTCATGCATTGATGTTGTTGGCAGGTTGATTTGTTATTATTGAGTCAGAACTTATGTTTATATGGAAGAAAGAGCTATCCGATTTATTAGAGAAAAGCGAGACAAAATCAAATACAAGTGACACACAGCCTCCCACCGATCCCCAAATCGACCGAACTCGAGACCAACACACCACCAAACTCATAGAGATAACGTGGAGGCACTGCACCACCACACTGTAAATATCATTGCCAATGAAGTGAAAAGAAGCCAAGCCGTTATCTGAATAAACCTATGAAAATTCTCGATAAGAGTTAGGAGTAGTTTTCTTTTTACCTGAACATGAACCTATCAAGTCATCGGTGTTTCATGACATGAGTTCAGACTTCAGAGAGTTGTTGCAATGCCAGTGTTTGATCTCGAGTGCTATACCTGGCAGCTCTGCATTCCATCTACCTTGGGGAATTTGTGGTGCTGTTTTTATTCTTTTTGCGGGCTTGCAGTGCCAAGACATGAAATGCTTCAGCCGTCGTTGCCCCTGGTTGGTTTTGCCTTGCCTGGCTGAGCTCAAGGACGAAATGCACCTCTAAGCCACGCAACCAAGTAATCAACATTACAAGGAATGAAACATTAGTACTGAACTAGGAAAATTGCCCGTGCGTTGCAACGGGAAACATCATCGTCTTCTGAAAAACAAATGTTGGCGTGACTCAATTTTTTTGCGCCAAACTCCCCGCTTAAACCAGCCTTACTCTATGTGCATCATATATATCAAAAAAGTATGAAAATATCATGCAAAGTTATTTATCATTAGATCACATGGGAGAGCACAAAATAATATACAATTTTCTCACGGAGAAAATCAATGTCTGCTCAGCAAGGCTGCACATAAGAAAATTACCATACAATCGTTGTAGATTTTTTTAATTACATTAGGTTTGCTTGATTGTACATCTAAGCACTAAACATAAAATATTTTCATCCATGTATCACATAAATAAATTTTATACAACATTTGCACATATAACATGTGTACAGAAACCCATTGATCTAAAAAAATGTACTTGATGTTACAAATGTTGTGAGCTCCACCAGCGCAATCATAGCCTGAGCCAGCAAAGATTCGCAAGATGCCTCCTCGTAGGAGTTCGTCCGGTACTTAGGTGGGCACGGTCGAGCTCCGTGGATGGGGAATAAGATGGCCTAGCTACTCAAAATACTCGATCGACAGACGACATCAGCCGATGCACATATTATATGCTAGCCTCCATAACAATATATGAATCCATCTATACGTTCTAGCTGGCTTTGCATTTCAGGTTTAGCCACGCGACCAACAACACTGGCCAGGAAAAAATCGATCAGCCCTCTGGAATATATCATGTAAGCTGTACTTCCATGATGGCTGCACGCTTGCGATTTTTCTCCACTTCAGGCCTTTAGACATATCTGTATCGTCGTTATAAAATGCTAGAAGTTGGCCTCTCCCGTACCTTAACTCACACCCGGCCAAAATTGCAGAATAAATCAGTCGAATCCGTCTCAGCATACCCAAACGAACCACCTTGCCCGCCAGATTGGCCACCAAAGATTTGTATGCTATCGTCAGATCGGAGTATATACATGGAGGCTGTTCCTTCACGATGGAAGAAAATTACTTCGATCAGGTTTTTCTTTGTCAACGTATGAAGCAAAACCGCTTGGACCTAGAAATAATAAATCTCCTCTCTGGCATGGCCATGGCGAAACCCAGCGTTGCCTCCTGGAGCAGCCCCCGTCGCCACGAAGATCCGGCCCGGAGAATCCGAGCGCCCCGTTGTGGAGCGGCGCGATGCTAGCGTCCCCGATTTTGATGCAGCAACGTGTCGGGCGCTCTAAGCTGGACGACGGCTACTGAGGACATGAGCCAGGATGTCGTTGTGTCGCCCATCGATTTCGTGAGGGAGATCGGCCTGGCTAGCTAAGATGTTTTGACTCGGTTCGAAGTCTGCTTCGACCGAAGCCCGGGACGACAGCGAACGGATGAAGTTGAACTCGAAAAACTTTGCAAGCGCGCAGAACGGCGATTTGAGCTCCACCATCGTCGCGTTCTTTGATGGTGCCGTGCTAGGGGCCACGATGATAGCGAGGGCAGCGTTCGCCTGCTGCAGCGCGGAAAGTGGGGATAATCACAGCGGTATATATGGATCTTTCAGATTGGAGTTCAAGTGCGACACGATATGTCCCTGCTGAAATCGAGCCCAACGTATTTAGCCTTCCAAATACGGTACGAAACCAAATGATCCGGAACGATTGAAATTAGCGATCAACACAAGCGGACGAACACGTCTTTCTTGGCGGACGAAAGCGCATTATGACGGACCAAACCACGGAAACGTTAGCTCCTTTATTATTAGGTATAGATTAGAATACTGTTACAACCTCGCCACGATTTTTCTCGGGCACGGTAAAAAAAAACTACCCACGATGCATGAACGGGTCTCACTAATCCGAAGGTCACTTGCCTCGCGCGGTGCCATTGCGGCAACAGTTAAAGCCGGAGGAGGCGGCGGAGCTCGTCGGTGGCGCCGACGTCCACGCCCCCGACACTGCGGTGAACCTCGTACCGCGTACGTCCAGCCCCCACCTTTCTTTATAGCGTAGGCGATAGGGGCACACCAACCAGTTACGGTTGGGCGCCCCCGATCAGGGCGCGGACCAGGTCAAGGGTCCGAGTTCGAGCTGTTGGGCTCGGATGAGAGGAGATCATCTTAACAAAGTTCAGATTCAGAGTTGTCGCAGTGCCAGGCCAGTGTTTGATCCTGAGAGCTGAGTAGGTACCATGTGTTTGATTCAGGGCGTTGGTTATATTATACTTGGCCTACGGCTGACTGAACTAAAGACGTTTCTTGTGAGATCCATAAAAATTGTGGATGAAACACCTGCGCTGAAATCGTGCTCTCTCCTCAAAAACGGAACAAGGAGACGAGCAATTAATCTCGACACATTCGATTCGACGCACGGATGGTGACACAACACAAGGAATCAACGTTCAAACATTAGCATTAGGAGTAGCACCGAATCAGAATACAGTTACAACCTCGTCACGATTTAGTCTCGGGCACGGTAAAAAAAAGCACTCTACCCACGATCCATGAACGGGTTTTCATCCAAACTAGCGTGACGACAGCGGTTAAAGCCTGAGCAGGCGGCGGAGCTCGTCGGTGGCGCCGACGTCCACGCCCCCGCCAGCGCCAGCGCCGGCGGAGGCCACCTCGACGGCGCACGCGGTCGGCGGCGCCTTCTTCCGCCCGGCGGACGTGGCCAGCAGCAGCGACGTGGGCATCGGGACGCTGCTGGGCGGCGGGGAGACAGAGTACATCGGGTACTCCATCGACGTCCACCCCGCCACATCCGCCTGTCCGGTCGCCCTTTTCTTGGACGGCGAAGCCGCGACCACGATGGGCGCCGACGCCTTCCTGGGGCTCCGTGCCGGCACCGGGCGCTGCTGCTGCGGCGGCGAGGCCTGGAGGTGCGCGGGCAGGGGCAGGAGCGGCGGCTGCGGGAAGGGGTTGCGAGCCATCAGAGAAGCGGAGTTTGTGGCCGAGGAGCTGCTCAGGGATTTCAAACCAGCCTCCATCAGTCAGTCAGCTACCTCCCCCTTCTCCAAATCTAGTGCCTTGGAAACAAGCAGCTGATCTGAGCAGCGACGGTTAACAGGATAGAAGAAAGAAAGAGTTTGAGAGCTGAACCAAACTCCAACCAACAAAAACAGGTGGAGATTTATGGATGAACTATGAATGAAATCGAAAGAAAGTACAGTACAGAAGCTTTGCTTTGCTTGCTTGCAGATCTGGATCAACTAAAACAGATCGAGATATACAGCAGTAGCAGCAGGCGAAGAAAAGAAAAGCTCAGCTGAAGAAAAGTTGAACAGATAGGGGGAAGAAGATATGGTGTCGTGCCGAGCGGTGCAGGTATCCGTTGCGCTCGAGCTCCGGGTTCCCTGCCATTATATAGAGCGGCCGGTCGGTACGGTACCACCACCACACCCGGACGCTCCTCCCCCAACGGACACTTGCCGTGGCCGGTGGGCGTACGTTAAACCTACCGTGCTCCGTGCTCCGTGCAGCTTCCGTGGGGTTTCCTTCCTCGGCCGGCGAGCGGAGACCGAACAGAATGATCGCACGCGGCGCATGTGGGGGGTCGCGTGCAGCGCCGACAAGGGGGAAGATACGCCGCGATGCGTGCGATGCAATGGTGGCCGCCGGCACGTGGAAAGTCGCCTCCTGTCTGCCCGGTTGCCGCACGCGCCCGCCACCGTCTCCGTCGCCCTGGCCGGAGAGCCACGTCGCCGTGCCGACGGGACGACCTCGGGCGAGGAGGTGGACTCTGGCGGTGCTGCCGCTGGGGCGTGGATCCGGGCCGGAGCTGGCGATGCCCGCCCTGATTAATGTCGTCGTTCGGCACGCACGCACGGTGCGGCGCGTCCTCGTGTTTTCCGTGCGTGGGTGCTTCGGTTGGCCCCGTACCGGCAGGTGGGGTGCACGGTGCACCATTGTTTAAGGATTTGCTATGAACGGGGTAAACTGGCCTAATCCTATACACCCACCAAGTTAACAGCCACCGTACACCCTGGTAGGCTGGTAGGATGGTAGGGTATATGGCCTGGTTCATTTTAGCTTTTATTTTTATTTTTATGTTTCTGTTTTTTTCTTTCTTTCTGTTTTGTTTTTTTTTCTGTTTATTGTAATTTTTTTTTAAACTTGAAAAAGTTCAAATTTGAAAATTGTTTAAATTCGAAAACATTTACATTCGAAAATGTTTAAATTTTAAAATTATTTGTATTTAAATACTGTTCATATTTGAAAAAATATTCAAATTTAAAATATTTTCATATTAAAAAATGTTCAAATTCTAAAAAAGATAGTCAGAAATTTGTAAAATATACAATCCCAAAAAATGTTTAAAATTTTAAAATATTTTTTTTTTGAAATTTCAAATTCTTTTCTTAAAAAATCAAAATTTTAGGATTAAAAAAAATAATATTTCAAAAAAAATCAGGTTTTAAAAAACTAAAAAGAGAAAACAGAAAAAAATAGAAAAGGTGAGAGGAATGGTGGGCCGGCCCAAACACCCACCTAGGAGGTGTTCATCATTCGTGCCGACCAGGTCGGCACACATCACTCCGCGATAAATTGCCCTGTCTTGATCCGCTCGTCTCTCGATGCGATTTTACCCATGCTTCCTATTTGAGCTCGTTGCGTCGGAGGGGTGCGCATCCGGCCCACCATGCCTAAGGATGGAACGGAGGAGGATCCAGTTGGAAACATGAGGCCAAGAACGACCGGGATGCCCTTCTCGAAGATGGGGATGATGCGACTTGCTGCGACGCCGCTGACGCAGGTGAGAATGGTACTTAGGGTGGAGGTGCAGGGAGCTCGCCGGCGACTTAGGGTTCGGGTGGTGGTGCGGGGGACTCGTCGGAACCTGAGAAGATGGGAGGATTAAGAGGGAAGGTTAGGGCGATGGCAGACCAGCGATGGTCGTGGCTCGAGCAGGGCCGGCTTGACGCGGGGCTGATAGCAGGCGGTTACCGCTGGCAGCGACGAGGCGAGCAGCAGCTATGGCGGCGGTGGCGAGAATCAACGCGCAGACCATGGAAACCATGGGAATGACGCGGTGGGCCGCAACATATGCGGTGTCTGCTTGAGGAGTGGGTGTGCTCACTAACGCTTAAATCACTGAACAGGGGCACCCGATTTTACCTCCCGACGCAGGCGAAGACGAAGACTCAAGCCCACAACTGCTGTTCCAAGAAAAAAGCCCACAACTGCACTTTTATCTCTTTGAGTGACTCAACTTTGTCTATAGCCTTGTTCTATGGCCCCTTTGACGGTGCAATTTTCTTTCCTTCAACAGAAGCAGCTCGTTTACGGTTGCCCGATGCAGCGCTGATTTAACGGGCTAAATTAATTGGCAGCGCTGGCGTCCCCCGGGATCAGAAATCTGATCCCCGGGCCCAAGCCGTTGGATCGGCCTATTTGGAGCGTTTTGGGCCGTCTGATCAAAGCATCACCTCACTTTCCCGCTTTTACTACCATGATGTACGAAAGTAGCAAAAAACGGTTCAATTGTAGCAAACTCTATTTTCACCTAAAATCCCACTTTTGCTTTCATAAAAGCACCATTGTAGCAAAAACGATTCACCCCTAAAAAAAACACAGAACTCGCCGGAGACCGCCGGAGACCACGTAGCAAAAACGTTATGCTATTGTAGCAAAAATAATTTACCAATGTTGCAAAAGCGACCTCATCGGAGACGCTGGTGACGTCGCCGGAGACCTCGCCGGAAAATCTCGTCGGAGAATGGGTAGCAAAAAATATATGCTATAGTAGCAACAATATAGAAGAAAAGTAGCAAAATACAGATGACGTTGTAGCATCCCCGCCTGTGCCTTGGTAGCGCGCAAGGCACCTACACAATGGTAGCAGCAGCCCCATGGCTTGGTAGCAAGGCGTCTCCACGATGGGAGCAGCCCCGCAGTGAACTGAAGCAGCGGAGGAGTGCCATGGCGGCCAGCCTTGCAGCATGAAGAAGGGAGGCCCATGACGGCACGCCTTGCAGAGGCGGCGGCGAGAGCCATGGCGGCGCGCCTTGCTACAAACCTCTGCTCTTGGAGGCCCAACACTGTCTACAAGAATAGAAGCACACATAGACATCAGTGGCCGTCGCTGGCGGCAGGGGCATGAGGTGCGTGTGGTCTTCGCTGGCGGTAGGGACCGCGCGCAGCGGCGAGGAGCGAAGCGTGGCGGAGGAGCAGCAACGCGGCAGAGGGGTAGCAGCGCGGCGCGGCGGCGGGGGAGCAGCAGCCCGACGGCGGAGGAGAAGCAGCGCGACAGGGACCAGGAGGAGCGGCGGCCATGGAAGGGAGGAGTAGCGGAGGGGCAGCACGGTCATGGCGACGGAGGAGCGGTGGCAGCGGAAGCCGGCGCTTCGGCCGGGGGAGCCAGGCTTCGGCTTTGGGGATTTCCGTCCCGAGGAGAAACGAGTGGAGGAGGTTGGAGGAGATAAGGCAGATGAGTGGGGCCCGCTAGGACGCGTGGCACACCAGGAAGGAGGAGGATCAGAGCGTTGTTCCCTCGGGGGAGCGTCAGCATTTTCCTAAATTAAATTGTTCCCTACACTTGCTTCACTACTCGTATTTTATGATACAATGAAACAATACAATATAAACAGTTTTTTTTTAAATAAAAACAGTTATTTTTTTGAATTAAGGGGTTCTCTCGATTTTCATTAGAGAAATCATATGATTAGAATGTACCCGCCTTACATGGCAACAAAGAAAATGAAAGATGATTTTTGAGCTAGCTAAGACAGCGACAAAAAAAGAGCAGCACAACACTTGTCGTGATTTTTGAGCTAGCTAAGAATGTACCCGCCTCATCGTGTTGACAGGTAGGGACAAGTTGACTATGCGGGTCAAGAAGAACAAGAAGTTGGTGCTGAAGGGCAGAAAGACTAGGAATAACCTGTACAAGGTGCGTGTCAGCATCGTTCCAGATGGAGCTGAAGAGGAGCACGATGAGGCGGCAGGATCGGCTGGGGCGGCTGAGTCCGATGAGGGCTCGGACGCTGGCTCATGCAAGTGAGCAACAATAAAACCAAGTTCAACATATAATGAGGATGTTCGCGCGAAGACGACGGTTCCATTGTCGGCATATTCGCCAAGGTGGAGATTGTTGTAATAGTGTCGAATATGTGTATAGGCTACAGTTGGACTTGGACTACGCGGTAGGGTTAGGTGTTTGAGTTGGACACTTGTAACCTGACCTATTATAAAAAAGGCACCGGGAGTAGCCAAAATAGAATAGAGTTTCGGGGACAATCCGGTGCCCGTGGCAGGGGCGCCGGACCGGCGTGGCGTTTTGTAGATTGTCGTCGATGGTATGTTGATTAGTACCAAGAGGAGGAGCGCTCGAAAGCATGCCCCGCAGATGTAGGCAATTTGCCGAACTGCGTTACCAAACTTCGTCTCCCCGTCTACTTTCTGCAATGATCTAATCGCGTATTATGCTAACAGTTGGTTTGCCGGCGGATGAGCAACCGCAGCATCATTTTGTTGCGGCGGCTAATTATCCGCTATGGCAGACATGATACCGGCACATATATTTGCCATGCTAGACGGTACCCAAAGAACGGCGTCTCTTAAGCCGCGATTGGGCAACCTTGGCATTACCATGTTACGCCGTGCATTGTGTGTGCAGTTAATTGTTTGATCGTACACTCGAGAATGGTCAAACAAATTTCCTGACTGGTTAGGCTTGCAGGCTCGCTGACAAGTGTGACCCTCAGTGGATCGACGTATGGGTCATTTCTGCAAATTCGGCCCACCTGAATGGTTTGATGCCCAAATTAGCAAACTCTAATCTCACCAACCACCCAGCCCCGTTTCCGGTATAATACAGGGAACCCTTTGTTCCCATAATCCACTTCTCTCTCTCCGTACGGCCACGCTCCCACTCTTAGAAACCCTTAGCTAACCCTAGATCCCAACATAGTCATTTACAAAAGTGTTCTCATGCCAAGGAACCTGAAGAAATTTAGGGTCGGTACTTTCTACTAATTTGACGCAGCCTCCGCGACGGATTCCTCCGAGCACAACGTATATTCATCTAATCTAATCTACAGATTGGTCTACTGTCTAATCGATCTTCTTTCTCACCATGATGCATGTTATTCCTTCTCTAATCGATTTGTTGTCTCTTTAAGATCCGGAAGAGGACGGCAGCCACGTTGATTCGGAGGTCCACTGAGCGCGTCGATTCGGAGATCCCAGTACATGGCCAGATGACAGCGGGCGCATCAATTCGTAAGCCCCAGTACCGGGTGCGGAGGACGACGGCTTGTCGATTCGGAGGTCTCAGTGCCGGGCGCGTCAATTCGGAGGTCACTGTAACAGGCGCGATTCGAAGTATGGCGGGGCCATCTCTTCAGTGCATAGCAGGTGCGTGGCAGGCTAGCCACTAGTAGCGAGCACAGAAGGCATCGCCGCCGCCATTCCTTTAGGTAGCAGAATAGAGAGGCGCTCAAGAAGAGGATTAGGAAGAATAAGTGGAGGAAACACTTGTCTCAGGATAATTGGAGAAATTTTTATGTTTCTCCACTCATTCTTCTTAGTTTAATTAGTTTACTTTTTCCTTTGTATTAAACGTACCGTTGTATGCATATGCAGTGAAAAGCGAGGGGGCTCAAAATCTATAATTGGAATGTAATTATATCTTAATTAATGTGAGTACTTTTCAATTTCAATGGATTTTTAGATGTAATTTGATTACTGTTATTATAATTATAATTAATTCTCTATATCACTAATTGTGTACAATTCACGGACTCGAAATAGGTGGCACGGCAATAAAGTTCCGTTGTCTTTCCTTATGTAGCATGGCGTATCAGCTGGCATGGCGCGGAAGCGGTAGCTCGGCACATGGCATTGTGCAGCGTCCAAAAAAGAGCCGCATAAAATTTTTCCCAACACAATAATCCCTGGCGGCTTTCTTTTGCCGCGCAAACGCGAGGACGGCGACTAGGCGTGTGCCTCGGTGTTTATAACCGTCAGGGCACATGATGTGTTTAGTAGTGTATTGGTCATCGGGGATAACGATCCCAATTCATTGCAAGAAAATTTGGTAGATGCCTCATTTGGCACACTGTGCACTGAGCCGTGCAGGGGTTTTGGTAGTTATAGTTAAGCCGTCAGACTGCAATGAAATGACGAGTAGTTAATATCTCTGTGCAAACTACTGATGCGCGTAGATGTACACGTTTGTTGGGAACCCCAAGAGGAAGGTGTGATGCGCACAGCAGCAAGTTTTCCCTCAGAAAGAAACCAAGATTATCGAACCAGTAGGAGCCAAAACACGTGAAGGTTGTTGGTGGAGGATTGTAGCACATGAAACCGGCGGCAACATGGAACCTGCACAACACAATCAAAGTACTTTGTCCCAACGTAACAGTGAGGTTGTCAATCTCACAGGTTTGCTGAAAACAAAGGATTAAGCGTATCGAGTGGAAAATGGTGTTTGTTTGCAAAAAACTGTAAAACAGTAGAATGTATTCAGATGTAAAAGAATGAACCGGGGTCCACAGTTCACTAGAGGTGTCTCTCCAATAAGATAACTAACATGCTGGTTGAACAAATTACAGTGGGCAATTGACAAATAAAGATTCAATACATATCAATGATGATTACTATGTGATTTAATCAGGGCATTACGACAAAGTACATAGACCGCCTATGATAATCCACCTTCAGGTTATCATCCGAACCACTTCCAGTATTAAGTTGTAAACAACAGATAATTGCATTAAGTATGGCGCGTAATGTAATCAACACAAATATCCTTAGACAAAACATCGATGTTTTATCCCTAGCAACAACACATCCACAACCTTAGAACCTACTGTCACGATCCCAGATTCAATGGAGGCATGAACCCACTATCGAGCATAATTACTCTCTCTTGGAGTTACAAGTATCAACTTGGCAGAGCCTCTACTAGCAACGAGAGCATGCAATAACATAAACAACACATATATGATAGATTGATAATCAACTTAACATAATATTCTATATTCATCGGATCCCGCCAAACACAACATGTAGCATTACAAATAGATGATCTTGATCATGTTAGGCAGCTCACAAGATCTATAACAATGATAGCACAAGCGAAGAAGACAACCATCTAGCTATGGACCCATAGTCCAAGGATGAACTACTCACGCATCAATCCGGAGCGGGCATGATGATGTAGAGCCTCCGTGATGATTCCCTCTCCGGCAGGGTGCGGCGATCTTCGAATCCCGAGATGGGATCGGCGGCCCGTCAGGTTTTCCGTATCGTGGCTCTCTCATGGGGTTTCGAAGGCTATATGTAGGCGGAAGGGTAGGTCAAGTGGCGGCACGAGGCCCCACACACAGGCGCGCCAGGGCAGCCGCCGCCTTGTCGCGCCTCATGGCCCCACTTCGTACCTCCTCGGTCTTCGGAAGCTTCGTGCAAAATAGGACCCGGGCTGATTTCGTCCAATTCCGAGAATATTTCCTTACTAGGATTTCTGAAACCAAAAACAGAAAGCCGGCATCTTGTTAATAGGTTAGTCCCGGAAATAATAATGCTGTAAAGTATGTATAAAACATTCAAGTATTGTCATAAAAGTAGCATGGAACATAAGAAATTATAGATACGTTTGAGACGTATCAAGCATCCCAAGCTTAGTTCCTACTCGCCGAGTAGGTAAACGATAACACAAATAATTTCTGAAGTGACATGCTACCAACATAATCTTGATCAACATTATTGTAAAGCATATGAGATGAATGGAGTGATCTGAACAAAAGATTGCTAACAAAGATAATGACTAAACAAATGAATCATATAGCAAAACTTTTCATGAATAGTACTTTCAAACAAGTATCAATAAGAGTTGCATAAAAGCTAACTCATAAGCAATAAATTCTAAGTAGAATGCATTGAAGCAACACAAAGGATGATTAAGTTTCAGCAATTGCTTTCAACTTGTAACATGTATATCTCATGGATATTTGTCAACATAGAGTAATATAACAGTGCAATAAGTAAACATGTAAGAATCAATGCACACAGTTAACACAAGTGTTTGCTTCTAAGATAGAAAGAAGTGGGTAGACTGACTCAACATAAAGTAAAAGATTGGCCCTTCGCAGAGGAAGCATGGATTACTATTTTTGTGCTAGAGCTTTTGTTTTGAAAACATAGAAACAATTTTGTCAACGGTAGTAATAATTCATATGTGCTATGCATAATACTTACAAGTTGCATGTCTCATGCATAGAGTACTAATAGTGCTCGCACCTTGTCCTACTTAGCTCGGAAACACGGATTATCATCGTATAACATATGTTTCAACCAAGTGTCACAAAGGGGTACCTCTATGCCTGTACAAATGTCTAAGGAGAAAGCACGCATTGGATTTCTCGCTTTTGATTATTCTCAACTTAGACATCCATACCGGGACAACATAGACAGATAATGGACTCCTCTTTTAATGTTTAAGCATTCAACAACAGTTAATATTCTCACAAGAGATTGAGGTTGTATGTCCAAACTGAAACTTCCACCATGATACATGGCTTTAGTTAGCGGCCCAATGTTCTTCTCTAACATATGCATACTCAAACCATTTGATCATGAAATCGCACTTACTTCAGACAAGACGAACATGCATAGCATCTCACATGATATCCAACAAAGGTAAAGAGTTGATGGCGTCCCAGAAACATGGTTACCACTCAACAAGCAACTTATAAGAATTAAGACACATAACTACATATTCATCAGCACAATAGTTTTTAAGCTATTTGTCCCATGAGCTATATATTGCAAAGATAAAGGGATGAAATTTTAAAGGTAGCACTCAAGTAATTTACTTTGTAATGGCAGAAAAATACCACATAATAGGTAGATATGGTGGACACAAATGGCATGGTATTTGGCTCAAGGTGTTTGGATGCACGAGAAGCATTTACAAGATTTGGGCTAGCAAGGTTGTTTGAAGCAAACACAAGTATGAAAAGGTACAACAAAACTCACACAAGAACATATATTGCAAGCATTATAAGGCTCTACACTGTCTTCCTTGTTGTTCAAACACTTTACCCGAAAATATCTAGACTTAGAGAGACCAATCATGCAAACCAAATTAAACAAGCTCTACGGTAGTTCTTCATTAATGGATTAAACTACATGATGCAAGAGCTTAAACATGATCTATGAGAGCTCAAACAATTGCCAAGTTGCCAAACCATATGCAGCATTTTCTGATTCCAACCAAATAGCAATTTAACGAAGCAATTTCAGCCTTCGCCATGAACATTAAAGCACAATTAAGAACACAAGTGTTCCATAAGAAAAAGCGGAGCGTAATATCTCCAATATAAGGATGGTGGGATCCAAATTTATTCAAACCAAAACAAAAATAAAAGCAAACCGACGCTCCAAGTAAAGAACATAAGATGTGATGGAATAAAAATATAGTTTCAGGAAGTGACCGATAATGTTGTCGATGAAGAAGGATGCCTTGGGCATCCCAAGCTTAGATGCTTGAGTCTTCTTAAAATATGCAGGGATGAACCACCGGGCATCCCCAAGCTTAGACCTTTCACTCTTCTTGATCATAGTATATCATCATCTTCTCTTGACCCTTGAAAACTTCCTCCACACCAAACTTCAAGCAAACTCATTAGAGGGTTAGTGCAAAATCAAAAATTCACATATTCAGAGGTGACACAATCATTCTTAACACTTCTGGACATTGCACAAAGCTTCTAAAAGTTAATGGAACAAAGAAACTCATTCAACATAGCAAAAGCGGCAATGCGAAATAAAGGCAGAATCTGTCAAAAACAGAACAGTCCGTAAAGACGAATCTGGCAGGGGCACTTAACTTGCTCAAATGGAAAAACTCAAAACTAATGAAAGTTGCGTACATATATGAGGATCACGCTCGTAAATTTGCAGATTTTTTTGATATTTCTACAGGGAAATCTATACGAATTCGTGACAGACAGCAATGCTGTTTCTGCGCAGCGATCCAAATCTAGCATCAACTTTAGCATAGAAACTTTACTTGGCACAAAAACATGATAAGGAAAGGTTGCTACAGTAGTAAACAACTTCCAAAACTCAACAATACAGTAAATAAAATAAAACATGGGTTATCTCCCAGAAGTGCTTTTCTTTAACGCCTTTCAGCTAGGCGCAGAAAGTGCAAATCAAGTAACATCAAGAGAAGAAGCATCGACATCATAGCTTGTTCTAATAATAGAATCAAAAGGCAGCTTCATTCTCTTTCTAGGGAAGTGTTCCATATCTTTCTTGAGAGGAAATTGATATTTAATATTACCTTCTCTCATATCAATAACAGCACCAACGGTTTGAAGAAAAGGTCTTCCCAGCACAATAGGACAAGATGCATTGCATTCGATATTCAAGACAACAAAATCAACGGGGACAAGGTTATTGTTAACCGTAATGCTCATTATCAATCCCCAAAGGTTTCTTTTTAACATTATCGGCAAGATTAACATCCAAATAACAATTCTTTAATGGTGGCAAGTCAAGCATATCATAAATCTTTTTAGGCATAACAGAAATACTTGCACCAAGATCACATAAAGCATTTCATTCAAAGTCATTGAATTTCATTTTAATGATGGGCTCCCAACCATCTTCTAACTTCCTAGGAATAGAAGCTTCAAGTCTTAATTTCTCTTTCCTAGCTTTAATGAGAGCATTTGTAATATGTTTTGTAAAGGCTAAATTTATAGCACTAGCATTGGGACTTCTAGCAAGTTTTTGTAAGAACTTTATAACTTCAGTAATATGATAATCATCAAAATCTAAACCATTATGTTCTACAGCAATGGAATCATTGTCACCAATATTTTGAAAAATTTCAGCAATTTTATCACAAGCAGTTTCAGGCAATTTTGTACGCTTTAGGAGTAGAAACATTGCCAACACCAATTATTTTACCATTAACAGTAGGAGGTGCAGCAACATGTGAAGAATCAACATTACTAGTGGTGTTAATAGTCCATACTTTAGCTACATTATTCTCTTTAGCAAGTTTTTCTTTTTCTTCTCTATCCCACCTAGCAATTCAGCCAACAGTCTAATATTATCATTAATTCGAACTTGGATGGCATTTGTTTTAGCAAACCTAGCATCTTTAACTTCCTCAGGCATAACTTTCAATTTTAAAAGATCAACATCAAAAGTAAGACTATCAACCTTAGAAGCAAGAACATCAATTTTACCAAGCTTTTCTTCAACAGTTTTATTGAAAGCAGTTTGTGTACTAATAAATTCTTTAAGCATGACTTCAAGACCAGAGGGTACACTCTTATTATTGTTGTAAGAATTACCATAACCATTACCATTATTAGAAGGATATGGCCTATAGTTGTTGTTACTATAATTATTCCTATAAGCATTGTTGTTGAAATTGTTACTCTTTATGAAATTCACATCAACATTTTCTTCTTGAGCAACCAATGAAGTTAAAGGAACATTATTAGGATCAATATGAGATCTATCATTTGCAAGCATAGACATAATAGCATCAATCTTATCATCCAAAGAAGAGGTTTCTTCAACAGAATTTACCTTCTTA
Source organism: Lolium multiflorum (assembly GCA_030979885.1). Classification (NCBI taxonomy): domain Eukaryota; kingdom Viridiplantae; phylum Streptophyta; class Magnoliopsida; order Poales; family Poaceae; genus Lolium; species Lolium multiflorum. The sequence continues at coordinate 241,151,222 of CM061751.1, read as the reverse complement.
CCTTGAGGAGTTCTTTCAGTGTGCCATTCAGAGTAATTGATCATCATATCATCAAGTAATTTAGTTGCGGCGCCCAGGGTGATGGACATAAAAGTACCTCCAGCAGCTGAATCCAATAGGTTCCTCGAGGAAAAATTCAATCCTGCATAAAAGGTTTGGATGATCATCCAAGTAGTCAGTCCATGGGTTGGGCAATTCTTTACCAAAGATTTCATTCTCTCCCATGCTTGAGCAACATGTTCATTATCAAATTGTTTAAAGTTCATTATGCTACTTCTCAAAGATATAATCTTAGCGGGAGGATAATATTTACTAATAAAAGCATCTTTACACTTACTCCATGAATCAATACTATTTTTAGGCAAAGAAAGCAACCAATCTTTAGCTCTTCCTCTTAATGAGAAAGGAAACAACTTCAGTTTTATAATATCACCATCTATATCCTTATACTTTTGCATTTCACAAAGTTCAACAAAATTATTAAGATGGGCAGAGCATCATCATTACTAACACCATTGCTCTCTCATAACAAGATTCAGTAAAGCAGGTTTAATTTCATAGAGAACTGCAGCAGGTGGAGCAATAGAAGTACATATAAAATCATTATTATTTGTGCTAGTGAAATCACACAACTTAGTATTTCTAGGAGTACCCATTATAACAGCAATAAAGTAAACTAGGCAAATAAAGTAAAGACAAGTAACTAATTTTTTGTGTGTTTTGATATAGAAAAAGTAAACAAGACAATAAGTAAAGTAGCTAATTTTTTTGTGTTTTTAATATGAAGCAAACAAGACAGTAAATAAAATAAAGTAAAGTAAAGCAAGACAAAAACAAGTAAAGAGATTGGAAGTGGAGACTCCCCTTGCAGCGTGTCTTGATCTCCCGGCAACGGCGCCAGAAAACAGTCTTGATGCGCGTAGATGTACACGTCCGTTGGGAACCCCAAGAGGAAGGTGTGATGCGCACAGCACAAGTTTTCCCTCAGAAAGAAACCAATGTTATCGAACTAGTAGGAGCCAAGAAGCACGTGAAGGTTGTTGGTGGAGGAATGTAGTGCGGCGCAACACCAGTGAAACCGGCGCCAACGTGGAACCTGCACAACACAATCAAAGTACTCTGTCCCAACGTAACAGTGAGGTTGTCAATCTCACCGGCTTGCTGAAAACAAAGGATTAAGCGTATCAAGTGGAAAATGGTGTTTGTTTGCAAAGAACAGTAAAAGCAGTGAGAATGTATTCAGATGTAAAAGAATGGACCAGGGTCCACAGTTCACTAGAGGTGTCTCTCCAATAAGATAACTAACATGGGGTGAATAAATTACAGGCGGGCAATTGACAAATAAGGATTCAATACATATCAATGATGATTACTATGTGATTTAATCAGGGCATTACGACAAAGTACATAGACCGCTATCCAGCATGCATCTATGCCTAAATAATCCACCTTCAGTTATCATTTCCGTATTAAGTTGTAAACAACAGATAATTGCATTAAGTATGGCGCGTAATGTAATCAACAAAAATATCTTTAGACAAAACATCTATGTTTTATTCCTAGTAGCAACAGCACATCCACAACCTTAGAACCTACTGTCACGATCCCAAATTCAATGGAGGCATGAACCCACTATCAAACATAATTACTCCCTCTTGGAGTTACAAGTATCAACTTGAGCCTCTACTAGCAACGGAGAGCATGCAAGAACATAAACAACACATATATGATAGATTGATAATCAACTTAACATAATATTCTATATTCATCGGATCCCGCCAAACACAACATGTAGCATTACAAATAGATGATCTTGATCATGTTAGGCAGCTCACAAGATCTATAACAATGATAGCACAAGCGGAGAAGACAACCATCTAGCTACTTCTATGGACCCATAGTCCAAGGATGAACTACTCACGCATCAATCCGAGGCGGGCATGATGATGTAGAGCCCTCCGGTGATGATTCCCCTCTCCCGGCGGTGCCGGCGATCTCTGAATCCCCGAGATGGGATTCGACGGCGGCGTCTCTGGAAGGTTTTCCGTATCGTGGCTCTCGGTACAGGGGGTTTCGCGACGAAGGCTATATGTAGGCGGAAGGGTAGGTCAAGTGGCGGCACGAGGGCCCCACACACCAGGGCCGTGCGGCCAGGGGCCAGGCCGCGTCGCCCTGTTGTGTCGGCGCCTCGTGGCCCCACTTCGTACCTCCTCGGTCTTCTGGAACCTTCGTGCAAAAATAGGACCCTGGGCGTTGATTTCGTCCAATTCCGAGAATATTTTCTTACTAGGATTTCTGAAACCAAAAACAACATAAAACAGCAACTGGCGTTTCGGCATCTTGTTAATAGGTTAGTACCGGAAAATGTATAATAATGCTGTAAAGTATGTATAAAACATTCAAGTATTCTCATAAAAGTAGCATGGAACATAAGAAATTATAGATACGTTTGAGACGTATCAACTACCACCATCCATGTCTATAAAAAAAGACACATGTTTCATTTACACTCTCATCCCACGCATCCAAATATACCAACATTGTGTCCAAAGTCCTACGCTAGCTTCACTGACTTGAAAATCTAGATTGGTTCTATGGATCATCATGGTGTACAATCGGAAAATCTAGATGGCGGCCTCCGTCTCGGCACGCGCGACTCGAGGCAGCGCAGGAAGTGGCCGCGCTGGAGCAAACTTCAGTTTTGAAGTGTGAACTACCAAACTTATTACCATATACCACAATTGGTTTTTATGTAATAATATTTTCCTATTTCTATGTGACTGGATCATCACCTATTTTATACTAAAAATTATTACTTCCTTACAACTCAATATCAATCATTTTAACTATTATTTTTATGTCTCATCTAATGACATTCAAAACAAAATAGCATTGATAATATGAACTTTCGAATTTATTATACAACACAACCATCATTACAAATACGCCAATGTTAATGTTTTAAATATCCTTTTCGTACATTTTATCTTAACCGAGTTGGTCTAAATTTGAATAAAGCATAACAAGATGAGAAAATAACAATTATATTAGGAATTTTTATAGTGAAAATTTATGTTACTTTTGAAATTTTACTCTACTGCTTTTTACTGAACTAAGTTTTGTCTAAATCTATACAAGCATGAAAATATGATATCCATAAACGGAATAAAGCTGCTCCTTTATATGCATTATACAAGTTTTTCATATGTGTCTATGCCTATTTGAGTATATATAAGTATCTTGAGAGATGGTTTAACAGTATGTTGTTCTTACAAATATCGTATCGTGAGCTTAGAGGCCCTAGGAAGGCTCGCAACTAGCATGGCTTACATTGTAGAACTATACTAGATATTTTACTTAAATATCCTTTTCGTACATTTTATCTTAACCGAGTTGGTCTAAATTTGAATAAAGCATAACAAGATGAGAAAATAACAGTTATATTAGGAATTTTTATAGTGAAAATTTATGTTACTTTTGAAATTTTACTCTACTGCTTTTTACTGAACTAAGTTTTGTCTAAATCTATACAAGCATGAAAATATGATATCCATAAACGGAATAAAGCTGCTCCTTTATATGCATTATACAAGTTTTTTATATGTGTCTATGCCTATTTGAGTATATATAAGTATCTTGAGAGATGGTTTAACAGTATGTTGTTCTTACAAATATCGTATCGTGAGCTTAGAGGCCCTAGGAAGGCTCGCAGCTAGCATGGCTTACGTTGTAGAACTATACTAGATATTTTACTTAAATACTCTCTGTTAATTAACTGGTTCAATCCCTCTCATTCTCCTGGCTTAGCCATACCCATGGATCGCGCTCTCTTCGAATGAAAAATCCTCCACATATTAGGAAAACACTAGGCAATGAGGCGCGGCGTCACGCCGCACCTGTGATGGTACAATATCGTCGAAGAATAGGTTAAAAGTACTGCTGGAGATTACGCCGTAAGTACTGTAATATTATTGTCCGAAGTTACCACAGAAGATAATAGTAGAATTCTCCTCGGACAAAAGAGGCGGCAAATGGTGGAATTAGTGTCAAAGAAAGAAAAAAGTACATCAAAACTGACCACCGCTCACAAATTGCAGCCCGAAGTTAACTCACCCTCGGAAAATTACTGGAAGGTAGTTACCATATGAAAATTATGACCAGTTTAGTGTGACGGAAAATTACTGCCAAGGAACGTGAAAGAAACCTTGGAAAAAATCATCGATGAAATACAGTTAGAGAATATTCACTAGTGAGGAGGTACCATGGGGTAACTACCGCCGGGTAATTACAGTCAGAAAGTTCTGTCAGAAAACTACCGTCGAGTAGTCAATGAAGCAGTTAAAAATATTATCGTAGACATAGGCTAACTACCATCGATAAATGATGGCTAGGAAGGTCCGTAGAAGAATTACCGTCCATAAGTTAGAAGGGATGCAAAAGAAATACCACCGTAAACGTAGAGTACCTACCTAGGGAAATTACAATCGGGAAGTTGCACAAAAGATTTATGGCCGAGTAGTTGAAAAAAAAGCTAAAAAATGCTGCAATAGACGTAGGCTCGCTACTTTCGGTAAATTACAGCCGGAAGGTACGTTGAGGACTTACTGTGTGACAACTATCACCGGAAAGTTGCCCGGAAAGTTGGGTCCAAAATACCGGCGACAAATTGTGGGCGGTAAGGCGAGTGGGAAATTATCATCGAAAAGTGTAGACGTCGAGACGTAAAAGAAACCCAAAACCCGTGAAAAAGTAACAGTCGGGAAGTTGCGAGAACGAATACCGTCAAAGGGTAGAAAAAAGAAAACGGTAAGAAAAAAAATTATGCAAAAAATGGTTAAAAAAGAAGAACAGCCGAAAGCCTACGTGGCCTCTCGTGATTGGTAGAAAATGTTGATGAACAGTGTCTATGCCGTGGAGCGTGGAGAGACCGAGAATCCATCCGATGGATTTGAGCCCCAGGAGCGCTCAAAAGGTCAACATCATGCACACTGTTCATAGTACAGTTTCTACCAATCAGGGCAGGCCACGTAGGCATTTGCCTTTTTTTTACTTCGTTTCCACAATAATTTCTTTTACCATTTCATTTCTTATACTCTTCGATTCTTCTGTTACTTTTCGACCGGTTTTTGGTTCTTTTTGCATTTCCCTGTTTACACTTTTCGACGGCGACTTCTCGCGCGCCTTGCCGGCAGTAATTTCCCGAGGGTAGTTCGGACCAACTTTTCGCCCGTATTTTCCTGATGATCGTTATCCTACGGTAATTCGTCGACCTACCTTCCCGACCGTAATATACATACAACAGTTAGCCTATCTTTACTGCACTAATTTTAGCTCATTTACAGCTGCTCGAGGGTAAATTCTTGGTACAACTTTCCAGCTGTAATTTTCCCAACGGTAATTACATTACGATTTGTGGTGGCGTTTCTTACACACCCCTAAGTTTTCGACGGCAGATAGCCTACGCCAACGATACTGTTTTTAGCTCGACCTTTTACTACTTGACGGTAATGTTTTACACAACTTTCTGACTTAATTTCCTGCAGGTAGTTACCCCACTGTACCTCTCACGTGTGAATATTCTCTAACCGCATTTTATCGAATGTATTGTCTTAGGTTCTTCTCCACTCTTTGGTGGTATTTTCCTGTAAATTTCATACAGTGACTACCTTCAACTAATTTTCCGAGGCTGGGTAATTTTCGGACCGTAGTTTGCCAGCAGTAATTCCATTTGGTTGTACTTTTCTATTATTTGACACTACAATTTCAGCATCCATGGCCTCTTTTGTCCGAAGAAAATACCACTGTTGTCTTTCGTACTACCTTCGGACAATAACATTACACTACTTACTGCGTAATCTCCCAGTAGTATTTTGCATTGCCTAGTACACACACCCACGGATGGATACACATAACTACTGCTACTGCACAAATACTCTTAAGTACGCAAGGCCGCCGGTAGATGAGCCATGTCCATGCATCGCACGTACGTACAACGCACATGTCCATGACACTGCTCTTTTGGAAAATGCTACGACGGATCCATACTCACGGCGTCCTCCACCGCCGAACCCTCCGAACGGGATACTGCTGGGCCCACCGCTTCCCACGCTGCATTCAACGCCGCTGATCGGGCCTGTGACGCCGCCGAAGACGCCGGCGCCATTAGGTTCCCCATGCCTCCCACGCCCACGAACAGGTTCTTCGTGTCCGCCTCATCGTGTTGACAGGGACAAGTTGACTATGCGGGTCAAGAAGAACAAGAAGCTGGTGTTGAAGGGCAAAAAGACTAGGAATAACCTGTACAAGGTGTGTGTCAGCATCGCTCCAGATGGAGCTGAAGAGGAGGACGATGAGGCTGCAGGATCGGCTGGGGCGGCAAGTGTTGAACTAAAATCACGACAAGTTTTGTGCTGCTCTTTTTTTGTCGCTGTCTTAGCTAGCTCAAAAATCATCTTTCATTTTCTTTGTTAGTTTAAATATAATTTGAAACCACACCACCTATTGTATATCGGAACGAGTAATAATCTATACCTAATAATAAAGGAGCTAAGGTTTCTGCCAAAAAATTTGTCCAACTTTTTAATGGACCGTTTTGCCCTCCCAACAAACCATATAATACTGCACAAGTGCCACCCGTACCATTTTGTTTTTTTCTTCTGTCCACCTACCGACATCCTTTCTGGCTTTGTTCTGTTCGCTGTTCTCCCCGTTACGGGCCGCTAGACCAGGCCGCAAGTAGATGGAGGTTACTTTTATTTTATCTTTACGGGTACGTATACATCAGCAAATAGAAAGACGCATTGACCAGCGTTGAAATAGTCCCACATCGCTGGCATATATTGACTCCCACCAGTTTATATACCTAATTTTTTTGGATTAATCCGAGCCGAATTGGAACAACAAGCACCAGCAAATATTATGGGGACGACTTAAAAGAAGAAGGAATTGCACACTGGTGACATGCGGGAGCGGATTAAACGAGGAAGCTCAGGCAGTTGGCCATGAGGAAGCTACGGATCAGCCGAATTTGGGAAAGGAGGGAGCAGATTAAACAAGGAAGCTCACGCTGGTGGCATGAGGAAGCTAAGGATCGGCCGAAATTTTTTTTTTGAGAACAACCACATATTTCATTAATCGAAAACCAAGTTACATGAAGCAACACATGTGGAAACTAAAAGACAAACCGGAATAAAATGATTATCCTGAATTTGCAGATAAAATCCTAAAAGATCGAGAAATACAAAACGATCCCTAGGGTTTCCGCAACCACCGTAGCCAGCGCCGCAATTCCACGCCAGAGACGACGCAGAAGAGACGCCGAGCCTCCACCATTGCAAGATCCAAGAAAGCACCATCGCCAACGAGGCTTTGTGAGTCGATGAACAGCTCGGGCAGCGAGGCACATGTCGATGTGGCACGTCGACCGGGTGACATCCCCGTGCTTCTTGGACCAAGATACACCGCCTCCCATCGACGAAGTCGGAGAAGAACGACATATCCACCACCTCCGGACCAACATCTTCGCTCCAAGAACCACCTTCGCCCAGCCGTGGACAACGACAAACGCCGATGGACGTCGAAGAGATCATGCGATCGAAACGGCGAGAAGACCAAGCTGCCCGACCGAAAGATCGCAAACACGTTGCCAACAACTCCGAGACGCCGCCGTGAAGGTCGCCGCCGGTGTGGAAGTGGAGTTGAGGCAGATTTATTGCCGGCGCCGCTCCCACCACCCCGACGCACACGCGGCAGACAAGCAACTACAAAACGGAGGAGGACGAGTTCCTCCCCCTCCTGCCGCCGGAGCGGCAAGCGGAGGGAGAGGGGCCCAGAGCTCACGCCGGTGGAGATGGGATCTAGCCGCCGCCGCCGCCGCCTGGGAGAGAGGAGCAGGACAAAACGTTTCGTGTAATGCTTTGGCTTTGGATTTTGGGATGGGGAGCCGAATTTGGGAAAGGAGGGCCTATTGGATGAATTCCTGTCCGGAGATCCCGGCGCTAGCGGTTGGGGATGGTGCCTTTGGGCGGGCGCTGGAAGGCAGGAGGATGGCCGTGTGTCACGTGAGTGGGGAGATGAAGAGGGGAACGAGAGAGAGGCAGGGATGTGGCGGCGGATTGGGGCCTCGCGGTGCGCTCGCCTGCCCCAGAGAGGCGCCGCGTCTGGGATGGAGACGACCGATTGGGGGGAGCCTGCGAGGATTAGCAAGATAGCGATTGTGGTTGTGACGTCCGTCCGCTGGCGGCCTAGGTGCTGGCCTGCTGGGTCGGCAAGTCCTTGAGGAGGGTCTCCTTTTATTTTTTCCATGATTCGATTGCTATAATCAATTTAGACCGAATGAATATTATGGATTTCTTTTGTGCAGACTGTAAAAACTATACTTTTTAAACTGATGATATTGTTTTGTTTTTCTATTTTGGTCCTCTACTTCGCATAGCCTCCGAGCAATCCCCCCGCTGCCAGCTCCCCTCCTACGCACCTCTCGCCGCTGTCAGGTCGAGTTCGCTACTTCGTTGGAGCTCGACCTTCTCCCGGGTGGCGCCCGCGCGGCTTGCTGGTTGGCATGGAACCGGTAGAGAGGACAACCGTGGGACTCGATGGGATCCTGGTGAGGGTCAAATGCACCTGGATCCAGCGAGAGCGGTTATTTCCCTCTTCTCTTTGAACAAAGTTGCCTTCTTTCTCTTGGATTGATTTGAGGACTGGTTCTGCATTATGTGCAAGCGAGTATATCTGAGCATAACATTTTAATGGACCATCGGAGTAGTGAATTTCCGCTAAAACATGTGGTTTAAGTTTATTATCTGTTTGTGAGTTGCCTAACATTCTACAATTTCAGTTGTAAACAATGGGTAAACATCTCCATGTGCATATAACTCACGGACAAAAAAATATACTGATATTTTAGTAAATCTCCAAACTAACTATATTAGTACAATGTTGGGTTACTTAGATTTTATGAAATATATGAAGACTAGCTAACAAGCAATTTGGGTTACCAAGATTTATAAGAAGAATGTTAGACTATTAAAATTAATAGAAACATATTCTCGATAGTAGTTGTGTTTACGTAATATTAAAGGAGTTTAGATTTCTGTCAAAAAAAATCATCCACCACTTTTTTTTGAAACCGTTTTGCCCTTCCACCAAATTACATTATATTGCAAACTGCCACCACCGTACCAGTTCCTTCTTTCTATTTCTCCCCTCCCCAAGTGATTTCCAGGCTCCTTTTCCAGGCTCGAGCCGCGGTGCCTGTCGCCCTTCGGCAGCAGGAGGAAATAGCGAGCAGCCACCTCCTACCCTATAGGCTCGAGCCCCGATTTGGCTGTTCTATAGTGTGAGCTTGGTTCCGGCCAAATTCTCCAACACCGGCACGAATCAAATCGTTGGGGGGTGAGCTTGGTTCCGGCCAAATCCACCATCATCGGCACTGAACAAATTGTAGTTGAAATTGTCACTCCCAGTGCAACGCACGGGCACGTGTCCTAGTCTTGAATAAAATCCATAAAAACCTGATGGTACATAAGGAAGCACCATCCATACATTCTGAAACAAACTGAAACCGGACGAATGGTTATGTCCGTGATATAAGAAGACAAGAAAAATATAGCATTAAAGCGTCGCTCTTGCATACCAAAACAAAACCAAGAGTACGAGATTGGCTAGTTCTCTCTGGATGGGTCGACGACATGCCCCGCGAAGACAACGGCGCCGGTCGCCTCCTCCACTATGAAGTATGCAAACGGATGGTCGGCTACAAAATTCACTCTAGGAGGTCGCGGCGGCGGCCGCCTCGCGCAACTCTTAGCTACTCTCACCACGGTGACGGCCGCTGCTTCGGTACCTTTCTCGTTTACTTCGATAACTGCCTTGTGGATCACCTCGTCCACGACCACCGGCAATTCACACTCCACCATGCGAGACAGATCGGCTTTGCCACCGAACGTCAATTCAAGCCCCAATTTCTTGAGGATGGCGACGATGCTGCTTTCGAAGGACAGCTTAAATTTGGGCAACCGGAGCTCGTTGACGCAGACCTTCTTGTTCGGAAGGTGCTCGTGCAGGAAGCCATGCTGGGATGCTATCGTGTCAACCAGATCCGGCAGGCCGTCGCGGGCATCGGGGAGGAAGATGCACATAGAGAATTGTGTATACTCAGAGGACAACTTGTTACGCTTCTTACGATCAGACGACACCTCCGCATAGTCTGTCAATGTCGGGAAAGACATATAAGAGGACTGATCAAGACTGAAAGGATCAATATGTGGCCGGAAGGATTACCTTGCGCTTGTGCCATCTGGTACCTCAGCTTGAGCACCTTAAACCCGTCGTGCACGGCGATGAACTGGAACCAGCCGCTCTCCATGAAGGGCACGTTGACATGGCCGCCGTCCAGCCGGTAGAATTTCCTGTTCCTGGTGCACTTCTTGCTGAAGGGCTCATCCCACTTGCCCTTGAAGTATATGGCATTGCCGAGAACGACGCGGGTGAGTCGTGTTATTGATCCCGGACCAAAGACAGAATCGATCAGAGATTGCTCGTGGCATTGGCAACCCACGCGTTGATCTGGCCCCGTGCCGCCTCCTTGTTGTGGATGAAGTCGACGTTGCTCGCCTCGGCCTTGAACTTGTCCACGACGGTGCTGCGGTAGGCGGCCTTCAGCGGGCACGTGAGGTCGCTCCAGACGCCGCACGCGAACGCGACGCGCGGACCGCCGGAGCCGGACTGATCCGTGAGCGCGTCCTGCGCTACACGGGAGACGAACTTCCTGAGCTGGCGGCGCGACGGCGCACCGAGGATGCGAAGGATCTCGTTCTTGGTGTCGCCCCGGGCGCCAGCAGCTAGTAGCGCGAGCGCGGCATAGATGGACAGCGGCGAGAACACCAGGTTGCTGTCCGCGTTCTCCTTGGCCAGACACCTCGCCAGGCCGGCAGAGAGGGCCGCCAGGCCGGCAGAGCCGGACTGCGCCGCCGGGTTCCTCGTCTCTTCCATCGTTGGCTCTCTGAGACAATAGGGAAAATCTCGTGGAAAACGATGGTCTGTTCTTTTCCTTGATATACACGCTAACGAGAATCGTCTTTTATGCACGGTGATTGCTAGATCTACGTCGGTTCACAAGAGTTCAGAGGAAACGGAAACAATTTAAATGGGTAGGTTTCGTTCCCTTTCCGATCCCTATGGATTTTCCTTTCCTTTTGTATACATCTGTTTTACGTAGCATTCAAGTTTTTATCAGTTGTGTATGTACCATGATCTTTTTAAGCGGAGGCTAGAGAAGCGGCCGCTTGCGCAGCGTGCGGCGCACTTCTTCTCATTCTACTCTCTCTCTCTCTTACAGTTTTTTTTTTTAACTCAACATATATGTATAAGCAAATAAGCCGCCTCATTAAAAATCTTCCAGTCCCCTTCGCTACCTTGGTAAGGAAAAGAATGCATAAGAAACTTATCGCTCACATTATAGTTACTTCGTTTGCCAGCACACTTACAATGAAATCGCGGGATCCTCATGCCACACTACTGACAAAATCACATATGAATGTCTAGCTAAAACGTGTGCCACCATATTAGCTTCCCTAGGTGTATGATAAAACAAGACTTGGGTGAAACTATGACAAAGCAAAGTCTTCATAGATCGCAGTTGCTGGGCCAAAATAATTCCCTCCTTGGTTCATAACTTCAATGACGTCCAAGCAGTCGGAATTGACTTCAACCCTATTGCACCCTAGTTGACCTGCCAAGATGAGGTCATCACGAAGAGATGTAGCTTCGGCTGTTGTTGCATCAGATATAAACGGAAGCCCACAGCAGCTGGCCGCGATAAATCTTCCACTCTCATAGCGGATAATGGTGCATGTACTACATGTACCAGAATCAACACATAACCCTGCATCAACATTTATCTTAACAAAATCTTCCCTCGGTCTCACCCATACATGTCTAACAATGCCTTACTTATTCTTTCGAACACGTGAATAATTTAACGCCAACGATAGGATTGCCTGAGCTGTTCTTGGCGGTGATTGGATAGCCTCACCATGAGATACTTGTCTACGTTTCCACCAAATATACCAAACTGCCACGATGAGCAAATCATTCCGCATCAACTCTGGTAACCCGGGCACGGAAGCCTGCTTGTCACGTAGCATCGCTTCCTGAGCTGCCCCTCCATTCATCTCCAAGATGCACACATGTGATATAAACTCTCCCAAGCCAAGTTTGTGCCAAATTTCGGCAACCCTTGGACAGAGAAAGAAAGCATGACGGATACTTTCGCAGTCAGTTTGGCACAATGTACAGTGAGAGCTAGGTATCATGTGTCTATTTGCCAACACACCATGCAAGGGATAGCCTCGAGCAATAACCTCCAGAGATGAATCTTGATTTTTGCAGGGACATTGAGAGACCATACAATTTTCCACACATGTAGATTTGAAGAAGTACCGTATCCACTAGTTCTTCTCAATTTATTTCCATGTTGATGTTCCCATTCAAGATGGTAGCAAGACCTCACCAAAAACACCCCAGTTTTTGTATAGTGCCACGATACAAAATCCTCCATGATGCTTCTAGCTAGTGGAATATTCAGAACTCTATGGACATCAATGGGCCAAAATAGATCATGATACGCGCGAAGCACACGTCCGTTGGGAACCCCAAGTGAAAGGTATGATGCGTATAGAAGCAAGTTTCCCTCAGTATGAAACCAAGGTTATCGAACCAGTAGGAGCCAAGAAGCACGTGAAGGTTGTTGGTGGAGGAGTGTAGTGCAAGAAAACCAGTGAAACCGCGCAACGTGGAACCTGCACAACACAATCAAGATACTTTGCCCAAACGTAACAGTGAGGTTGTCAATCTCACCGGCTTGCTGAAAACAAAGGATTAAACCTATCGAGTGGAAGATGGTATTTGTTTGCAAAGAACAGTAAGAACAATGATTACAGTAGAATGTATTCAGATGTAAAAGAATCGACCGGGGTCCACAGTTCACTAGTGGTGTCTCTCCAATAAGATAACTAACATGCTGGGTGAACAAATTAGGTGGGCAATTGACAAATCAAGATTCAATACATATCAATGATGATTACTATGTGATTTAATCAGACATTACGACAAAGTACATAGACCGCTATCCAGCATGCATCTATGCCTAAATAATCCACCTTCGGGTTAGCATCCGCACCCCCTCCAGTATTAAGTTGTAAACAACAGATAATTGCATTAAGTATGTGATACGTCGCAAACGTATCTATAATTTCTTATGTTCCATGCTACTTTTATTACAATACTTGAGTGTTTTACAAATACTTTACAGCATTATTTTACATTTTCCGGCACTAACCTATTAACAAGATGCCGAAGTGCCGTTGCTGTTTTCTGCTGTTTTTGGTTTCAGATATCCTAGTAAGGAAATATTCTCGGTGGACGAAATCAACGCCCAGGGTCCTATTTTTGCACGAAGCTTCCAGAAGACCGAAGAGGAGACGAAGTGGGGCCACGAGGCGGCCACACACCAGGGCGGCACGGCCCAGGCCCTGGCCGCGGGGCCCTGTGGTGTGGGCCCCTCGTGACGCCCTTTGACCTACCCTTCCGCCTACTTAAAGCCTCCGTCGCCCCCCCGTACCGAGAGCCACGATACGGAAAACATTACCGAGAGGCCGCCGCCGCAATCCCATCTCGGGGATTCAGGAGATCGCCTCCGGCACCCTGCGGAGAGGGGAATCATCACCGGAGGGGCTCTACATCATCATGCCCGCCCTCCGGATTGATGCGTGAGTAGTTCATCTTTGGACTATGGGTCCATAGCGTAGCTAGATGGTTGTCTTCTCCGCTTGTGCTTTCATTGTTATAGATCTTGTGAGCTGCCTAACATGATCAAGATCATCTATTTGTAATGCTACATGTTGTGTTTGGTGAGATCCGATGAATAGAGAATATTATGTTAAGTTGATTATCAATCTATCATATATGTGTTGTTTATGTTCTTGCATGCTCTCCGTTGCTAGTAGAGGCTCGGCCAAGTTGATACTTGTAACTCCAAGAGGGAGTAATTATGTTCGATAGTGGGTTCATGCCTCCATTAAATCTGGGACAGTGAGAAAGTTCTAAGGTTGTGGATGTCTGTTGCTACTAGGGATAAAACATTGATGCTTTGTCTAAGGATATTTGTGTTGATTACATTACGCACCATACTTAATGCAATTATCTGTTGTTCGCAACTTAATACGGAAGGGGTTCGATGATAACCTGAAGTTGGATTATTTAGGCATAGATGCATGGATGGGTCTATGTACTTTGTCTAATGCCCTGATTAAATCACATAGTAATCATCGTTGATATGTATTGAATCTTTATTTGTCAATTGCTCACCTGTAATTTGTTCACCCAGCATGTTAGTTATCTTATTGGAGAGACACCACTAGTGAATCGTGGACCCCGGTCCATTCTTTTACATCTGAATACATTCCATTGCTTTTACTGTTTTTGCAAACAAACACCATCTTCCACTCGATACGTTTAATCCTTTGTTTTCAGCAAGCGGTGAGATTGACAACCTCTTGTTACGTTGGGGCAAAGTACTTTGATTGTGTTGTGCAGGTTCCACGTTGCGCCGGTTTCACGGTGTTGCGCCGCACTACATTCCTCCACCAACAACCTTCACGTGCTTCTTGGCTCCTACTGGTTCCATAACCTTGGTTTCTGAGGAAAACTTGTTGTTGTGCGCATCACACCTTCCTCTTGGGGTTCCCAATGAATGTCGACTACACGCAAGACTTTTTGGCGCTTGCGGGGAGATCAAGACACGCTGCAAGGGAGTCTCCACTTCCAATCTCTTTACTTTGTTTTTGTCTTGCTTTATTTTATTTACTACTTTGTTTGCTGCACTTAAACAAAACACAAAAAAATTAGTTGCTAGTTTTACTTTATTTATTGTCTTGTTCTCTATATCAAAAACACAAAAAAATTAGTTACTTGTCTTTACTTTATTTGCCTAGTTTACTTTTGTTATTATGTTTCCTCCTAAGTACGCTCTAAAAGACATACCGGTAGGCCGAGGGTCTATAATTGGAAGAGATAATATAGAAGATTTTTTCACTCATGTTAGTACCACTGAGGATTTTGAAGATAGACACTTGGCAGAGCTTGCTCCTACTTATGAAATTGCTGCTGCTTCTTTAGTACACATGCTGGAAACTAAATTTGTTAATCTCAATCCTATTATCCAACACATGTTTCTCACACTTTGACGTGGGCATTACCCTTCGGGTAACCACTATTTCTCTACCCTATACGGCCCAGGTGGAGGCCCATGAAGGTACTCGAAGACAAGATGGGCCACTAGGACGGTGCGGCGAAAGATTACTTGAAGTACAAGACACGGAAAGAGAGCCGAAGAAGGAAAGATTAGAGATAGATCTATTGTAAACCTAACCGTACTCGATTAAACCTCTCGGGACCTGGCCACCTATATAAAGGCCAGGAGAGGGGCTATCGAGGACACAACCAATCTTAGCGATCTTAGCCAACAGGAGCTTAGAACTAGGTTACCCTAGCGATTAGCTATCTCGACGAGATCACAGCCGAATTATTCGGCACCCCATTGTAACACTATTTTCATCATAATCAAGAACAGACAGGCAGGACGTAAGGGTTTTACCTCATCGAGGGCCCCGAACTGGGTAAATCGCTCTCCGCTTGTCTGCGTACCGATGTCTCGTGTCAGCTTGCAGGATTCCATCAACCCTAAGCCCCTATCGGAGGGCATTGCCGAGGAGCTCCCTCGACACACTTGGTGATATGGAGGAAGGAGAAAAGAAAGATTTTGTTTTAGAAACTCTTCTTAAAGAATTTGGTGGTGTAGCGAGAGAGGCTAGAAAAGTCTTTGCTAGATATAAAATGCTTGGTTCTTACACCGACTTTGTTAGTACCCTTGAAAAGATGGACATTGATAGAATAAAGTACACTAACAATATTAATGATGGTGGGGAGATTAAGACAACAATACCTTGTAAGCTCCTAGGAATGCATGAAGCTCTAGAAAATAACTATGGTTGGCTTGTTCCTAAAAATTTGTTTGATGAGAATAGCAAGCCTAAGAATAATGAAAAAGGAGCCTCTGAAACTTACATAGATAAGATAACATGCATTGTGGAAGAAACTTCTCACGCCCCTGGAGATAATGTTGATGCTCCATCTCTTTATGTTACTTGATTTGCACTTTCTGCGCCTAGCTGAAAGGCGTTAAAGAAAAGCACTTCTTGGGAGATAACCCATGTGTTTATTTTACTACAGCAATTTTGTTTTGTTGAGTCTTGGAAGTTGTTTGCTACTGTAGAAACCTCTCCCTATCATGTTTTTATGCCAAGTAAAGTTTCTATGCTAAAGTTGATGTTATATTTGGGATCGCTGCGCAGAAACAGCATTGCTGTCTGTCACGAATTCTGGCATAAGTCTCTGTAAAAATTCGAAAAAATCTGCAAAATTACGAGCGTGATCCTCAGATATGTACGCAACTTTCATTAGTTTTGAGTTTTTCCATTTGAGCAAGTTAAGTGCCCAGTCCAGATGCATCTTTACGGACTGTTCTGTTTTTGACAAATTCTGTATTTTATTTCGCATTGCCGCTTTTGCTATGTGGAATGAGTTTCTTTGTTCCATTAACTTTCAGAAGCCTTGTGCAATGTCCAGAAGTGTTAAGAATGATTGTTTCACCTCTGAATATATGAATTTGTGGTTAAGCACTAACCCTCTCATGAGTTTGCTTGAAGTTTGTGTGAAGGAAGTTTTCAAGGGTCAAGAGAAGAGGATGATATACTATGATCAAGAAGAGTGAAAGGTCTAAGCTTGGGGATGCCCCGGTGGTTCATCCCTGCATATTTTAAGAAGACTCAAGCATCTAAGCTTGGGATGCCCAAGGCATCCCCTTCTTCATCGACAACATTATCGGGTCACTTCTAGTGAAACTATATTTTTATTCCGTCACATTCTTATGTTCTTTACTTGGAGCGTCGGTTTGTTTTTATTTTTGTTTTATTTTGAATAAAGTTGGATCTCGCCATTCTTATATTGGAGATATTACGCTCCGCTTTTTCATATGGAACACTTGTGTTCTTAATTGTGCTTTAATGTTCATGGCGAAAGCTTATTGCTTCGTTAAATTGCTATATGGTTGGAATTGGAAAATGATGCATATGGTTTGACAATTTGGCAATTGTTTGAGCTCTCATATATCATGTTTAAGCTCTTGCATCATGTAGTTTAATCTATTAATGAAGAACTACTGTAGAGCTTGTTTAATTTGGTTTGCATGATTGATCTCTCTAAGTCTAGATATTTTCGGGTAAAGTGTTTGAATAACAAGGAAGACGGTGTAGAGCCTTATAATGCTTGCAATATGTTCTTGTGTAGTTTTTGTACCTGTTCATACTTGTGTTTGCTTCAAACAACCTAGCCAACCTTGTACTGAGAGGAAATGCTTCTCGTGCATCCAAACACCTTGAGCCAAACTCCATGCAATTTGTGTCCACCATATCTACCTATTATGTGGTATTTCTTGCCATTCCAAAGTAAATTACTTGAGTGCTACCTTTAAATTTCATTCCTCTACCTTTTACAATATATAGCTCATGGGACAAATAGCTTAAAAACTATTGTGGTGATGAATATGTAGTTATGTGTCTTAATTCTTATAAGTTGCTTGTTGAGCGGTAACCATGTTTTTGGGGACGCCATCAACTTTATCTTTGTTGGATATCATGTGAGATGCTATGCATGTTCGTCTTGTCTGAAGTAGTGGATTTCATGATCAAATGGTTTGAGTATGCATATTTTAGAGAAGAACATTGGGCCGCTAACTAAAGCCATGTATCATGGTGGAAGTTTCAGTTTGGACAAACAACCTCAATCTCTTATGAGAATATTAACTATTGTTGAATGCTAAGCATTAAAAAGAGGAGTCCATTATCTGTTGTCTATGTTGTCCCGTTATGGATGTCTAAGTTGAGAATAATCAAAGCGAGAAATCCAATGCGTGCTTTCTCCTTAGACCTTTGTACAGGGGCATAGAGGTACCCCTTTGTGACACTTGGTTGAAGCATATGTTATGCGATGAGAATCCGTGTTTCCGAGATAGTAGGACAAGGTGCGAGCACTATTGGTACTCTATGCATGAGACATGCAACTTGTAGGAAGTATTATGCATAGCACATATGAATTATTACTACCGTTGACAAAATTGTTTCTATGTTTTCAAAACAAAAAAAGCTCTAGCACAAAAATAGTAATCAATGCTTCCCTCTGCGAAGGGCCAATCTTTTACTTTATTGTTGAGTCAGTTTACCCATTCCCTTCTATCTTAGAAGCAAACACTTGTGTTAACTATGTTTACTTATTGCACCTGTTATATTACTCTATGTTGACAAATATCCATGAGATATACATGTTACAAGTTGAAAGCAATTGCTGAAACTTAGTCATCCTTTGTGTTGCTTCAATTCATTCTACTTTGAATTTATTGCTTATGAGTAATCTCTTATGCAAGTCTTATTGATACTTGTCTTGAAAGTACTATTCATGAAAAGTTTTGCTATATGATTCATTTGTTTAGTCATTATCTTTGTTAGCAATATTTTGTTCAGATCACTCCATTCATCTCATATGCTTTACAATAATGTTGATCAAGACTATGTTGGTAGCATGTCACTTCAGAAATTATTTGTGTTATCACCTACTCGAGGACGAGTAGGAACTAAGCTTGGGGATGCTTGATACGTCGCAAACGTATCTATAATTTCTTATGTTCCATGCTACTTTTATTACAATACTTGAGTGTTTTACACATACTTTACAACATTATTTTACATTTTCCGGCACTAACCTACTAACAAGATGCCGAAGTGCCGATTCTGTGTTTTTCTGCTGTTTTTGGTTCAAATCCTAGTAAGGAAATATTACTTGGACGAAATCAACGCCCAGGGTCCCATTTTTACACGAAGCTTCCAAGACCGAAGAGAGACGGTGGGGCCACGAGGCGGCCACACACCAGGCGGCGCGGCCTCGGCCGCGCGGCCCCGTGGTGTGGGCCCTCGTGACGCCCTTTGACCTACCCTTCCGCCTACTTAAAGCCTCCGTCGCGAAACCCCCCTGTACCGAGAGCCACGATACGGAAGACATTACTGAGAGGCCGCCGCCGCAATCCCATCTCTGGGATTCGGAGATCGCCTGGCACCCTCCGGAGAGAATCACCGGAGGAGCTCTACATCATCATGCCCGCCTCCGGATTGATGCGTGAGTAGTTCATCTTTGGACTATGGGTCCATAGCAGTAGCTAGATGGTTGTCTTCTCGCTTGTGCTTTCATTGTTATAGATCTTGTGAGCTGCCTAACATGATCAAGATCATCTATTTGTAATGCTACATGTTGTGTTTGGTGAGATCCGATGAATAGAGAATATTATGTTAAGTTGATTATCAATCTATTATTTATGTGTTGTTTATGTTCTTGCATGCTCTCCGTTGCTAGTAGAGGCTCTGGCCAAGTTGATACTTGTAACTCCAAGAGGGAGTAATTATGCTCGATAGTGGGTTCATGCCTCCATTAAATACAAACGTGATGAAAGTTCTAAGGTTGTGGATGTCTTGTTGCTACTAGGGATAAAACATTGATGCTTTGTCTAAGGATATTTGTGTTGATTACATTACGCACCATACTTAATGCAATTATCTGTTGTTCGCAACTTAATACTGGAAGGGGTTCGGATGATAACCTGAAGGTGGATTATTTAGGCATAGATGCATGCTTGGATAGCGGTCTATGTACTTTGTCGTAATGCCCTGATTAAATCACATAGTAATCATCGTTGATATGTATTGAATCTTTATTTGTCAATTGCTCACCTATAATTTGTTCACCCAGCATGTTAGTTATCTTATTGGAGAGACACCACTAGTGAACTGTGGACCCCGGTCGATTCTTTTACATCTGAATACATTCTACAGCACTTTTCTTTGCAAACAAACACCATCTTCCACTCGTACGTTTAATCCTTTGTTTTCAGCAAGCCGGTGAGATTGACAACCTCACTGTTACGTTGGGGCAAAGTAATTTGATTGTGTTGTGCGGGTTCCACGTTGGCACCGGTTTCACTGTTGCGCCTAACACTCCTCCACCAACAACCTTCACGTGCTTCTTGGCTCCTACCGGTTCGATAACGGTTTCTTTGACCGAACCTGTTGCGCATCACACCTTCCTCTTGGGGTTCCCAACGGACGTGTCGACTACACGCCATTAGGTATGGTGCGTAATGTAATCAACACAAATATCCTTAGACAAAGCATCGATGTTTTATCCCTAGTAGCAACAGCATCCACAACCTTAGAACCTCACTGTCACGATCCCAGTTCAATGGAGGCATGAACCCACTATCGAGCATAAATACTCCTCTTGGAGTTACAAGTATCAACTTGGCCAGAGCCTCTAATAGCAACGGAGAGCATGCAAGAACATAAACAACAAATATATGATAGATTGATAATCAACTTAACACAGTATTCTAGATTCATCGGATCCCACCAAACACAACATGTAGCATTACAAATAGATGATCTTGATCATGTTAGGCAGCTCACAAGATCTAAACAATGATAGCACAAGCGGAGAAGACAACCATCTAGCTATGCTATGAACCCATAGTCCAAGGATGAACTACTCACGCATCAATCCGGAGGCGGCATGATGATGTAGAGCCCCTCCGGTGATGATTCCCCTCTCCGCAGGGTGCCGGAGGCGATCTCCTGAATCCCCAAGATGGGATTGGCGGCGGCGTCTCGGAAGGTTTTCCGTATCGTGGCTCTCGATGCGGGGGTATTGCGACGAAGGCTTTAAGTAGGCGGAAGGGCAACGCGGGGGCTCACGAGGGCCCCACACCATAGGGCGGCGCGGGGCCCTGGCCGCGCGCGACCTGTGGTGTGGGCGCCTCGTCGCCACTTCGTTATCCCTTCGGTCTTCAGGCTTCGTGGAAAAATAGGCCTCTGGCGTTGATTTGTCCAATTCCGAGAATATTTCCTTACTAGGATTTCTGAAACCAAAAACAGCGAAACAACAACTGGCGCTTCCGCATCTTGTTAATAGGTTAGTGCGGAAAATGTATAATAATGCTGTAAAGTATGTATAAAACATTCAAGTATTGTCATAAAAGTAGCATGGAACATAAGAAATTATAGATACGTTTAAGACGTATCAGCATCCCCAAGCTTAGTTCCTACTCGCCCTCGAGTTGGTAAACGACAACACAAATAATTTCTGAAGTGACATGCTACCAACATAATCTTGATCAACATTATTGTAAAGCATATGAGATGAATGGAGTGATCTGAAGCAAAAGATTGCCAACAAAGATAATGGCTAAACAAATGAATCATATAGCAAAACTTTTCATGAATAGTACTTTCAAGACAAGTATCAACAAGACTTGCATAAGAGCTAACTCATAAGCAATAAATTCAAAGTATAATGCATTGAAGTAACACAAGGATGATTAAGTTTCAGCAATTGCTTTCAACTTGTAACATGTATATCTCATGGATATTTGTCAACATAGAGTAATATAACAGCAATAAGTAAACATGTAAGTATCAATGCACACAGTTAACACAAGTGTTTGCTTCTAAGATAGAAAGAAGTGGTAAACTGACTCAACATAAAGTAAAAGAATGGCCCCGCGAGAGGGAAGCATGGATTACTATTTTTGTGCTAGAGCTTTTGTTTTGAAAACATAGAAACAATTTTGTCAACGGTAGTAATAATTCATATGTGCTATGCATAATAGTTCCTACAAGTTGCAAGTCTCATGCATAGATTACTAATAGTGCTCGCACCTTGTCCTAATCAGCTCGGATAACACGGATTATCATTGCATGACATATGTTTCAACCAAGTGTCACAAAGGGGTACCTCTATGCCGCCTGTACAAAGGTCCTGGGAGACCCCAAGAGGAAGGTATGATGCGCACAGTGGCAAGTTTCCCTCAGTAAGAAACCAAGGTTTAATCGGACCAGTAGGAGTCAAGAAGCACGTTGAAGGTTGATGGTGGCGAAATGTGATGCGGCGCAACACCGGGATTCCGGCGCCAACGTGGAACATGCACAACACAACCAAAGTACTTTGCCCCAACGAAACAGTGAGGTTGTCAATCTCACCGGCTTGCTGTAACAAAGGATTAACCGTATTGTGTGGAAAATGATTGTTTGCGAAAAAGTAAAGAACAATATTGCAGTAGATTGTATGCGATGTAAAGAATAGGACCGGGGTCCACAGTTCACTAGAGGTGTCTCTCCCATAAGATAAAAGCATGTGGGTGAACAAATTACAGTCGGGCAATTGACAAATAGAAAAGGGCATAACAATGCATATACATGATATGATAAATATAGTGAGATTTAATTGGGCATTACGACAAAGTACATAGACCGCCATCCAACTGCATCTATGCCTAAAAAGTCCACCTTCAGGTTATCATCCGAACCCCTTCCAGTATTAAGCTGCAAGCAACAGACAATTGCATTAAGTATGGTGCGTAATGTAATCAACAACTACATCCTTAGACATAGCATCAATGTTTTATCCCTAGTGGCAACAGCACATGCACAACCTTAGAACTTTCTGTCACTGTCCCAGATTTAATGGAGGCATGAACCCACTATCGAGCATAAATACTCCCTCTTGGAGTTAAGAGCAAAAACTTGGCCAGAGCCTCTACTAATAACGGAGAGCATGCAAGATCATAAACAACACATAGGTAATAGATTGATAATCACCATAACATAGTATTCTCTATCCATCGGATCCCGACAAACACAACATATAGTATTACAGATAGATGATCTTGATCATGTTAGGCAGCTCACAAGATCCAACAATGAAGCACATAAGGAGAAGACGACCATCTAGCTACTGCTATGGACCCATAGTCCAGGGGTGAACTACTCACTCATCACTCCGGAGGCGATCATGGCGATGAAGAGTCCTCCGGGAGATGATTCCCCTCTCCGGCAGGGTGCCGGCGATCTCTGAATCCCCCGAGATGGGATTCGCGGCGGCGGCGTCTCGGAAGGTTTTCCGTATCGTGGCTCTCGGTACAGAGGGTTTCGCGACGAAGACTTTAAGTAGACGGAAGGGCAACGCGGGGGCCACACGAGGGCCCCACACCAGGGCCGCGCGGCCAAGGTCCCGGCCGCGCCGCCCTGTTGTGGCGGCGCCTCGTGGCCCCACTTCCTTTCCCCTTCGGTCTTCTGGAAGCTTCGTGCAAAAATAGGACCCTGGCGTTGATTTCGTCCAATTCGAAGAATATTTCCTTACTAGGATTTCTGAAACCAAAAACAGCAGAAAACAACAACTGCTCTTCGGCATCTTGTTAATAGGTTAGTGCCGGAAAATGCGTAAATACGACATATAATGTGTATAAAACATGTAGATATCATCAATAATGCAGCATGGAACATAAGAAATTATCGATACGTCGGAGACGTATCAGCATCCCCAAGCTTAGTTCTGCTCGTCCCGAGCAGGTAAACGATAACAAGGATAATTTCTGGAGTGACATGCCATCATAATCTTGATCATACTATTGTAAACATATGTAATGAATGCAGCGATCAAAACAATGGTAATGACATGAGTAAACAAATGAATCATAAAGCAAAGACTTTTCATGAATAGTACTTCAAGACAAGCAACAATAAGTCTTGCATAAGAGTTAACTCATAAAGCAATAAATCAAAGTAAAGGTATTGAAGCAACACAAAGGAAGATTAAGTTTCAGCGGTTGCTTTCAACTTATAACATGTATATCTCATGGATAGTGTCAATGTAAAGTAATATAACAAGTGCAATATGCAAGTATGTAGGAATCAATGCACAGTTCACACAAGTGTTTGCTTCTTAAGGTGTGGAGAGAGATAGGTAAATTGACTCAACAATAAAAGTAAAATAAAGGTCATTCAAAGAGGAAAGCATCGATTGCTATATTTGTGCTAGAGCTTTTATTTTGAAAACATGAAACAATTTTGTCAACGGTAGTAATAAAGCATATGAGTTATGTAAATTATATCTTACAAGTTGCAAGCCTCATGCATAGTATACTAATAGTGCCCGCACCTTGTCCTAATCAGCTTGGACTACCGGATCATCGCAATACACATGTTTCAACCAAGTGTCACAAAGGGGTACCTCCATGCCTGTACAAAGGTCTAAGGAGAAAGCTCGCATTTGGATTTCTCGCTTTTGATTATTCTCAACTTAGACATCCATACCGGGACAACATGGACAAGAGATAATGGACTCCTCTTTAATGCATAAGCATGTGGCAACAATTAGTGTTCTCATATGAGATTGAGGATATATGTCCAAAACTGAAACTTCCACCATGATTCATGGCTTTAGTTAGCGGCCCAATGTTCTTCTCTAACAATATGCATGCTCCAACCATTAAGGTGGTAGATCTCTCTTACTTCAGACAAGACGGACATGCATAGCAACCCACATGATATTCAACAAAGAATAGTTGATGGCGTCCCCAGAAGCATGGTTATCGCACAACAAGCAACTTAATAAGAGATAAAGTGCATAAGTACATATTCAATACCACAATAGTTTTTAAGGCTATTTTGTCCCATGAGCTATATATTGCAAAGGCGAATGATGGAATTTTAAAGGTAGCACTCAAGCAATTTACTTTGGAATGGCGGAGAAATATCATGTAGTAGGTAGGTATGGTGGACACAAATGGCATAGTGGTTGGCTCAAGGATTTTGGATGCATGAGAAGTATTCCCTCTCGATACAAGGTTTAGGCTAGCAAGGTTATTTGAAGCAAACTCAAGGATGAACCGGTGCAGCAAAACTCACATAAAAGACATATTGTAAACATTATAAGACTCTACACCGTCTTCCTTGTTGTTCAAAACTCAATACTAGAAATTATCTAGACCTTAGAGAGACCAAATATGCAAACCAAATTTTAGCAAGCTCTATGTATTTCTTCATTAATGGGTGCAAAGTATATGATGCAAGAGCCTAAACATGAGCACAACAATTGCAAAGTATCACATTATCCAAGACATTTTAGAATTACTACATGTAGCGTTTCCCGATTCCAACCATATAACAATTTAACGAAGAAGTTTCAACCTTCGCCTTGAACATTATGAGTAAAGCCTAAGGACATATTTGTCCATATGAAACAGCGGAGCGTGTCTCTCTCCCACACAGTGAATGCTAGGATCCATTTTATTCAAACAAAAACAAAAACAAAACAAACCGACGCTCCAAGTAAAGTACATAAGATGTGACTGAATAAAAATATAGTTTCAGGGGAGGAACCTGATGATGTTGTCGATGAAGAAGGGGATGCCTTGGGCATCCCCAAGCTTAGATGCTTGAGTCTTCTTAAAATATGCAGGGATTAACCACGGGGGCATCCCCAAGCTTAGAGCTTTCACTCTCTTGATCATAGTATATCATACTCCTCTCTTGACCCTTGAAAACTTCCTTCACACCAAACTTCAAGCAAACTCATTAGAGGGTTAGTGCACAATTAAAATTCACATATTCAGAGGTGACACAATCATTCTTAACACTTCTGGACATTGCACAAAGCTCCTGGACATTAATGGATCAAAGGAATTCATCCAACATAGCAAATACGGCAATGCGAAATAAAAGGCAGAATCTGTCAAAAACAGAACAGTCCGTAAAGACGAACCTGAAAGGGGCACTAGACTTGCTAAAATGGAAAAACTCAAAACTAATGAAAGTTGCGTACATATCTGAGGATCACGCTCGTAATTTTGCAGATTTTTCGAATTTTCTACAGAGACTTATGCCAGAATTCGTGACAGATAGCAATGCTGTTTCTGCGCAGCGATCCCAAATATAACATCAACTTTAACATGGAAACTTTACTTGGCACAAAAACATGATAAGGAGAGGTTGCTACAGTAGTAAACAACTTCCAGACTCAAATATAAAACAAAGTACTGTAGTAAAAACATGGGTTGTCTCCCATAAGCGCTTTTCTTTAACGCCTTTCAGCTAGGCGCAGAAAGTGTAAATCAAGTAACATCAAGAGTAGAAGCATCAACATTATTATTTTTCATGCAAACACAACTTGTTGCAGAGGGTACTTTAGGTGCTCCATTATCTAAATTTTCTATGGTGGTGCTAGGGTTTTAGCAATTTTAGGCCTATAATAATTCTTTTGTTTAGGAACTTTAGAGGGGTACATGAATTTTTGCTCTTTACCCACATAAGCTTTCTCATTATACTTGAGAGAAGAAAAGGTTGAACCCAAGGTTCCCATAGCTTTTTCAAGTTCATCAATCCTATTGGTTTGATTATCATGGACAACACAAGTTCCTAGGACATTAATTCTTTCATCAACTCCTCCTAGGGATTTATCAAGTTCATCAGTTTTATCCAATAACATTTCCAATTTAGTTTCAATACTTGGAAAATTTTTCTCTATGGTTTCCAATTTTTTCATAACATCCTCAAGAGAGATTTCAATTTTAACTTCATTAACAGGTGGTATTCCAACTAGACTCTCAATGATGCAACTAGCTTCTAAAGCGGGAGTACGTAGGAAATTACCTCCCGAAAGAGTATCAAGAACATACCTATTCCAATTAGATAAACCAACATAAAAGTTCCTAAGAAGGATAGTGGTGGAGTGTTTCTTAATGCACCTATGATGAGCATTATTAATTCTGTACCAAGCATCTATAAAACTTTCTCCCCCTTGTTGCTTAAAAGAACGAACTTCAACTTCAGGATTACTCATGATAACAGTAGTAAAAGTAACTAAGTAAATAAAGACAAGTAACTAATTTTTTTGTGTTTTTGATATAGAGAACAAGACAGTAAATAAAGTAAAACTAGCAACTAATTTTTTTGTGTTTTATTTAGGTGCAGCAAACAAAGTAGTAAATAAAATAAAGCAAGACAAAAACAAAGTAAAGAGATTGGGAAGGGAGACTCTGCAGCGTTGTCTTGAAACGGCGCGGAAATTTGTCTTTGGCGTGTAGTTGACGTGGGAGTTAGAAATCTCTAGGGTGTAACTTTTCTTAGATCCGGCAACGGCGCCAGAAAATTTGCTTGATGCGCGTAGATGTACACGTCCGTTGGGAACCCCAAGAGGAAGGTATGATGCGCACGGTGGCAAGTTTCCCTCAGAAGAAAACCAAGGTTTAATCGGACCAGTAGGAGTCAAGAAGCACGATGAAGGTTGATGGTGGCGAAATGTGATGCGGCGCAACACCAGGGATTCCGGCGCCAATGTGGAACCTGCACAACACAACCAAAGTACTTTGCCCCAAACAGTGAGGTTGTCAATCTCACCGGCTTGCTGTAACAAAGGATTAACCGTATTGTGTGAAAATGATTGTTTGCGAAGAAAACAGTAAAGAACAAGTATTGCAGTAGATTGTATGCGATGTAAAGAATAGGACCGGGTCCACAGTTCACTAGAGGTGTCTCTCCCATAAGATAAAAGCATGTTGGGTGAACAAATTACAGTCGGGCAATTGACAAATAGAAAAGGGCATAACAATGCATATACATGATATGATAAATATAGTGATATTTAATTGGGCATTACGAAAAAGTACATAGACCGCCATCCAGCATGCATCTATGCCTAAAAGTCCACCTTCAGGTTATCATCCGAACCCCTTCCGGTATTAAGTTGCAAGCAACGGACAATTGCATTAAGTATGGTGCGTAATGTAATCAACAACTACATCCTTAGACATAGCATCAATGTTTTATCCCTAGTGGCAACAGCACATCCACAACCTTAGAACTTTCTGTCATGTCCCAGATTTAATGGAGGCATGAACCCACTATCGAGCATAAATACTCCCTCTTGGAGTTAAGAGCAAAAACTTGGCCAGAGCCTCTACTAATAACGGAGAGCATGCAAGATCATAAACAACACATAGGTAATAGATTGATAATCACCATAACATAGTATTCTCTATCCATCGGATCCCGACAAACACAACATATAGTATTACGGATAGATGATCTTGATCATGTTAGGCAGCTCACAAGATCCAACAATGAAGCACATAAGGAGAAGACGACCACTGCTATGGACCCATAGTCCGGGGGTGAACTACTCACTCATCACTCGGAGGCGATCATGGCGATGAAGAGTCCTCCGGGAGATGATTCCCCTCTCCGGCAGGTGCCGGAGGCGATCTCCTGAATCCCCGAGATGGGATTCGCGGCGGCGTCTCTGGAAGGTTTTCCGTATCGTGGCTCTCGGTACGAGAGGTTTCGCGACGAAGACTTTAAGTAGGCGGAAGGGCAACGCGGGGCCACACGAGGGCCCCACACACCGGCCGCGGGCCAGCCAGCCGCGCCGCCCTGTTGTGGCGGCGCCTCGTGGCCTTCCTTTCCCCTTCGGTCTTCGGAAGCTTCGTGCAAAAATAGGACCCTGGGCGTTGATTTCGTCCAATTCCGAGAATATTTCCTTACTAGGATTTCTGAAACCAAAAACAGCAGAACAAACTCTTCGGCATCTTGTTAATAGGTTAGTGCGGAAAATGCGTAAATACGACATATAATGTGTATAAAACATGTAGATATCATCAATAATGTAGCATGGAACATAAGAAATTATCGATACGTCGGAGACGTATCGGCCGCCTGTACAAAGGTCTAAGGAGAAAGCACGCATTGGATTTCTCGCTTTTGATTATTCTCAACTTAGACATCCATACCGGGACAACATAGACAACAGATAATGGACTCCTCTTTTAATGCTTAAGCATTCAACAACAAATAATATTCTCATAAGAGATTGAGGTTGTATGTCCAAACTGAAACTTCCACCATGATACATGGCTTTAGTTGGCTGCCCAATGTTCTTCTCTAACATATGCATACTCAAACCATTTGATCATGAAATCGCACTTACTTCAGACAAGATGGACATGCATAGCATCTCACATGATTTCCAACAAAGGTAAAAATTTGATGGCGTCCCCAGAAACATGGTTACCGCTCAACAAGCAACTTATAAGAATTAAGACACATAACTACATATTCATCACCACAATAGTTTTTAAGCTATTTGTCCCATGAGCTATATATTGCAAAGATAAAGGAATGAAATTTTAAAGGTAGCACTCAAGTAATAATTTACTTTGGAATGGCAGAAAAATACCACATAGTAGGTAGATATGGTGGACACAAATGGCATGGGTTTTGGCTCAAGGTGTTTGGATGCACGAGAAGCATTTCCTCTCAGTACAAGGTTTGGGCTAGCAAGGTTGTTTGAAGCAAACACGGGTATGAACAGGTACAGCAAAACTTACACAAGAACATATTGCAAATATTATAAGACTCTACACTGTCTTCCTTGTTGTTCAAACACTTTACTAGAAAATATCTAGACTTAGAGAGACCAATCATGCAAACCAAATTAAACAAGCTCTACGGTAGTTATTCATTAATAGATTAAACTACATGATGCAAGAGCTTAAACATGATCTATGAGAGCTCAAACAATTGCCAAGTTATTCCAAACCATATGCAGCATTTTCTGATTCCAACCAAATAGCAATTTAACGAAGCAATTTCAGCCTTCGCCATGAACATTAAAGCACAATTAAGAACACTAGTGTTCCATATGAAAAAGCGTAATATCTCCAATATAAGGATGATGGGATCCAACTTTATTCAAAGCAAAACAAAAATAAAAGCAAAGGACGCTCCAAGTAAAGAACATAAGATGTGATGGAATAAAAATATAGTTTCACTAGAAGTGACCTGATAAGTTGTCGATGAAGAAGGGGATGCCTTGGGCATCCCCAAGAGATGCTTGAGTCTTCTTAAAATATGCAGGGATGAACCCGGGGCATCCCCAAGCTTAGACCTTTCACTCTTCTTGATCATAGTATATCATCCTCTTCTCTTGACCCTTGAAAACTTCCTCCACACCAAACTTCAAGCAAACTCATTAGAGGGTTAGTGCATAATCAAAAATTAACACATTCAGAGGTGACACAATCATTCTTAACACTTCTGGACATTGCACAAAGCTTAAAGTTAATGGAACAAAGAAACTCATTCAACATAGCAAAAGCGGCAATGCGAAATAAAAGGCAGAATCTGTCAAAAACAGAACAGTCCGTAAAGACAAATTTTGCAGGGGCATTTAACTTGCTCAAACGGAAAAACTCAAAACTAATGGAAGTTGCGTACATATCTGAGGATCACTCACGTAAATTTTCAGATTTTTTTGACTCTCCTACAGAGAGATCTGCGCAAATTCGTGACAGGCAGCAATGCTGTTTCTGCGTAGCAATCCAAATCTATCATCAACTTTACCATAGAGACTTTACTTGGCACAAAAACATGATAAGGAGAGGTTGCTACAGTAGTAAACAACTTCCAAGACTCAACAATACAGTAAATAAAATGAAACTTGGGTTATCTCCCAAGAAGTGCTTTTTTTTAACGCCTTTCAGTTGGGCACAGAAAGTGCAAATCAAGTATTATCAAGAGAAGATGCATTAACATTCTTACAAGAGGCTTTGAGCCTACTCTTCTTACTCTTTGGTTTAGGGAATACATGACCGCATCCGGGTGTAGAGTTAAAATTTAGAGTGTCTTTCCCCATATCTATGATTGCCCCCATGAGTTTCAGCAGGGATCTTCCAAGTGTGATTTGTCCTGTCCCTACACATTCAACAACAAGATAATCAGTGGATACCGTTCTTCCAAGAAAGGTTGTGAACACGCCTTCAGCTATTCCCTTAGGAATTATAACAGAGTTATCAGTAAGAGTTATTCCTTCTCCTCCTTCAGTAAGTTCCCAAGTGTCAAAGATTCATAAATACTTTTAGGCATAAGGCAGAACTCAGACATAATATCACAGCGGGCATAAAAAATTTCACCACAAATGGTAACTTTAATAGTAGGCACCCACATTGAAGGTTCAAAGCTTAATGGAACATAATCATAATATTCGCGAATATGGTTGTACCCTTCTTTTGAACAAGATATATTCGTTTCGAGAGTGTTTAATCTATTAAGAATGCTAGCAAGAGATGAATAAACGTTACTAGCTGAGCTAGACGATGTAACCAATTTTTTTACGGCATTAAAAGCTTGATCTCCATCACAATGAAGGAAATCTCCTCCCACTACAGCATCTAAGGCATATCTATAGCGAAGAATAAGCCCAAAATAAAAGTTACTAAGAAGCAAACTTAGAGGCATTTTAGGTTCAGTTTTACTATAAGAATCAAAAATTCTAGACCAAGCTTCTTCAAAACTCTCCTCACCCCCTTGTTTAAAAGTAAAGATCGATTCCTCAGGTGATAGAGCAACAGCTACAGGACTAGTCATGATAATAAAATAAATGCAAGTAACTAATTTTTTTGGTGTTTTAATATAGAGCTAGTAAACAAGAAAATAAATGCAAGTAACTAATTTTTTGTGTTTTTGATATAGAGCTAATAAATAAGACAGAAAGTAAAGTAACTAATTTTTTGTGTTTTTGATATAGAGCTAGTAAATAAAACAGAAAGTAAAGCAACTAATTTTTTGTGTTTTTAATATGAAGCAAACAAGACAGTAAATAAAATAAAGTAAAGCAAGACAAAAACAAAGTAAAGAGATTGGATGTGGAGACTCCCCTTGCAGCGTGTCTTGATCTCCCCGGCAACGGCGCCGGTGGCTTGATACTTGGCACGTCCGTTGGGAACCCCAAGTGGAAGGTATGATGCGTATAGAAGCAAGTTTCCCTCGGTATGAAACCAAGGTTATCGAACTAGTAGGAGCCAAGAAGCACGTGAAGGTTGTTGGTGGAGGAGTGTAGTGCGGCACAACACCGGTGGCGGCGCCAACGTGGAACTGCACAACACAATCAAGATACTTTGCCCCAACGTAGGTGAGGTTGTCAATCTCACCGGCTTCTGAAAACAAAGGATTATACGTATCGAGTGGAAGATGGTGTTTGTTTGCAAAGAACGGTAAGAACAATGATTGCGTAGAATGTATTCGAGATGTAAAAGAATGGACCGGGGTCCACGGTTCAATAGTGGTGTCTCTCCAATAAGATTACTAACATGTTTGGGTGAACAAATTACAGGTGGGCAATTGACAAATCAAGATTCAATACATATCAATGATGATTACTATGTGATTTAATCAGGGCATTACGACAAAGTACATAGACCGCTATCCAGCATGCATCTATGCCTAAATAATCCACCTTCGGGTTAGCATCCGCACCCCCTCCAGTATTAAGTTGTAAACAACGGATAATTGCATTAAGTATGGTGCGTAATGTAATCAACACAAATATCCTTAGACAAAGCATCGATGTTTTATCCCTAGTAGCAACAGCACATCCACAACCTTAGAACCTACTGTCACGATCCCAGATTCAATGGAGGCATGAACCCACTATCGAGCATAAATACTCCCTCTTGGAGTTACAAGTATCAACTTGGCCAGAGCCTACTAGCAACGGAGAGCATGCAAGAACATAAACAACAAATATATGATAGATTGATAATCAACTTAACATAGTATTCTAGATTCATCGGATCCCACCAAACACAACATGTAGCATTACAAATAGATGATCTTGATCATGTTAGGCAGCTCACAAGATCTAAACAATGATAGCACAAGCGGAGAAGACAACCATCTAGCTACTGCTATGGACCCATAGTCCAAGGATGAACTACTCACGCATCAATTCGGAGGCGGGCATGATGATGTAGAGCCCTCCGTGATGATTCCCCTCTCCGCAGGTGCCGGAGGCGATCTCCTGAATCCCCCGAGATGGGATTGGCGGCGGCGTCTCTGAAAGGTTTTCCGTATCGTGGCTCTCGGTACAGGGGTATTCGCGACGAAGGCTTTAAGTAGGCGGAAGGGCAACGCAGGGGGGCGCCACGAGGGCCCCACACCATAGGGCGGCGCGGGGCCCACCTGGCCGCGCGGCCCTGTGGTGTGGGCGCCTCGCCCCCACTTCGTTATCCTTCGGTCTTCCGGAAGCTTCGTGGAAAAATAGGCCCGGGCGTTGATTTCGTCCAATTCCGAGAATATTTCCTTACTAGGATTTCTGAAACCAAAAACAGCAAAAACAGCTGGCGCTTCGGCATCTTGTTAATAGGTTAGTGCCGGAAAATGTATAATAATGTTGTAAAGTATGTATAAAACATTCAAGTACTATCATAAAAGTAGCATGGAACATAAGAAATTATAGATACGTTTGAGACGTATCAGATCACTTAGTATCTCCTCATCCCACGTCTCCGATTCAGCATCGATAAGATCTGACACTTCGGAAAACACAATATTTATTCTTCGAGTCGCAATCATCCTATGCGGGCTACTAGGGACCCAATGATCACTCCAAATATTAATGTGGGAACCATCCCCCACCTCCACATATGTCCTCTCTTGAAAGATTGGATTCCAGCCAAAATACCTCACCAAGCGTATGAACTCCCCTTCTTCAGATTACAATTAAGAATATCCCCATCAGAAAAGTATTTAGCTTTTAAAACCAAAGCAGAAAGAGAATTTGGGTCAGAAATCAGCCTCCAAGCTTGCTTTGCCAACATAGCTAGATTGAAACAATGCAAATCTCTAAACCCCATGCCTCCTTGGTTTTTTGGCACACACATCTTCCACCATTCGAACCAATGCATATGTTTTTGTTGATCCTCATCTCCCCACCAGAACTGGGACATTGCAGTTATTATCCCTTTGATGATCTGCTTGGGTAGTTTGAAAACAGACATAGCATATGCAGGAATGGCTTGAATGACAGCTTTTAGCAGTGCCTCCTTACCTCCGAAAGACATATTTTTCTCTTTCCATCCACTTAGAAGCTTCAAAATTCGATCAATCAGATGTTGAAAGCAATCTGACCTATCCACTCAAGTGGTGGCAGGCCAAGATACTTCTCTGTAATCGCCTCAGTCATTATATTCAAAACAGTACACACCTCCACTTTTGTATCCACATCCGTACAAGGGCTAAAATAAATACTTAACTTAGCTTCACTCACTAGTTGCCCCGATGCAGCACAGTAATCATCTAGAGCCCTCTTCAGACTATCAGCATTCGAAGCATCCGCTCTCATGAGAACTAAAGATTTATCTGCAAAGAGAAGATGTGAAACAGCGGGAGCCTCTCTACTAACTTTCACTCCCAGAATATTACCCATACTTTGTTCAAATTTGAGTAGACTTGAAAGACCTTCCGCACATAGGAGAAATAAATACGGTGAAAGTGGATCACCTTGGCGGAGCCCCCTTGATGGGTAGATATACTCTGATAAATCATTATTTAGGCGAACTTGGTACCTTACCGAAGAGACATACGCCATAATAAGATCAACCCATCCAGTATCAAAACCAAGACGAATCAGAATTTTTCTAAGGAAAGTCCATTCCACTCTATATAGGCCTTGTGCATATCAAGCTTCACCGCACAAGTACCAAACTTCCCAGTGTTCTGGTTTTTGATTGCATGATAGCTTTCATATGCTACCAGCACATTATCCGTAATTAGACGTCCCGGAACAAATGCACTTTGTGTGATAGAAATAATTTCTGGGAGAAAAAACTTCAGTCTATGAACAATCAGCTTAGAAATCACCTTGTAGACAATATTACACAGGCTTATGGGGCGAAATTGTGTAATAAACTCAGAGCTCTCCAGTTTTGGAATCAACACAATTGTATTATTATTCCAACGCACTTGGATAACCTTTGAGTTCACCGCAAGTAGGACTTCATCTGTCAAATCCTCACCAATGATATGCCAAAACTGCTTGTAAAAAATAGCATGCAATCCATCTGGCCCCGGGGCCTTAAGATCACCAATATTAAAGAGGTTTTTTTTAACTTCTTCCCTAGTAAACGATGCCATCAATTTCTCATTCATCTCATTCGAAACAGAGGGAATCACTTTGTCAATAATAGCTTGGCTTGGATCGAGCACTTCTGATGTGAAAAGTTGTTGGAAATAATTTGAAGCCAAGTCCAGCATTTTCCCATGGTCGTCAACTACATCACCCGCATCATCCTTTAGATATTTGATAAAATTATGTTTCCTCCTCGCTGAAGCGGACCGATAGAAAACATATCGTATTATGATCACCGTGTTTCAACCAGTTCACAAGGCCTCGCTGCACCCAATACAATTCCTCTTGCTCGAGTAAGTTTTCGATCTACAACTGTATATCACGCTGATTAGCCACAGCCTCATCCGATAGAGGACCAGACAAAATCTGGTTTAGTTCGGTCTGTAGATCTCTAAGTCTTTTTCTTGGACCCTTCAGTACGTTTTTATTCCATTAGTGTAAGGATTCATGTACATCCTGTATATGGTCACCTATTGATGCATCTCCATGTAACTCCTTTGCTCGATCCCATGCAGTTTGGATGATAGTCTCCACCAAATTTTCACACAGCTAGCGAGCTTCGAATCTCAAAGTTTGTTGCCCAATCGGCCTTTCCAACCCTGCGCATCGCTCAGTATCAACAAGGATCGGACTATGGTCCAATTTGCAAAAATCTTCATTCACTACCCCAGCCAGGGGGAACAGCGATGCCCATCTAGGATCACATACTGTACGGTCTAACCTTTCCCTAATCTTGCCTCTTCTCCGGGTAAATATATTTCCTTCATAACCCATGTCCTCCATATTGCATGCGTTCAATGCGTCTCTAAAAGCCTGCATGCAACGTGTAGGTCTCATTGCCTCGCCCTCTTTCTCATTGGAAAACATGATTTCATTAAAATCGCCCATTACAAGCCACGGGAGATCAGCTTAGGCATGCAAAGTCCTAAGATAGTACCACGACAGATGCTTCCGATCACCACCTGGCTCTCCATAGAAACCGGTTAGCCACCAGCCAGCCACATCATTCTCATTAATACAAATTTCAATAAAATTAGGTTCAACTGCCTTAGAAGGTACTATAATATCTCTGTTCCAGAACATAACCAAGCCACCACTTCTACCATCACTTTCAGCCACCAAAACTTCATCAAACATCAATCGTCTCCTGAGTTTTTCTGCCTTAGCCTCACACAAATGTGCCTCAGACAGGAAAAGCACATCTGAACTTACGCACGAATTGCCGAGAACTTACGCATTCCTCAGCAGTTCCAACATATAAGTTTCATTGCGACCGGACAGACCCCTTGCTGGAGTCCGCCAATCCTAGAGTTGTTTGATCTAGCACCGTCCTTCTTAGATCTCTTCTTCGTGTCCTTCTCTGTTCCACCTTCAGACATGGGCTCAACAGGTGGTGTCTTATCTAGAGTCATCGTATTTTGATCCCTGACCTGGAGCTCAATTTGATCATGTAAAGGCCCCTTATTAGTTTGAGCAAATAAAAATCTAACCCCCTCTTTGCTCCAGTACTGAGATTTGCTACATCTTGTATAATCACCTATGTGTTCTTGATAGGACTTGTGCCAGTATCCTCCAACTCACTGATGACCCACAAGTATAGGGAGTGTATCGTAGTACTTTCGATAAATAAGAGTGTCGAACCCAACGAGGAGCAGAAGGTGTTGACAAGCAGTTTCGATGAAGGATTCACTGTAAATGCTCACAGACAAGTATTCAGGGGGTTTTGATATAGCAGATAAATAAAGTACAAGTAAGTAAAATGCGAGAGTAATAATTGCAGCGAGTGGCCCAATCCTTTTTAGCACAAAGGACAAGCCGGTTTGTTTACTTATAATGACCAAACATTCTTGAGGACACACGGGGATTTAGTCTAGTGCTTTCGCTTCATATAGTTGATTAATCTTCATTGTTTTGATAAGTGTTGTGTGGGTGGACCTATGCTAATGCACCGCCCTTCCTAGGACTAATACATACTTGTGATTATACCCCTTGCAAGCATCCGCAAATACAAGAAAGTAATTAAGATAAATCTAACCACAGCCTTAAACTCTGAGATCCTGCTATCCCTCCTGCATCGATATACCAACGGGGGTTCAGGTTGCTGTCACTCCGGCAACCCCACAATTAGCAAACGAATACAAGATGTACTCCCCTAGGCCCATAAAGGTGAAGTATCATGTAGTCGACGTTCACATGACACCACTAGAAGAATAACACCACAACTTAAATATCAAACCATTAAATATTACTCAACATAGTTCACTACTAACATTTAGACTTCACCCATGTCCTCAAGAACTAAACGAACTACTCACGAGACATCATATGGAACATGATCATAGGTGATATAATGATGAATAACAATCTGAACATAAACCTTGATCCAATGGTTTCACTCAATAGCATCAATAAAAAGTAGTAATCAATACCGGGAGAGTTTCCCCTATGAAATACTCAAGATTTAACCCTAGATGTTACAGCGGAGACGAGGTGCAGCGGTGGAGATGGCGGTGTCGATGGTGGAGATGATGATGATGATCCCAATGAAGTCCAGCTCGATGACGGTGACGATGGCGACGATTTCCCCCTCCGGGAGGAAATTTCCCCGGCGGATTCCTGCCCGCCGGAGAGCTCTTTTCTCTCTGGTGTTTCTCTGCCCCGCAGAGGCGGCTGTGTCTATTCTCGCTTATCCCCCGTGCCTTAGGTTTTCGGGTAGATGAAGTACGCGAAAGAGAGGAGGCCGAGAGGGGCTGTGGGCCCCCTCCCCACAAGGCGGCGTGATACGTCTCCAACGTATCGATAATTTCTTATGTTCCATGCTACTTTATTGATGATACCTACATGTTTTATGCACATTATATGTCATATTTATGCATTTTCTGGAACTAACCTATTAACAAGATGCCGAAGAGCTAGTTGCTGTTTTTCTGCTGTTTTTGGTTTCGGAAATCCTAGTAAGGAAATATTCTCGGAATGGACGAAACTTTCGCCCAGGGTCCTATTTTTGCACGAAGCTTCCGGAAGACCGAAGAGATAACGAAGTGGGGCCACGAGGCGGCCAGAGGCTAGGGCGGCGCGGCCCGGCCGGCGGCGCCGACCTACCCCCTGGGCCCCTCGTGTGGCCCCCGCGTTGACCTTCCGCCTACTTAAAGTCTCCGTCGCGAAACCCCCAGTACGAGAGCCACGATACGGAAAACCTTCCAGAGACGCCGCCGCCGGTCCCATCTCGGGGATTCGGAGATCGCCTCCGGCACCTTGCCGGAGAGGGGATTCATCTCCCGGAGGACTCTACACCGCCATGGTCGCCTCCGGAGTGATGAGTGAGTAGTTCACCCCTGGACCATGGGTCCATAGCAGTAGCTAGATGGTCGTCTTCTCCTTGTTTGTGCTTCATTGTTGGATCTTGTGAGCTGCCTAACATGATCAAGATCATCTATCTGTAATACTATATGTTGTGTTTGTCGGGATCCGATGGATAGTGAGTACTATGATTATGGTGATTATCAATCTATTGTTTATGTGTTGTTTATGATCTTGCATGCTCTCCGTTATTACTAGAGGCTCTGGCCAAGTTTGTACTCTTAACTCCAAGAGGGAGTATTTATGCTCGATAGTGGGTTCATGCCTCCATTGAATGGGACAGTGACAGAAAGTTCTAAGGTTGTGGATGTGTTGTTGCTACTAGGGATAAAACATTGATTCTATGTCTAAGGATGTAGTTGTTGATTACATTACGCACCATACTTAATGCAATTGTCTTGCTTAGCAACTTAATACTGAATGGGGTTCGGATGATAACCTGAAGGTGGACTTTTTAGGCATAGATGCGGTTGGATGGCGGTCTATGTACTTTGTCGTAATGCCGGATTAAATCTCACTATATTTATCATATCATGTATATGCATTGTTATGCCTTTCTCTATTTGTCAATTGCCCGACTGTAATTTGTTTACCCAACATGCTTTTATCTTATGGGAGAGACACCTCTAGTGAACTGTGGACCCCGGTCCTATTCTTTACATAGCATACAATCTGCAATTGTGTTTTACTATTTTCTTTGCAAACATCTTCCACTCGATACGTTTAATCCTTTGTTACAGCAAGCCGGTGAGATTGACAACCTCACTTTTCGTTGGGGCAAAGTACTTTGGTTTTGTTGTGCAGATTCCACGTTGGCGCCGGAATCCCTGTGTTGCGCCGCATCACATTTCGCGACCATCAACCTTCAACGTGCTTCTTGGCTCCTCGGTTCGATTAAACCTTGGTTTCTTTCTGAGGGAAAACTTGCTACGTGCGCATCATACCTTCCTCTTGGGGTTCCCAACGAACGTGTGAGTTACACGCCATCAAGCTCTTTTTAGCGCCGTTGCCTGGAGATCAAGACACGCTGCAAGGGGAGTCTCCACTTCTCAATCTCTTTACTTTGCTTTTGTCTTGCTTTATTTTATTTACTACTTTGTTTGCTGCACCTAAACAAAACACAAAAAAATTAGTTGCTAGTTTTACTTTATTTATTGTCTTGCTCTCCATATCGAAAACACAAAAAAATTAGTTACTTGCATTTACTTTATCTAGTTTGTTTTATTTACCGTTGCTAAAATGAATACTCCTGAAAATACTAAGTTGTGTGACTTCACAAATGCAAATAATAATGATTTCCTATGCACACCTATTGCTCCACCTGCTACTACAGCAGAATTCTTTGAAATTAAACCTGCTTTACTAAATCTGGTTATGAGAGATCAATTTTCTGGTGTTAGTTCTGATGATGCTGCTGCCCATCTCAATAATTTTGTTGAACTTTGTGAAATGCAAAAGTATAAGGATGTAGATGGTGATATTATTAAATTGAAAGTGTTTCCTTTCTCATTAAGAGGAAGAGCTAAAGATTGGTTGCTATCTTTGCCTAAGAATAGTATTGATTCATGGACTAAATGCAAGGATGCTTTTATTGGTAGATATTATCCTCCCGCTAAAATTATATCTTTGAGAAGTAGCATAATGAATTTTAAACAATTAGATACTGAACATGTTGCTCAAGCATGGGAGAGAATGAAAACTTTGGTAAAGAATTGCCCAACCCATGGACTGACTACTTGGATGATCATCCAAACCTTCTATGCAGGACTAAATTTTTCTTCGCGGAATTTATTGGATTCAGCTGCTGGAGGTACCTTTATGTCCATCACATTGGGGCGGCTACAAAACTTCTTGATGATATGATGATAAATTACTCTGAATGGCACACGGAAAGAGCTCCACAAGGTAAGAAGGTAAATTCTGTTGAAGAAACCTCTTCCTTGAGTGATAAGATTGATGTGATTATGTCTATGCTTGTGAATGGTAGATCTAATGTTGATCCAAATAATGTTCCTTTAGCTTCATTAGTTGCTCAAGAAGAAAATGTTGATGTGAACTTCATTAAAAATAATAATTTCAACAATAATGCTTATAGGAACAACTCTGGTAATAACTATAGGCCATATCCTTCTGCTAATGGTAATGGTTATGGTAATTCTTATGGGAATTCTTACAACAATAATAGGAGTGTACCCTCTGGTCTTGAAGCCATGCTTAAAGAATTTATTAGTACACAAACTGCTTTTAACAAATCTGTTGAGGAAAAGCTTGGTAAAATTGATACTATTGCTTTTAGAGTTGATAGACTTGCCTCTGATGTTAATCTTTTAAAATTGAAAGTTATGCCTAATAATG
This sequence comes from Lolium multiflorum, assembly GCA_030979885.1. Lineage (NCBI taxonomy): Eukaryota > Viridiplantae > Streptophyta > Magnoliopsida > Poales > Poaceae > Lolium > Lolium multiflorum. The sequence continues at coordinate 241,110,554 of CM061751.1, read as the reverse complement.
ATATTGATAATAAGATTACTACTACAGCAAATGCCATCCAAGTTAGAATTAATGAGAATATAAGATTAATGGCTGAATTGCGTGCTAGGTGGGATAGAGAAGAAAATGAAAAACTAGCTAAAGAGAATAATATAGCTAAAGTTTGGACTATTACCACCACTAGTAATGCTAATTCTTCACATGTTGCTGCACCTCCTACTATCAATGGTAAAATAATTGGTGTTGGCAATGTTTCTACTCCTAGTGCAAAGCGTACAAAACTGCCTGAAATTGCTAAAGCTAAACTGCTTGTGATAAAACTGCTGAAATTTTTTCCAACCTTGGGAACAATGATCCCATTGCTGTAGCTCATAATGATTTCAATTTTGATGATTGCCACATCTCTGAAGTTATAAAGTTCTTACAAAAACTTGCTAAAAGTCCCAATGCTAGTGCTATAAATTTAGCCTTTACAAAACATATTACAAATGCTCTCATAAAAGCTAGAGAAGAGAAACTAAAACTTGAAACTTCTATTCCTAGAAAGTTAGAAGATGGTTGGGAGCCCATCATTAAAATGAAATTCAATGACTTTGAATGTAATGCTTTATGTGATCTTGGTGCAAGTATTTCTGTTATGCCTAAAAAGATTTATGATATGCTTGACTTGCCACCATTGAAGAATTGTTATTTGGATGTTAATCTTGCCGATAATGTTAAAAAGAAACCTTTGGGGAGGATTGATAATGTGCACATTACGGTTAACAATAACCTTGTCCCCGTTGATTTTGTTGTTTTGGATATCGAATGCAATGCATCTTGTCCTATTGTGTTGGGAAGACCTTTTCTTCGAACTGTTGGTGCTGTTATTGATATGAGGGAAGGAAATATTAAATATCAATTTCCTCTCAAGAAAGGTATGGAACACTTACCTAGAAAGAGAATGAAGTTGCCTTTTGATTCTATTATTAGAACAAGTTATGATGTTGATGCTTCTACTCTCGATGTTACTTGATTTACACTTTCTGCGCCTAGCTGAAAGGCGTTAAAAAGCGCTTATGGGAGACAACCCATGTTTTTACAGCAATTTTTTGTTTTGTTGAGTCTTGGAAGTTGTTTACTACTGTAGCAACCTCTCCTTATCATGTTTTTGTGCCAACTAAAGTTTCTATGTCAAAGTTGATGTTATATTTGGGATCGCTGCGCAGAAACAGCATTGCTGTCTGTCACGAATCTGGGCACAGTTCTCTGTAGAAAATTCTAAAAAATCTGCCAATTTACGAGCGTGATCCTCAGATATGTACGCAACTTTCATTAGTTTTGAGTTTTTCCATTTGAGCAAGTCTGGTGCCATCTTAAAATTCGTCTTTACGGACTGTTCTGTTTTTGACAGATTCTGCCTTTTATTTCGCATTGCCTCTCTTTTGCTATGTTGGATTTATTTCTTTGATCCATTAATGTCCAGTAGCATTATGCAATGTCCAGAAGTGAAAATAATGATTGTGTCACCTCTGAATGAGTGAATTATTAATTGTGCACTAACCCTCTAATGAGTTTGCTTGAAGTTTGGTGTGAAGGAAGTTTTCAAGGGTCAAGAGAGGAGTATGATATACTATGATCAAGAGGAGTGAAAGCTCTAAGCTTTGCCCCGTGGTTCATCCCTGCATATTTTAAGAAGACTCAAGCGTCTAAGCTTGGGGATGCCCAAGGCATCCCCTTCTTCATCGACAACATCATCAGGTTCCTCCCCTGAAACTATATTTTTATTCAATCACATCTTGTGTTCTTTACTTGGAGCGTCGGTTTGTTTTTGTTTTTGTTTTGTTTGAATAAAATGGATCCTAGCATTCACTTTGTGGGAGAGAGACACGCTCCGCTGTTGCATATGGACGCATGTGTCCTTAGGCTTTACTCATAATGTTCATGGCGAAGTTTCTTCTTCGTTAAATTGTTATATGGTTGGAATTTGAAAATGCTACATGTAGTAATTGGTAAAATGTCTTGGATAATGTGATACTTGGCAATTGTTGTGCTCATGTTTAAGCTCTTGCATCATATACTTTGCACCCATTAATGAAGAAATACATAGAGCTTGCTAAAATTTGATTTGCATATTTGGTTTCTCTAAGGTCTAGATAATATCTAGTATTGAGTTTTGAACAACAAGGAAGACGGTGTAGAGTCTTATAATGTTTACAATATGTCTTTTATGTGAGTCTTGCTGCACTTGTTCATCCTTGAGTTTGCTTCAAATAACCTTGCTAGCCTAAACCTTGTATCGAGAGGGAATACTTCTCATGCATCCAAAATCCTTGAGCCAACTACTATGCCATTTGTGTCCATCATACCTACCTACTACATGGTATTTCTTAGCCATTCCAAAGTAAATTGCTTGAGTGCTACCTTTAAACAATTCAAAATTTATCATCTCTTATTTGTGTCAATGTTTTGTAGCTCATGAGGAAGTATGTGGTGTTTTATCTTTCGATCTTGTCATTTACTTGGACAGACTTTCACAATGGACTAGTGGCTTCATCCGCTTATCCAATAACTTTGCATAAAGAGCTGGCAAAGGGGTTCCCAGCCCCAATTAATTAACTTCATTAATAATTCTCTTCACATGTGTTGCTCTGATTCATCAGTAAGCAACTTAATTTTGCAAATAGACACTCCTCCATGGTATGTGAAAAGTTGGTAGGCACCCGATGGAATCGGTTAGCCATGGCTTGAGAAAGCAAAGGTGGGGAGGAGTGTCATCATAATAAAAATAAAATAAAAAGGCACTCCTTCATGGTATGAGATTGTTGGCAGGCACCCGATGGAATCGGTTAGCCATGGTTTGTGAAAGAAAGGTTGGAAGGAGTGCCACCCACTAAAATACATGTGTAAACAAAAGAGAAGAGGGATGATCTACCACGGTGGTAGAAATAACGTCCTTCATGGGAGCCGCTCTTGAAAGTCTGGTTGATAAGGTAGTTAGAGTACCCATTACCATTCGTTGACAACAACAAACACCTCTCAAAACTTTACTTTTATGCTCTCTTGATGTTTTTAAAACCAAAGCTCTAGCACAAATATAGCAATCGATGCTTTCCTCTTGAAGGACCATTCTTTTACTTTTATTGTTGAGTCAGTTTACCTATCTCCTTCCACCTCAAGAAGCAAACACTTGTGTGAACTGTGCATTGATTCCTACATACTTGCATATTGCACTTGTTATATTACTTTATGTTGACAATATCCATGAGATATACATGTTATAAGTTGAAAGCAACCGCTGAAACTTAATCTTCCTTTGTGTTGCTTCAACACCTTTACTTTGATTTATTGCTTTATGAGTTAACTCTTATGCAAGACTTATTGATGCTTGTCTTGAAGTACTATTCATGAAAAGTCTTTGCTTTATGATTCAGTTGTTTACTCATGTCATTACCTTTGTTTTGATCGCTGCGTTCATTACATATGTTTACAAATAGTATGATCAAGATTATGATGGCATGTCACTTGAAATTATCTTTGTTATCGTTTTACCTGCTGGAACGAGCAGAGGAGGTTTGATACGTCTCCAACGTATCGATAATTTCTTATGTTCCATGCTACTTTATTGATGATACCTACATGTTTTATGCACATTATATGTCATATTTATGCATTTTGGAACTAACCTATTAACAAGATGCCGAAGAGCCAGTTGCTGTTTCTGTTGTTTTTGGTTTCAGAAATCCTAGTAAGGAAATATTCTCGGAATTGGACGAAACTTTCGCCCGGGGTCCTATTTTTGCACGAAGCTTCCAGGAAGACCGAAGAGATAACGAAGTGGGGCCACGAGGCGCCGAGCTAGGGCGGCGCGGCCGGGCCTTGGCCGCGCCGACCTACCCCTGGGCCCCTCGTGTGGCCCCCGCGTTGACCTTCCGCCTACTTAAAGTCTCCATCGCGAAACCCCGGTCTGAGAGCCACGATACGGAAACCTCCGAGACGCGCCGCCGCCGCAATCCCATCTCGGGGGATTCAGGAGATCGCCTCCGGCACCCTGCCGGAGAGGGGATTCATCTCCCGGAGGACTCTACACCGCCATGGTCGCCTCCGGAGTGATGAGTGAGTAGTTCACCCCTGGACCATGGGTCCATAGCGTAGCTAGATGGTCGTCTTCTCCTTGTTTGTGCTTCATTGTTGGATCTTGTGAGCTGCCTAACATGATCAAGATCATCTATCTGTAATACTATATGTTGTGTTTGTCGGGATCCGATGGATAGTGAGTACTATGATTATGGTGATTATCAATCTATTGTTTATGTGTTGTTTATGATCTTGCATGCTCTCCGTTATTTGTAGAGGCTCTGGCCAAGTTTGTACTCTTAACTCCAAGAGGGAGTATTTATGCTCGATAGTGGGTTCATGCCTCCATTGAATCGGACAGTGACAGAAAGTTCTAAGGTTGTGGATGTCTTGTTGCCACTAGGGATAAAACATTGATTCTATGTCTAAGGATGTAGTTGTTGATTACATTACGCACCATACTTAATGCAATTGTCTGTTGCTTAGCAACTTAATACTGAATGGGGTTCGGATGATAACCTGAAGGTGGACTTTTTAGGCATAGATGCGGTTGGATGGCGGTCTATGTACTTTGTCGTAATGCCCGGATTAAATCTCACTATATTTATCATATCATGTATATGCATTGTTATGCCTTTCTCTATTTGTCAATTGCCCGACTGTAATTTGTTTACCCAACATGCTTTTATCTTATGGGAGAGACACCTCTAGTGAGTGTGGACCCCGGTCCTATTCTTTACATAGCATACAATCTGCAATTGTGTTTTACTGTTTTCTTTGCAAACATCTTCCACTCGATACGTTTAATCCTTTGTTACACCAAGCCGGTGAGATTGACAACCTCACTGTTTCGTTGGGGCAAAGTACTTTGGTTTTGTTGTGCAGATTCCACGTTGGCGCCGGAATCCCTGGTGTTGCGCCGCATCACATTTCGCGACCATCAACCTTCAACGTGCTTCTTGGCTCCTCTGGTTCGATTAAACCTTGGTTTCTTTCTGAGGGAAAACTTGCTACTGTGCGCATCATACCTTCCTCTTGGGGTTCCCAACGAACGTGTGAGTTACACGCCATCACGGCGCGGCCAGGGCAGGGCCCGCGCCGGCCTATGGGGGGCCATGGCGGCCCTCCTCAGCTCCTCCTTTTGGCTGGCTCATTCTTCTGGAAAAATAAGATCTTCGGTGTAATTTCCGTCAATTGTTGATCTTCAGAAATATGGTATCCTGACGGTGCTTTTTCCAGCAGAATTCTGACTCCGGTGAATAATTCTCCAATAATCATGAAACATGCAAAATAGGTGAAATAACATAAGTATTATCTCTAAATATGAAATATAACAATGAATAACAGTAAATTATGATATAAAATAGTGATGCAAAATGGACGTATCAACTCCCCCCAAGCTTAGACCTCGCTTGTCCCCAAGCGAAACTGAGCTCAGTAAACAAGACCACATGTTTATGGAGTGAAGAGTCGATAAAAAATACGAACAAGAAGCATCACATTTATTAATTCACACAAGACATTCTAGTAAACATCTTCCTCATATAACTCAACTTGAACTAAGTAAAGAGAAATCACAAATAAAGGTGCATAGGAAATCACAATTGGTTATGGCAAACTTTGTTGTTGGTCAAAGAACTATTAACAGATTGTACTTATCTTCCGAGCAAAGCCTTTATATTAGAACTTATATGGCAGAGCTTACATCCTTAATCATAACAATCTCCTCATAATCATTGATAGCCTTCAAAGTCATATTCATTCAGATAAAATTTGTACTAAACAAGGAAGAATAAAAGGCATGATTAAATAGATCATAATATAAATGGTTGGATCACAACAACTCAATTGCTTGCATGAGATAGAGGGAAATGGGTTTACTGACTCAACATAAAAGTAAAAGGAAGGCCCTTCGCAGAGGGAAGCAGGGATTAAATCATGTGCTAGAGTTTTTCAAGTTTTGAAATCATATAAGGAGCATAAAAGTAAGATTTTGAGAGGTGTTTGTTGTTGTCAACGAATGGTAGTGGGCACTCTAACCCCCTTGCCAAACAGACCTTCCAAGAGCGGCTCCCATGAAGGACGTTATCTCTACCAGCAAGGTAGATCATCCCTCTTCTCTTTTGTTTACACATGTATTTTAGTTTTATTTATGGATGACACTCCCCCCAACCTTTGCTTTCACAAGCCATGGCTAACCGAATCCTCGGGTGCCTTCCAACATTTCACATACCATGGAGGAGTGTCTATTGCAAAATTAAGTTGCTTACTGATAAATCAGGGCAAAACATGTGAAGAGAATTATTAATGAAAGTTATTAATTGGGGCTGGGAACCCCGTTGCCAGCTCTTATTGCAAAATTATTGGATAAGCGGATGTGCCACTAGTCCATTGGTGAAAATCCGCCCAACAAGATTGAAAGATAAAACACCACATACTTCCTCATGAGCATTCTGCGATGGTGGAACGACCCTGATGGGGGTGAGGAACCGCTCTAGCATTCTGCGAAGTTGATTGTTCTCATCTGAAGAATCTCCACTTCCCTTCTCAGAACACGGTATTGATCACAAAACTCATCGGTCACCCGAAGAGCTTCTTCCGCAGCAGGGAAAGAGTTGAGGTCAGGTGCAGGTGGTAGAGGTCCCTGCAAGTTATGAGAAAAAGAACGTCGCGTGTTAACCGATCCCACCAAGATTGGCTTACTCCCCATAGCTTTCCGCTCTCTTTTTGCTGATGACATCTTCTTCACTTCCTCATTGACACCTTCATCCATCTCTTCCCGTCTTGTCATGACCCTTTCCTCTTCCGCCCATCCAACAAAAGTTCCTTGATCTAGATCCTGGAGGAGTTCACGTTGGCGACGCGTTGCATAGTCTTCTGGGATGATCCTTGCGACGACATCGAACAGAAACAGGTCGAAACAAAACAAGACGAGAAAACGATATACGGACCTCTGGGGGTCCGGGGGATTATATAGCAAATATTTTCACGACAAAAGGAAAGTACCAGGCCGAACACGAGTGGAAACGGGACGCCGAGGGGCTGTCCCCATAGGGCGGCGCGGCCAGCTGGGGCCCGCGCCGGCCTATGGGGGCACGCCCTCGTGCGTCTCCTCCACTCCGTTTCGATCTCGTAATTTTTCATATTTTCCAAAAATAGCAGAAATATTGTTCGGAAAGTTAAACGCGGATTCTTATTACTAAAACTGTTACCTATTCAAAGTCGAACTCTGCAGAACTGTCAATTTGGTTTTTGATGAAAGCTTCCGGAGTCACCACTTGAATAACATCAATATCTTCATTATAAGAATCTCCAGAAATATAATGCTTGAGTCTTTGTCCATTCACCACTTGTGTAGCATCATCTTTCAGCGAGGCAATTTTTATTGCTCCTGAACGATACACCTCCTCAATGACATATGGTCCTTCCCATTTTGAGAGTAATTTCCCTGCAAAAAATCTGAGACGAGACCGATACAATAGGACTTTATCTCCAACATTAAATTCTCTTTTAATTATTCTTCTATCATGCCATTTCTTAACTTTCTCCTTAAAAAGTTTAGCATTTTCATAAGCTTCACTTCTCCATTCATCTAAAGAACTCAATTGTAGCAACCTTTTCTTACCGGCAAGTTTAAAATCTTTATTAAGTTCTCTTACAGCCCAATAAGCTTTGTGCTCTAGTTCTAAAGGTAAATGACAAGCTTTTCCATAAACCATTTTATAAGGGGACATTCCCATAGGATTTTTATAAGCAGTTCTATAAGCCCACAATGCTTCCTTTAACTTACTAGCCCAATTTTTCTAGATTTATTAACAGTCTTTTGCAAGATAGATTTAATTTCTCTATTTGATAATTCTACTTGCCCACTAGTTTGAGGATGATAAGCTGAAGCAATTATATGATTAATACCATATCTAGCAAGAGTTTTTCTAAAACCACCATGAATAAAGTGAGAACCTCCATCAGTCATAATATATCTAGGTACTCCAAATCTAGGAAAAATAACATCTAAAAGCATTTTTAAAGAGGTCTCACCATCAGCACTTTTTGTAGGTATGGCTTCCACCCATTTAGTAACATAATCAACAACGACAAGTATATGAGTGTTACCTTCTGAAGAGGGAAAGGACCCATGAAATCAAATCCCCAACAATCAAATGGTTCAATAACAAGAGTATAATTCATAGGCATTTCATTGCGTCTAGAGATATTACCAACTCTTTGGCATTCATCACAAGATAAGATAAACTTCCTTGCATCTTTAAAGAGCGTTGGCCAATAAAAACCTGATTGTAGAACCTTTTGTGCGGTTCTATCTCCGGCGTGATGTCCTCCATAAACACTACCATGACACTTACTCAATATCTCTTGTTGTTCATATTCGGGGACACATCTTCGCATAATACCATCCACTCCTTCTTTATATAAGTGTGGGTCATCCCAAAAATAATGCCTCAAATCATAAAAGAATTTCCTCCTTTGCTGAGCTGAAAAGGTTGGAGGCAAGTATTTTGAAACAATAAAGTTAGCATAATCAACATACCAAGGACTATCTCGCGAGCTCATCTTTATTACAACCAATTGTTCATTCGGAAAACTATCATTAACAGGAATAGGATCATAAGCAATATTTTCCAATATAGACAAATTATCAGCAACAGGATTATCAGCACCTTTCCTATCTACAATATGTAAATCAAATTCTTGCAAAAGAAGCACCCATCTAATAAGCCTTGGCTTAGCATCTTTCTTTTCCATAAGGTACCTAATTGCAGCATGATCAGTATGAACTGTGACTTTTGAATCAACAATATAAGATCTAAACTTGTCACATGCAAAAACTACGGCTAATAACTCTTTCTCGGTTGTAGCATAATTTCTTTGAGCAGCATCTAGAGTTTTACTAGCATAATGAATAACATTCAATTTTTTATCTACTCGTGTCCAAGAACAACACCTACAGCAAAATCACTAGCATCACACATAATTTCAAAAGGCAAATTCCAATCAGGAGGTTCGACTACAGGAGCAGTTGTTAAGGCTTTCTTTAGAGTTTCAAAGGCTTCCTTACAATCATCATCAAAAACAAAAGGTACATCTTTTTGAAGAAGATTAGTAAGAGGCTTTGAAATTTTAGAGAAATCTTTAATAAATCTCCTATAAAAACCAGCATGACCAAGAATACTACGAATACCTTTAACATCCCTAGGATAGGGCATCTTCTCAATCGCTTCAACATTAGCTCTATCAACTTCAATACCTCTCTCAGAAATTTTATGTCCCAATACAATTCCTTCATTGACCATTGATACGTCTCAAACGTATCTATAATTTCTGATGTTCCATGCTTGTTTTATGACAATACCTACATGTTTTGTTCACACTTTATATCGTTTTGATGCGTTTTCCGGAACTAACCTATTGACGAGATGCCGCGGTTCCTTTTTCTGCTGTTTTTGGTTTCAGAAATCCTAGTAAGGAAATATTCGAATCGGACGAAATCAACGCCAGTACCATTTTCACCGGGAGCTTCCAGAACACCCGAGAGCCGCGAGAGAGGGGCCACGGGGGGCCCACACATGGTGGCGGCGCGGCCCAGGAGGGCGCACTGCCCTAGTGTCGGTGGCCCCAGGACCCTCAGAGGCTCCCCTTTCGCCTATATAAGCTCCCTGACCTAAAACCCCGAGAGGAATAAGCCACGGTACGTGAAACCTTCGAGCCGCCGCCATGCGAAGCCAAGATGCGGGGACAGTCTCTGTTCCGGCACGCCGCCGGGACGGGGAAGTGCTTCCCCATCGACACGCTGCCATCTCCCCGCCATCTTCATCAACGCTCTGCTCCCATGAGGAGTAGTTCTCCATTGAGGCTCGGGGCTGTGGTAGCTATGTGGTTCATCTCTCTCCTATGTACTTCAATACAATAATCTCATGAGCTGCCTTACATGATTGAGATTCATATGATGATGCTTATAATCTAGATGTCATTATGCTAGTCAAGTGGGTTTTACTTATGTGATCTCCGGAGACTCCTTGTCTCACGTGTGTAAAGGTGATAGTGTGTGCACCGTGTGGGTCTCTTAGGCTATATTTCACAGAATACTTATTCACTGTTATGAATGGCGTAGTGAAGTGCTTATTTATATCCCTTTATGATTGCAATGTGTTTTGTATCACTATTTATCTATGTGCTACTCATGTGATGTTATTAAAGTAGTCTATTCCTCCTGCATGGTGTAATGGTGACAGTGTGTGCATCGTGTAGTTCTTGTCGTGGATTATGATCATAATCTCTTGTAGGTTATGGAGTTGATTATCGCTATGATAGTATTGATGTGATCTATGCCTCCTTCGTAGTGTGATGGTGACAGTGTGCATGCTATGTTAGTACTTGGTCTATTTTGCAAAGATCTATTATACTCTAAGGTTACTTAAACATGAATATCGAATGTTGTGGCGCTTGTTAACTCCGGCATTGAGGGTTCGTGTAATCCTACACAATTAGTGGTGTTCATTATCAAACAAGAGTATATGTAGCACAAAGGAAAGAGAACTTATTTATTATGTGATCAATGTTGAGAGTGTCCACTAGTGAAAGTATGATCCCTAGGCCTTGTTTCCACCACAAAGAATTGCTTCCCACGCCAGCAAGCTATTTTCTGGCGCCGCTTCTTTCTTGTTTTACTGCATCTTTACTTTCTGCAATACTACCACCATATATACCACCTGTGTTTTACTATCTCTTCGCCGAACTAGTGCACCTATACATCGACAAGTGTATTAGGTGTGTTGGGGACACAAGAGACTTCTTGCTTTGTGATTGCGGGGTTGCTTGAGAGGAATATCTTTGACCTCTTCCTCCCCGAGTTCGATAAACCTTGGGTGATCCACTTAAGGGAAAACTTGCTGCTGTTCTACAAACCTCTGCTCTTGGAGGCCCAACACTGTCTACAGGAAAAGAAGCGTGAGTAGACATCAAGCTATTTTATGGCGCCGTTGCCGGGGAGGAAAGGTAAAAGGTACTCACACTCCGGATCTCGGCTACTAAGCTATTTTCAGCGCCGTTGTAAGTACTCGAAGCTATTTCCTTTAGATCCTGCAATTGCATCTTTTGGTTTCTTGTTTACACTAGTTAGGCATAATGGAAAGTAACAATGAGCTTCTTATTCTATTTCCTGAGTTAAGACATGGATTGTTTGCTGCGAAAATTAAAAAACCTATGGAATCTTATTTGCATGCTGGTAACAATGATATTAGTATGAACGCTTTGAACACCATTGTTGTTAATGATATGGAAAATTCTAAGCTTGGGGAAGCTGGTTTTGATGAGCATGATATTTTTAGTCCCCAAGCATTGAGGAGAAAATTTTCTTTGATGATACTTTGCCTCCTATTTATGATGATTATAATGATAGTGGTCTTTTGGTGCCGCCTACTATGGAGAGTAAATTTTATTATGATTATACTATGCCACCTACACTTGATGAGAATAATGATGATAGCTACTTTGTTGAATTTGCTCCCACTACAACTAATAAAATTGATTATGTTTATGTGGAGAGTAATAATTTTATGCATGTGGCTCATGACAAGAATGTTTTATGTGATACTTATATTGTTGAGTTTGTTCATGATGCTACTGAAAGCTATTATGAGAGAGGGAAACATGGTTATATGCATCTTAATAATATTAAGTTTCCCTCTTTATGTTGAGAATCTTGAAATTGCGCTTATGTTGCTTTTCTATGCTTGCCACTTTGTTCTTCATGAATCTATTTGTGTACAAGATTCCTTTTCATAGGAAGTGGGTTAGGCTTAAATGTATTTTGAATTTGCTTCTTGATGCTCTCTTTTGCTTCAAATACTATTTCTTGCGAGTGCATCATTAAAACTGTTGAGCCCATCTTAATGGCTATAAAGAAAGAATTTCTTGGGAGATAACCCATGTGTTTATTTTACTACAGCAATTTTTGTTTTGTTGAGTCTTGGAAGTTGTTTACTACTGTAGCAACCTCTCCCTATCATGTTTTTGTGCCAAGTAAAGTCTCTATGGTAAAGTTGATGCTAGATTTGGATTGCTGCGCAGAAACAGCATTGCTGTCTGTCACGAATTTGAGCAGAAGTCTCTGTAAAAAATCAAAAAAATCTTCAAATTTACGTGTGTGATCCTCAGATATGTACGCAACTTTCATTAGTTTTGAGTTTTTCCGTTTGAGCAAGTTAAGTGCCCCTTTCAGGTTCGTCTTTACGGACTGTTCTGTTTTTGACAGATTCTGCCTTTTATTTCGCATTGCCGCTTTTGTTAAGTTGAATGAGTCTCTTTGTTCCATTAACTTTCAGAAGTTTTGTGCAATATCCAGAAGTGTTAAAGAATAATTGTGTCACCTCTGAACATGTGAATTTTGATTATGCACTAACCCTCTAATGAGTTTGCTTGAAGTTTGGTGTGGCAGAAGTTTTCAAGGGTCAATAGAAGAGGGTGATATAATGTGATCGAGAAGAGTGAAAGGTCTAAGCTTGGGGATGCCCCGGTGGTTCATCCCTGCATATTTTAAGAAGACTCAAGCATCTAAGCTTGGGGATGCCCAAAGCATCCCCTTCTTCATCGAAACAACTTATCAGGTCATTTCTAGTGAAACTATATTTTTATTCGATCACATCTTATGTACTTTACTTGGAGCGTCTGTGTGCTTTTATTTTCGTTTTGTTATTTTCATTCTCTGAATAAGTTCATCCTTGTGTGGGAGAGACACGCTCCGCTTTTCATATGAACACTAGTGTTCTTCATTTTTACTTTTAATGTTCAAGAGCGAAAGTTGATCGCTTCACTTGTTGTTATTTTGTTGGAATCAAAATGCTTCATATGGTCTTGAATAATTTGATACTTGGCAATTGTTTTGAGCTCTCATAGATCATGTTTACTCTTGCATCATGTAGTTTAAATCTAGTAGTGGAGAACTACTGTAGAGCTTGTTGAAATTTGGTTTGCATGATTGGTCTCTCTAAGGTCTAGATATTTTCTGTTAAAAGCGTTTGAGCAACAAGGAAGACGATGTAGAGTCTTATAATGCTTGCAATATGTTCTTATGTAAGTTTTGCTGTACCGGTTTATACTTGTGTTTGCTTCAAACAACCTTGCTAGCCAAAGCCTTGTCTTGAGAGGGAATACTTCTCGTGCATCCAAAACCTTGAGCCAAAACCTATGCCATCTGTGTCCACCATACCTACCTACTATGTGGTATTTCCTGCCATTCCAAGTAAATACTTCATGTGCTACCTTTAAACAATTCAAAAGCTATTATCTCTTATTTGTGTCAATGTTTTATAGCTCATGAGGAAGTATGTGGTGTTTTATCTTTCGATCTTGTCATTTACTTGAGAGACTTTCACAATGGACTAGTGGCTCATCCGCTTATCCAATAATTTTGCAAAAAGAGCGGCAACGGGGTTCCCAGCCCCAATTAATTAACTTGCATTAATAATTCTCTTCACATGTTTTGCTCTGATCTATCAGTAAGCAACTTAAATTTGCAAATAGACACTCCTCCATGGTATGTGAATGTTGGAAGGCACCCGAGATTCGTTTAGCCATAGCTTGTGTAAGCAAGGTTGGGAGTGTCATCTAATAAATAAAACTAAAGTACATGTGTAAACAAAGAAGATGGATGATCTACCTTGCTAGTAGAGATAACGTCCTTCATGGGAGCCGCTCTTGAAAGTCTGGTTGATAAGGTAGTTAGAGTACCCACTACCATTCGTTGACAACAACAAACACCTCTCAAAACTTTACTTTTATGCTCTCTATATGATTTCAAAACTTGAAAAGCTCTAGCACATGATTTTATCCCTGCTTCCCCTCTGCGAAGGGCCATTCTTTTACTTTATGTTGAGTCGGTTTACCTATTTCCTTCCATCTTAGAAGCAAACACTTGTGTCAACTGTGCATTGATTCTTACATACTTGCTTATTTGCATTCATCATATTACTCTGAAACTTATATCTTCCTTTGTGTTGCTTCGATGCCTTTACTTTGAAGTTATTGCTTTATGAGTTAACACTTATGCAAGACTTTTTGATGCTTGTCTTGAAAGTACTATTCATGAAAAGTTTTGCTATATGTTATCTATTTGTTAGCAAACTATAGATATTGCTTTGAATCACTCCATTCATGTCATATGCTTTACAATAATGTTGATCAAGATTATGATGGTAGCATGTCACCTCAGAAATTATTTGTGTTATCGTTTACCTACTGAGGACGAGTAGGAACTAAGCTTGGGGATGCTGATACGTCTCAAACGTATCTATAATTTCTGATGTTCCATGCTTGTTTTATGACAATACCTACATGTTTTGTTCACACTTTATATCGTTTGATGCGTTTTCCGGAACTAACCTATTGATGAGATGCCGAAGTTCTTTTCTGCTGTTTTTGGTTTCAGAAATCCTAGTAAGGAAATATTCTCGGAATCGGACGAAATCAACGCCTGTACCCTATTTTCACCGGAGCTAGAACACCGAGAGCCAGGAGGGGCCACGGTGGGCCCACACATGGTGGCGGCGCGGCCCCGGGAGGGCGCGCCGCCCTAGTGTCGTGGCCCGGACCCCCTCAGGGCTCCCCTTCGCCTATATAAGCTCCCTGACCGAAAACCCCGGGAGGAATAAGCCAGTACGGACCTACCGAGCCGCCGCCATCGCGAAGCCAAGATCGGGGGACAGTCTGTTCCGGCACGCCGCCGGGACGGGAAGGGAAGGCTTCCCCATCGACACGCTGCCATCTCCACGCCATCTTCATCATGCTGCTCCCATGAGGAGGAGTAGTTCTCCATCGAGGCTGAGGCTACCGGTAGCTATGTGGTTCATCTCTCTCCTATGTACTTCAATACAATAATCTCATGAGCTGCCTTACATGATTGAGATTCATATGATGATGCTTGTAATCTAGATGTCATTATGCTAGTCAAGTGGGTTTTACTTATGTGATCTCCGGAGACTCCTTGTCCCACGTGTGTAAAGGTGACAGTGTGTGCACCGTGTGGGTCTCTTAGGCTATATTTCAGAATACTTATTCATTATGAATGGCGTAGTGAAGTGCTTATTTATATCCCTTTATGATTGTAATGTGTTTTGTATCACTATTTATCTATGTGCTACTCATGTGATGTTATTAAAGTAGTCTATTCCTCCTGCATGGTGTAATGGTGACAGTGTGTGCATCGTGTAGTTCTTGTCGTAGATTATGATCATAATCTCTTGTAGGTTATGGAGTTGATTATCGCTATGATAGTATTGATGTGATCTATGCCTCCTTCGTAGTGTGATGGTGACAGTGTGCATGCTATGTTAGTACTTGGTCTATTTTGCAAAGATCTATTATACTCTAAGGTTACTTAAACATGAATATCGAATGTTGTGGCGCTTGTTAACTCCGGCATTGAGGGTTCGTGTAATCCTACACAATTAGTGGTGTTCATTATCAAACAAGAGTATATGTAGCACAAAGGAAAGAGAAATTATTTATTATGTGATCAATGTTGAGAGTGTCCACTAGTGAAAGTATGATCCTAGGCCTTGTTTCCACCACAAAGAATTGCTTCCCACCTTAGCAGCTATTTTCGGCGCCGCTTGTTTACTGTTTTCTGCATCTTTACTTTCTGCAATACTACCACCATCTATACCACCTGTTTTACTATCTCTTCGCCGAACTAGTGCACCTATACATCGGACAAGTGTATTAGGTGTGTTGGGGACACAAGAGACTTCTTGCTTTGTGATTGCGGGGTTGCTTGAGAGGAATATCTTTGACCTCTTCCTCCTGAGTTTGATAAACCTTGGGTGATCCACTTAAGGAAAACTTCTTTCTGTTCTACAAACCTCTGCTCTTGGAGGCCCAACACTGTCTACAGGAAAAGAAGCGTGAGTAGACATCAACCATAAAGTGGCATTTCTCCCAATTAAGAACAAGGTTAGTTTCTTCACATCTCTGCAAAACTTTATCAAGGTTTCGCAAACAATTATCAAAAGAATTCCCATAGACAGAAAAATCATCCATGGACACCTCAACAATCTTTTCACAAAAGCCATGAAAAATAGCAGACATGCATCTTTGAAAAGTAGCAGGAGCATTACATAAACCAAAAGGCATACGCCTATAAGCATAAGTTCCATAGGGACAAGTGAAAGTGGTTTTCTCTTGATCTTTAGCTCTAACACAATTTGTGAAAACCCAGAATAACCATCAAGAAAGCAGAAATGAGTATTTTTAGACAACCTTTCTAACATTTGATCAATAAAAGGTAAAGGGTAATGATCTTTCTTAGTAACTTTATTAACCTTACGACAATCAATGCAATTCTATACCCTACAACTACTCTTTAAGGAATGAGCTCATCATTATCATTAGGTACAACAGTTATTCCTCCTTTCTTAGGAACACAATGTACAGGACTAACCCATCTACTATCAGCAATAGGATATATAATACCTGCCAAGAAGTTTTAATACCTCATTCCTTACCACATCCTTCATCTTAGGAATTAGACGACGCTGATGTTCAACAACAGGTTTTGCATCATCTTCCATGTTGATGGATGTTGGCAAATAGAGGGAGAAATACCCTTCAAGTCATCAAGAGTATAGCCAATAGCTCCTCGGTGTTTCTTCAATATTTCCAATAACCTTTCTTCCTCAAAATCTGAAAGCTTAGCACTAATAATAACAGGATATGTTTTCTTATCATCAATATAAGCATACTTAAGATTATCAGGTAATGGTTTCAAATAAAATACAGGATCTTCCTTTGGTGGTGGTGTTACACCTAGATCTTCAACCGGTAAGTCATGTTTAAGAATGGGTTGCGAAGGAAAATTTCATCAAGCTCATCCCTTTCTTCCCTAAATACTTCACTCTCATGATCCTCCAAATGTTCTGCAAAGGATTATTAGGAGCAAGAGCAATAGATGCACTGTTCAACTCTAAAATCATCATTAGGCAAATCAGCTTTATAAGGAGTTTTGGCAAATTTAGAGAAGTTAAACTCATAAGATTCACCAGCAAATTTAGTAACAATTTTCTCCTTCTTGCAATCTATAACAGCTCCACAAGTATTTAGAAAAGGTCTACCGAAAATAATAGGACAAGACTTACTAGCAGCAGAACCAAGTACCAAAAAGTCAGCAGGATATTTAATCTTACCACATAGAACTTCCACATCTCGAACAATACCAATAGGAGAGATAGTTTCTCTATTAGCTAGCCGAATAACCACATGGCACTAATACTTGCACCAATGTCGCATAAACCATAATAACAATGATCACCAATTCTAACAGAGAGCACAGGAACACTGGCCTTCCTAGACTTATTAGGATGCGAAACAATATTAGAAGCATCTTCACAGAAAATGATATGACCATCTTCTACATTCTCAGTCACAAGATCTTTAACTATTGCAACAGCAGGTTCAACCTTTATTTTCTCCTCAGGTTCTATAGGTTTCTTTGCACTTTTATTAACTACACTAGTTATAACAGAATACTCCTTCATTTTAGCAGGGAAAGGAGTTTTTTCAATATAAGCTTCAGGAAAAACATGATCAACAGTTTTATCTTTATAAGGTTCATGATACTTATCAAAAAAATTCCTAGGCAATTCAAAATGAGAGGCAAAAGCTTTATAAAAATTTGCAACAATTTGAGAGTCAAGACCATATGTAGCACTCATATTACGAAATTTATCAATATCCATAAGTTTCAATGCATTCATAATCATAATTTATACCTGACACTCTACCTTTGTCATTCTCCCATTCGAGTATTTTCTTGGATTCGATCAAGAAGGTCCCATTTAAAATCTTCTTTATTGCGTGTGAATGATCCAGAACAAGTAGTATCCATAAAGTTTTATCTTGAAAAGAAAGTCTTGCATAGAAATTATCAACGATGATATTACCGGAAGCTCATGAATGGGGCATTTGAGCATTAAAGACTTCAATCTCCCCCATGCTTGGGCAATACTCTCTCCATCATGAGGCCAGAAATTATATATACGGTTTCGGTCTTTGTGAATTTCACTTGGAGGATAGAATTTAGAATAAAATAGAGGCACAATATCCTTCCAATCAAGAGAATGCCCATCCTTTTTATACCAATGCGCCGCTTTAGAGACATCGACATAGCGAATAATTTCTTCCTAACTTCATCCATTGAAATACTGCACACTTGAATAACCCGCATAATTCATGTAAAAACAGTAAATGATCTCCAGGATGACAGTTCCATCCCCTTCATAGCGGTTATCCACAACACGTTCAATAATTTTCATAGGTATTTTATACGGAATTACTTCCTCAGGCGCCTCATCCACTACCTTTGTAGTAGTAGATTTCCCAAATAGAAATTCAAGAGAGGATCTCTCCATAATGACTTATAGCAGCAGGAGAAACAAAATCAGCACGTACGGTAAAGTTTTCCTTACCAATTCCACTTACCAATAGCGCTTCACTCCCCGTCAACGGCGCCAGAAAATGGTCTTGATGACCCACAAGTATAGGGAGTGTATCGTAGTACTTTCGATAAATAAGAGTGTCGAACCCAACGAGGAGCGAAGGTGTTGACAAGCGGTTTCGATGAAGGATTCTTTGTAAATGCTCACGGACAAGTTTTCAGGGGGTTTTGATATAGCAGATAAATAAAGTACAAGTAAGTAAAATGCGAGAGTAATAATTGCAGCGAGTGGCCCAATCCTTTTTAGCACAAAGGACAAGATGGTTTGTTTACATATAATGACCAAATGTTCTTTAGGACACACGGGGATTTAGTCTAGTGCTTTCGCTTCATATAGTTGATTAATCTTCATTGTTTTGATAAGTGTTGTGTGGGTGAACCTATGCTAATGCACCGCCCTTCCTAGGACTAATACATACTTGTGATTATACCCCTTGCAAGCATCCGCAAATACAAGAAAGTAATTAAGATAAATCTAACCACAGCCTTAATTAAACTCTGAGATCCTGCTATCCCTCTGCATCGATATACCAACGGGGTTTAGGTTGTTGTCACTCCGGCAACCCCACAATTAGCAACCGAATACAAGATGTACTCCCCTAGGCCCATAAAGGTTAAGTATCATGTAGTCGACGTTCACATGACACCACTAGAAGAATAACACCACAACTTAAATATCAAACCATTAAATATTACTCAACATAGTTCACTACTAACATTTAGACTTCACCCATGTCCTCAAGAACTAAACAAACTACTCACGAGACATCATATGGAACATGATCGGAGGTGATATAATGATGAATAACAATCTGAACATAAACCTTGATCCAATGGTTTCACTCAATAGCATCAATAACAAGTAGTAATCAATACCGGGAGAGTTTCCCCTATGAAATACTCAAGATTTAACCCTAGATGTTACAGCGGAGACGAGGTGCAGCGGTGGAGATGGCGGTGTCGATGGTGGATATGATGATGATGATGATCCCAATGAAGTCCAGCTCGATGACGGTGACGATGGCGACGATTTCCCCCTCCGGAGGAATTTCCCCGGATTCCTGCCCGGAGAGCTCTTTCTCTCTGGTGTTTCTCCGCCCCGGACGGTGTCTATTCTCGCTTATCCCTCGTGCCTTAGGTTTTCGGGTAGATGAAGTACGCGAAGAGAGGAGGCCGAGAGGGGATGTGGATCCCCTCCCCACAAGGCGGCGCGGCAGGGGCGCGCGGCCTATGGGGGTCCCATGGCGGCCCTCCTCAGCTCCTCCTTTTGGCTGGCTCATTCTTGGAAAAATAAGATCTTTGGTGTAATTTCCGTCAATTGTTGATCTTGAAATATGGTATCATGACGGTGCTTTTTCCAGCAGAATTTGACTCCGGTGAATAATTCTCCAATAATCATGAAACATGCAAAATAGGTGAAATAATATAAGTATCATCTCTAAATATGAAATATATCAATGAATAACAGTAAATTATGATATAAAATAGTGATGCAAAATGAACGTATCACTCACCAGCCTCCGCAGAATCATTACTGTAAGGGTATTTTACCCTTATCCATTATTTTGGTAACAATGACACCGATGCTAGAGTAATTGGTCTAATACATGTCTATGAGATTATCCCCATGTATTATCCAAATAGGAATAAAGGTGTATCAATGGAACAAGAAGGTAAAGGGTGACCCCCCCCCCACTTCGACAAAAATGGAGAAGGCCTGCTCAGCCTCAGGTCGGCTAGAGGCCTGGTTGGACCGGCCGTGGCACCGGCTGGCCCGGTTCCGACCGGCCCCTGGACCGGTGCCAACCGGGCACCATCCAGGGGACTTTTCCCCTTTGCCCGGTGCTGGCCCGGCGCGTGGCCCGATTTGGAACGGCCTGGTCCGGTCTCATGTCCGGTCAGACCGGCCGCTAGACCGGCTGGCCCGGCGTGGACCTACTCCGGTGACATCCGGAAGCATGTACTGCGCGACAAAGACCCCGCCCCGGTCAAGACTCGGCGCCAGGTCCGGTTGGGACCGGATGGCCCGGTCTGTGGTCCGATCTGACCGGCCCCTGCACCGGATGGCCCGATCCCAGGCCCGGTTGACAAAGGATTAATTTGTCAATGCCTACAGATTGTAGACTAGGGTTTTGCTAGAAGTAGAGGGCAAGTAGATCTCGAAGGTTTCAGCCGAAAAGTACTCGCTGATTGTAAAAACTAGGGTTTGTTGACAATAGATTCGATCCTTTCTTTGTCCCTCGGCTCCCCTTTATATAGAAGGTGGAGCCGAGGGTTTTCGTAATACACAAGTTACAGAGTTCGGGAGGGTTTCGTACTCATCCCATAAGATTACAAATCTCTATATTTCCTAATACAATCTATTTTTCCTTAACACTAGTTGGGCTTCCGAATCCTCTTATTCCTCGAGTCCCGGGCCTTCAATAAACCCCGGGTACTACCTTTGGCAGGCCCATTGGGGATGCCTATGTCACCGGTTGACCGGCCTCCTCGACGAAAAGATGAGCTAGATGAGTGGGCAACGGTCCGCAACGGCTGGATCTCAAGTGACCATATAAATACCCCTCCACCTACCTCAGAACACTTAGGCACTACACTACAAACTGTTCTTGAGCTCTCTCTCTCATACTCCATTGATAGAAACACCAAAAGCCTCAGATCTCCCTCCTCCTCCAGCCAAACTCAAATCCCTCCGGGAAAAAGATAGAGGAGGCCCTGATCTACCGTTTCACCGAGCCAAATCTTGTTCCCCCTTGTATTCATCAAGATACTTGCTCTCTAGGGTTCCTTGGAAACCCTAGGTGGGATAAAGAGGTTCGGAAGCATCCGGGCTGTGGATTTGCTCCTGACAAGATTGTGAAGGTTTGGAGGCTGCCTCAAAGTCCACCACAAGTGAGCGAGCTATTCCTTCGTGGGATAGGCTCCGGAGAATAGGGTGAGCCTTCGTGGCGTTGGGGAATCCTTCGTGGGACCTCCACCCCTCCAAACGTGACGTACCTTCTTGCAAAGGAAGAGAACACGAGAATAAACCCTCGTCTCTGCGTGCTATCGGTTATCTCTAACCGAACTCATTACTTGTGATATAACTGCCTGTGAGAGCCTTCGTGCTCGAGTTCTTGTATCATCATATATGGTGCCTCACCTAGTTTGCATTAGGCTAACCTTTATATTCCGCAAAGCCTAATATTGCAAAGAAAGAATTAAAATTTGTAGAAACATATTCACCCCCCCCCCCTCTAGGTTTACCACCTCTGAATTTTCAATTACCATGCAAAGCATTGAACCTCCACCTGATGTTGGCCTCACGTCCAACCATGCCATGTCGTCGACCCGAGAAATCACGACCCCGACCGCCTCCAAAGCCTCCTTTATTCCCATTAGAAAATAGGCAATGCCATGTTTCAAAGTCAGCTTTGATAAAATCACCCCATTTTAGTGTACTTTCATCATGCTCGCCCGTACCACATTCAGTATGTATATGTCCAAAGAGACCACATACCCCACAGAACTTAGGAATCTTCTCATATTTGACAGCATAGAATTCTCGCTGGCGTTCTCGAGAGATGGTCACCACACATGCAAAAGGTTTACGCACATCCAACCGAACCCGCACTCTGACAAAGTTTCCAACCCCTTGCGGTTTAAGCTCAACTGAAACATACTTGCCAACTTTTCTTTCTACCAGATTTTTCACGAGAGATGCGTTCATGTACCCTATCGGCAGCTTGTGAATTTGGACCCAAACAGTAATAAAATTCAGATCAATCGACTCGACGGGAGCAAGTCCATCATATGGTTCAATTGAAACATCGTTTTGATGGAATAACCAAGGTCCCCCTGTTCAACTTTGATCCAGTCTCCAAGGCATGAACACTGAATAGAGAAGAGTTTATCTTCCAGAGAGGTGAACTTAATCTACTTTGCCGGGCTCCAAGCTACTCGCATATGTTGCTCAAAAGTTTGCGGACTAAACATATTTGCGGTATGAACCCTAGCTAATGCAGTCCACTTCATACCTTCTTTTGGGACGTCAGCCTCATCCTCGAAGACGAGGTCATCGATCTCATCTTCATATATTCCCAGCCTCATCACCATATCATCCAGATCTCCTTGTTTCTTCGACCCCGACCCACTGCCAGAATCCGTAGCGCTCACCTGGGAGGTCTCCATCGGTGATCTCCAAACCAAAATGAGGAAAAGAGGAACTCCCCGCCGGCACGAAACCAACAAGAAGGCAAAAACCCTAGCCGCCTTTCTGATCGCCGATCGTCGGGAGTTAGGTCAGAAAAACGGTTCTCTCTTACAGTTATCTTATATACTCCCTCAGTCTCATGTAACTTTTTGAAGGTTTTTGTCAAAATTTAGATGTATCTATATACTATTTAGTGTCTACATACATTCAAATTTTGATAATTTGTAGACAAGTTTCATAGCGTTAATACTATTCCCTCTTATCTATAACTAGCAAAAGTGCCCGTGCGTTGCTACGGATTATCCATCTCCTTCTTTAGACACGCGTGCCAACACCTTCCTAAGCTCTGAGGTGTCACCTCTGTGGTTTCCTCTTTTCCTGTTCACTGAGTACATAGTGCCGTCCTGCCGTCCCCTTTCTTGGGTTCCCCTACTCATCATCTTGCTTGAAGACCCATTAGCCTACACCAGCATTTTGCATCGCGTGTCGCCATCGATCGAGGTTCCGGTGGCCTTCACCCTGTGATGCCCAGCTCGAATTCCTGGTGCGCCACTCTACAAAGGGGAACCGATTGTCTTCACCGACTATAATTTAGTGAGCAAAACCGGTTTCCATAAAGATATTGATTTCATTAGAAAAGTTGTCTTTTCAAATTTGCCCATTCATTTTATTCCTTCATTTGGCACGCACTCACTCCGGTCTGATAAGATTGACGCGAGTGTGTATACTAATTAGGCTATTCTCAGCGCCGCCGCTCTTCTATTTCTGTACCGTACGCGACGCAACTCTCGTTCACCCCTCCTTAATTCAGAGCTCGCTCGCCGCATGGATCCCTCGATTTCTGCTAGCTGCCGTCGGTCCCGGCGCCTCTACTCATCTCTCTCACTCCGCCGCCGGCTCCACTCCATCAGGTGTCCTTCCCAGTTCCCACACACACCGCGGCCATTATTTTCCTTTAGCTCGCCGGGCGGGGCCGTTTGCTTAATTTCCAAGACAGTTTGTTTCCATTCCCCCATATATGAGCCATCCGAGTCTTCCGCTCTCATTGGTCATTAGATCTGCTGCTTATGCCTTTCCTAAGCAACTTGTTGACATCCAGGAAATTTGAGTATATGAACCGGTAAAACTTGTCATAAAGAAACGAGGTGGTACTAATCTAATGCAGAGTTTTATTCTCGTACGTGTTTAATATGGAGGGAAATACCAGGCTGTTCGTCCGGCAACGCGCCATCAACTGGTCCGGCCCACACGACGGCCCATACGCCCACACGTTCCTTCCGGTCTTCTGATCCACGTTCGAGTTGGAAGGCGCGGGATGTGCTGGCCTGGAGCGTCCGCACGCCGACGGTTCTCGTTCGTTCGGTGGGAAAAGAAGAAACAGAACGGACCGGTAGGTAGTATTTTCATGTATTATGTGATTTGATGGGAGGGTAAAACCGTCTAAAAAAATATTGGACCAAGGAAACAATCCTTCCTTTATTATTAGGTACTAGCAAAAATGCCCGTGCGTTGCACCGGGAGAAACCAATACTCAAGTGCTCCTATAAATCATGCTCTGCATGCTCATGGGATTATTATTTGTATGTAATATTTTTGAAAATTAATGTGCTGCCAGGCTCAGATATTTGTACCGCCTGCCACCCTGTATCAGGACACCGACGACCTTCCTGCGCAAGCTGCCATAGATTGGATCCTGACGACCTGCATAGGCGTGCTGATGAAATATCGCTCTATATTATATTTATTTTCTGTAACTATCAAACATTTCTATCTCAAACACAAACATTTGATACAACAGAAGACTTCAAATAATAAAATAAATAGTCTCCACTATAAAACAATATAAAAGTTATAATAATTTATGAAATCAATACAATAATAATCTACCAAATATTCCCGTGTCTCACTCCTTCTCTCGCACAATCTCTACGGTTAGCAACAGAAATTATAGTTGCAACTGAGCAATCAGCAGCGGCAAAGCACACAGCAAGAAAAGCTCCTCCTCGCTCAATCTATCTGTCTATTTCTCGTTGCAATATCTTCTTCCCAGAGAAAAAAAAAAATCAGCTGATCACCATCGGTCCAAAACACACTGCACACGACACGCTTCCCTCGAAGAAAAACAAAACGAACGCCGCGTTCTCTCTCTCCCCTTTATCACATCTGTTCAGCCGGTACCGCTCCCAGCTCCCTGCCGCCGGAACTCCACCGGCCGTCTCCAGCAACCGCCGCCGCTGGCCCGCCCTCCCTCTATCTGGCCTCGGCCGCGCCCCTCCCATCCCCTCCCTTTTCTGGGCGCTGCCCTGCCGACCTGTCCCTCCGTTCTCTGGCCGCAGTTTCGGATCGCATGTTCTCCTGTGTGATGTTGCCCTCTCCTCCAGTGTCTCTCCTCAGAGGGCATGACTTCGTCTTCCACCTCTCCGCTCTCTAGTAGTCCCTTTCCCCAAATATCTCACGACTTGACCCAACCCGCACCGGCAGCGGCCTGATTAAGCGGCGGTGCTACCCAGTCTTGGTCGGCGAAGCAGTGGCAACACCCCAGATCGGGCCGGCGTCTCGATGGCCTCGATCCTTTTTCCCCAAATCCAACTCGACGGCGTCCTCCATTCGTCGATGTGATCTTGGTCGCGGCGAAACAGTGGCAACACACCCCACATCGGGCCGGCGTCTCGATGGCCTCGATCCTTTTTCCCCAAATCCGTAATTTCCTCCTTCCCCAAATCCGTCTGATCCATCTTTCAGCGTCCAATTTCCTCCTTCCCCAAATCCGTCTGATCCATCTTTCAGCGTCCAATTTCCTCCTTCATCACAATGATGCTGTTGTTTATTGCTTTCCAACGACGCTTGTTGACGATCCTAAACTCTATGTATATAAACCGGTGGAAATTGATACAAAGGAGCGAGGTGGGACTATTAAATGCATACGTAAAAGCTCTTATGCTAGGTTAGATAGATTATAGACGGTGGCCCATAAATTATAAACTCCGATGATAAGTAGCCCAGCAAGCCTGCTACCTGGCCCAGCGCACGAAGCACACGAAGGAAGATGCCGTAGCCTGATAGGCGAGATATAGATAGGAAAATACCCATGCGTTGCTACGGTTTTTTATTACTATTTTTTAATTCATGTAGAAATTTACTATTGGAATCAACAACCTGAAATTACTATTCGGGAATATTTGCTATTTTCATGTTGGAACCAACAATCCAACATTAGCACTGTGTAGTCTCTCTGACGCTTGAATGTTTTCTGTTTCGACACGTTTAGAGCATGGAGGATGCGCCGCCTGGAGGGAGAGCTTGACGGCGTGGCAAATCTGCACCTCTTCGCGGGCACGGCCGTCGTCCTGGAACTTCTTCTCCGACTCAAAGGACTCGATGAGCGCTCGTTGCTGATCCGCCGCCTCGTCCGGGTACGGCCCGTCGTCGTCGGACCACTCGAAATCATCGTCGTTGTCCTCCTGCTCCGCCTCGTCCTCCTTCGCCTCGTCATCCTCCTCCTCCTCCATTTGTGCATCTAGTTGCGCCGCCAACGCATCCGCTCGCGCCCCCAGGCCACCTTTGTTGCGGCTAGCATCGCCTCCCACTGCTGACGCTCCCGCTGCTCGATTGCCTCCCGCTGATGTCATCGCTTTGCACGCCACCGCTCCGCCCGGCGCCGCCGCGACTCTTCCCCCTTGGCGGCGGCAATGTCGAACTGTGTTGCTTCCGGTGGTGGAGGTGGTGGTGGAGACGGTGGTGGAGGGAACTGGCCGGCGCGGGGGGTTCATCATTGTGCAGTGGTGTTCGAGCGATGAGGGTTGTGCTTGCGACGGAGAAAGGAGTGTCGGCGTGTGGTGGCTGCCATTGAGCCGGGGGAGGCTTTTATAGACGCCGGCGGGAAGAAAGTGCGGGATGAGGCCAGAAGCGGTGGAAAGAAAGAGTGCGAACGAGCGGTGGCGTGCGAACGCCGGCAACGCGTGGAGGTTGCACAGCACCGACGAGACGTCTCGCTTGCCCCTCTGTCGCCATTAAGGCAAAGGTGCGACGCTTCACTGCGCGCCAATAACTTCCGTCGCGAGATAGGCGACAGTTAGGTTCAAACTTGAATGTGTCGTTGACGCGTCGTTTCCGCCACACATCGCCTAGCTTTTCGTTGTGTCAGGCGTGTCCGGAGCATCCCGTGTGTACCTTGGACGGGCTCAGGCCGCCGGACACCGTATTGGCCGCGCCAGACAAAAAGAGGATTTGGAGGACGCGGCTGTGAATGTTTTTTGTCTGGCGCGCCACAAATCACTTTGGTGGACGCGGTGCAGATGCTCTTAGTTTGTATTTGGTTACTGAACCTTTAATTTAAAATCTTAGCATAATTGTTAAAATATATTGTGAATTTAAAATTTACAATTCAGATAAATAACAGCAGATGTTTTTTCAACAAATTTCAGTAGCAACGAAATAGGTCAGCGGTAGGACAGATGGAGGAAAACCGATTCAGTAGGCTCCTCGCAAAATCGAGTACCATCTCATTTCAGTACCGACGGGAAAAAAGAAGGCCCTCCTGTTTTCTTTCGCCCTGCCGCTTCCTCTCCTACAAAGGCACAGGCCCTGCCCACTCCTATGCTCCCCTCTCGTCCCACGCCGTGAGAATCCAGTCCGCAATTGCTCCTTTTAAAGTCGCTTTCCCATACCTTTCTTCGTCTTCCTTATGTAATTCGTTTTCCTCCCTCATGTCACCGGCGTGCAATTCCTCGTTTTTCTTCCGGGCAATTACTCTTTTAATCCCGCTACCACATTAGATCTTAGACCATACAATGATTCTGCTTCTTGTTGTGGCTTGTTGCAACATAGAAAAATTAGGCATATAAACTGGTGGAACTCCTTATACGAAAGCGAGGTGGGACTAATCGACACTTAATATATGTGTATTAAGGTGTTGAGCGATAATTTGTTCCGTGCTCCTGGATCGTCCGGATCGGCTCTTTGACAGTTAATTGGGCCGCCGGCGCGTCCTGACCGACAGCGATGACACTGAGATATCCCGTGAGCCTGATGGGTGCGCGACCAAACAAGCGAGGTCCGAACCGCGCCAGCGCCCCTGCAGACGCTCGTCGGAGCGCTCGACGGCGCCCTTGCAGATGCTCCACGTGCTCGCGGACGAAGCCACTGATTCTTCTTCCGCTCGCGGACGAAGCGGGGTGTCTCGAGGTTATGCGGGCCTTGGAAGGGCGAAGCCCGCGTGGGCGGCGGGCGGCGTTGACCCGCGGCGGGCGGCGTTGACCCGCGGTGAGCGGCCCTGCTGCGCCGGGATGTGGCCGCGGCGAGTTCCTTGCGCCCGCGTCCTTGCAGACGCTTGACGGCGTCGCGCGAGGCCTTGGCAGGGAGAAGCCCGCGTGGGCGGCGGGTGGCGTTGACCCGCGGCGAGCGGCGCTGCTGCGCCGGGATGTGGCCGCGGAGAGTTCCGTGCGCCCGCGCCCTTGGAGACGGCGAGTTCCGTGCGCTAGCGCCTCTGCAGAAGCTCGCCGGCGTCGCGCGCCCCTGCAAACGCTCCACAGCGCGCAAGTGTGGAAACGAACGGAGAGGAAGAGAACAAGGCGAACCGGTACTATGGCAATTTGATGTAATATGCAATTTGGTGGGAGGGCAAAACGGTCCAAAAAATTGTTGGACGAAAAATCTGGCAGAAACCTTAGCTCCTTTATTATTAGGTAGGTATAGATAAATGTTGGTGTTAGTTTAAACTAGGAAATTTGCCCGTGCGTTGCACCGGGAGATAAATAAATGCAACACGAAGTCGCACAAAATAAGCTCTCTTTGGTACAACTATCGTGTGTGCCATAGAAACCACAACCTAATTCAACAAGTCCACATGATGAGTTAGCATGTTCATCCCAACCACCTTGTACATGTGTCCTGGCGCATACCCGTGAGGCCGTGAGTTGCAACTGAAAAAACTAATAAATTTTAGATCAAAACTATCGCGACTTAAGTTTGACGCCAAAATTGATCAACATCGTGAAAGTGCCAAATTCAATTCTCCATATATCAACTTCAAAATTCTTTAAAAGATTACATCTTTAGTTTGCACTACCATCTAATTCACTCCTTAATTGTCCCCACTAAGTTCATCAATCTGTATTTAATGATTTCCTGTAACTATAAAAGTGACGTTACAATATTTTGTCAATTTAAACAACCCCAAATACGATGAATTCTAATCTATCTGTACCTTATATGTCTACCTTATAATTCTAACATATGCAATTTTCCAGTGGATTTTCTTATACAGTTTTCAATATGCAATTATGGTAGTAATTTGTCAGATTTGTAATATTCAATCAGAAAAGCATTTGGGTTACTCCTAGACAAATTTGTCAGATCCAATCATCAAAAAATTTAGGATTCGTTGGATATGTACCAACATTTTCCAGCACACACATACATTAGCTAGCATGTGCGCATAGATCCTGGACCTCACGGCACGCAGAGGAGCATCTCGTTTCTATTGTATGCACTGCGGCATTGGAGGAGCAGCTCGTTTGCTGCCGGAGCCGCGGATGCGCTATTGTGCTGGCACATCCTATGCTACCTCCGTTCAAACAGAGGCATCATGAACCTGGACTGCATTCTGAACTACGCCACCGCCACGGCCATTAGACGCGTACGCTGACGGTAACGCCCCGCTCTATTTCCTGGTCTCGTGCTCGTGGATGCGGAGCAACAAGGTCGCCTAGTTCAGTCGCTGCACACCGGGAAGCAGCAGCGCCTTGATACCAGTCAGATCCCGCGATTGGGATCTCACTTGCCGGGAGGGATTTTTAGAGCGGAGGAACACCACGCGAGGTGGGGTAGGGGAAGCAAGAGGCCACCGTGCGCGATGTGGAGCTGGGCGCCCGGGTGCAGTGCAGTCGATGAAGGCCGGGGGAAGGGCGGTTGGGGATTGGGGAAGAAAGCCAGGCAGTGCGGTGGACGAAGGAGCGTCAACGAATCGTTTTTTTAACTCGCCGGTGGCAGATGTTGTAATTTGGACGAAAATTCGGGGCAATAAAAAACGGACGAAAATTTTGGGGAGAAACCTTACTTCCTTTATTAGTAGGTATAGATATAGATATAGATTTAAGCTATGGAATAATTTAAACTAAAACCCCAACACTAATTACAGATCGGAGGGAGTACATGAAATCATGGCATTAACAAAGACTCGTTTGATTTTAAACTTCAAAACCACTAAATCGGTTAAAGTTTTGTTTTGAATGGTAGACGCAATAAATCGACAGAACTAGATCTCATGTCTACATGTTTCAATACGGAGTAACCTTTTTATGCGGTAATTGCTAGATTGATAGTATTATTTAATTATAAAATTAAATGCAATACTTACTTACCGGATTACTATGACTTCGTTGTCATTTTCTGGTCATTCTACATGACTACACTACTGCAAGACTTTTATTATACAAATTTTATGAAATAATAATGTCATGTCTTATGTGTTGGTAATACTTTTTTAGCGAAAATTCTCTGATCTATTAATAATCATCAACATCAGTACAAAAAATTCTAAAAGTAATAAAAATTACAAACAAATCACTAGACCACCTAGCAACGACTACAAACACTAGCGCGAGTCGAAGGCGCGCCGCCGTCCTCGACCCTCCATCACCGGAGCCGGACAAAGCTTGTCATAGTAGAGCTCATTGTATTAGACAGACGAATAGTCATCGTGCTAAGGCTTAAAAGGACCAACACGCGGCAATGATGATTTTTGTAGAGCGGAAGAGACTGACTTGAAACCACACCAACGAACACGAAAAGTGACCAGATCCCAACAGATTTGCCGGACACACGACTCCATGCGCCCTCCGTTGATGCTAGACGCACCACTGGAGCGAGCATATATAGGGCAGGGAGGACCTTATTCTAACTAGAACGAGAAACAAAAACCCTCTCGCTAGGGAGAGGCCAGGATCTGCCGTACCTACAAGGCGTGAGAGGCCATTGGAAACAGGCAGACCGGTGCCGGCCGAGGGGATGGGAACCCTAGCCACCTGGTAGATCGCCCTCTTCTCTCCTTTTCCTCCGTACCCGTTCGGGCCATTTGTTGGTAATATTTGAATACCACTCCCAAAGTTTGCATAACATGGCAATAATAAAACATGTAAAAAATGTCTGCGGACTTTACATTATTATCTTGATAATTGTTCACTCTTTATTATGCAACCACGGTACTATAACCTGTTTTCTTCAAAACCCACGAGGAAGCTAGACTTTGGGTGTGAGAGTATGAGTGAGTGACGTGCTGGACTTATAGAGTGGAAACTAGATGGTTAGGCGCGCTTCGCCGCGCCGCCTAGAGTGCGTTTAACATTTTATGCCTAGAGTGCATATGACATTTTGTGATAAGGGATGAGCCTGCGAGGATGGTGTTCGGCTTCAGCCATACGTTGTTTTTTTCTTTTTGCGTTTGGTTTAGTGCTGGCCATAAATCAAGAGAGAGATTCTCTCTTATTGTTTCCATTGAAAAATACTCCCACATATCTGTTGTGGCAGCCTAGTTCCCTATATAATAGCAAGCGCACTACACCACGCACCGGTGAATAGAGGCTTGTTGGCAGGCTATACAGTTTTCTTTCCTTGTGAAAAAGATTGGTAGTATCTTATGTTGTACTAAATTGCTTTAGATGAGGTTAACCCAAGGTTATGGGAAGATAGACTGAGACCATCCTTGTTCTTAGGATGGGATACTTCGGAATAAAGCATCATCGGTGGGGCCAATAAAAGTAAGGACCAAGATGTCGTTGGTAATAAGAAAATGTACAACCAATCAACACAAGGGAAAGAACATGCACCCATTACAGTCTTCACATTCACTGAACATAAATTGAGGCCATTTTTGTTTTTAGGATGGGATACTTCGGAATAAAGCATCGGACTCTTAGATCGGTAGAGCCAGTAAAAGTAAGGACAAAGATGCCATTGGTAATAAGAAAATGTACAGTCAATAACCATAGGGGAAAGATCATGCATCCATAACAGTCTTCTCAATCACAAACTTGATAACCTTCAGAATTCGTTATAACAGGTCCTGAAACTCTTAAACCAAGCAGGATGCACATGCCACATAATTATTATTATCAATTGTAACAATCGGTATTATCCAACATGTATCAGCAGTAATTATATGAAGAGAACTATCAACCGTTCATAGTGAACCAGAGGCACACTCGCTTAAACAAAGGAATGGCAGCATTTTTCTGAACCTCTACAGTTTCTGCCTGTAATAATCTACAGAAATGATGCAAAAGGCAAAGGCAGGACTGACACATAAGTAGAAATATACCTCATAGTTCTATAAGTATGGGACTATATAAACCTTTGAAAAAACATGTGAAAGAAGATACCTTAACTGTAATCACGACAAAGGCGTCGCAAAATACAGAAGGTTCCCCCACTTTGATTCTAATTGGAAACAATTATCCTAAATTACTGGCTAGGTTATTTTAGTTGTCGGTGAGAGTTCACAGATTTGCATTCCCTATGGTATAGGAACTTGGATTGCTTAGCACAACGGGAAAAAGGGTATCTCAATACAGATGTTAAATATACAAAAGGTACTCCATGGAGCTTTCTTGAGTTGTAATTCTAGACAAAAAAAAAAATAGACATGGAAGTGCAGAAAGCTAGAAAACATGAAGTGATCTTCTATATGTAAGAGATGCGTTAAATATAGAAAAGGATGTATGGAGCAGAAAATTGTACTGCCATCTTGAACAGTCTTTTCTCATGTGCTCGGTCAGAGAGGCGTATGACCTTCCTTACTACCTGTGCACCCTTAAGAAGGATGAGTCAGGCTACACACTGGAACTCAATGGGTTGCAGCTTCTTCAGCAAAGGGGCGTCGAGGCAACACAAGTGGAGGAGAACTGTCTAGGAAATGATCTCGTTACGATCGCTGCATTCTCGTGGCTCGGCCGCTCCCGTGACTTTTGCCTGCTGGTGGGCTGCTCCCGTTTTACCTCCTGCTTGTGGGCATGTGGCTTCGTTCAACTCAAACGACATGGCCGCACGTCAAAATGGAAAAAAACTGCTCCCGTCATCTCCTCCCGATTCCTTCCTTTCTACTGTACGTACTAGGGTTTCTGCCGACGGCCGCTCCCCAACGCTCCCTTCCGGCGGCGCCCCGGCCCTAATTCTCTCCTCCCCCGCCCGCTATCCCTTCCCGCGGCAACCACCAACTCGCCCTGTCCTTTCCTCCTACGAAGTGGAGACCGAGCAGCAGCGCAGACGAGAGCGGAACAATTTACAGTGGTAGACCCGACTGCCTCCATCCTCTCCCAGGCCTCACCCTCGACGTCTTTCCCATGCCGGTCTCTCTCTCCCCTCTACGAGCATCTCCTCTCCTGGTCCGTGGAGCCCGTGGACTTGCCCCGTAGAATCCCGCAGGGCTGGCAGCAACGCCAAGATCTGTTGACGTCCCATCCGCTTCAAACCAGTGACAGCCAAGCTCATTGGCCCCGTGGGAAAGGGCTGCCGCCGTATGGGATGTTGCAATCCTTACAGAAGATGGGGAATCCAAACGAAGGTGAATCCAAATCAATCTCAAACAATTTCTATTATCAAATTTCTTTACTGATTCCACATCTCAAATTCGTACACAACGGGTTCCCTAGATTTAGTTACAATCCATTTTAACAACGGGTTCAATTATTTATGTTACAATCCATTTTAACATTGCTGATAGATTTAGTCTCACCGGCAATCTTTGAGTAGATTGACCTGTCCTATAAGTTTCCCAACATGAGCGGCGCTGTGCGGCAAACTTAGTACACAGATTCACCTGAAAAAAGAAGGATCCATATATTTTCCCCTCTACAATCTTTGGAGAAGTGTAATATCCTGATGCATCTCTTGCCTACTGACATACTGACATGTTTTCAGATCGCTGGTTCTACATCAGCTTTCAAAATTGAGCTCTATTAATAATGCTTAGATATTACTTAGAACACCTCAATGCATCGATGCATCTCTGTACATAGTAACAAACCACCTCAACTCATGTAGGGACTCTACATGTTCGCAGGGCTCTTTTCATTACATACACATATATGGACCCTGTAAGATGTATGAAAACCACGTAGTTTGTTGCTTCCCTGCATGTAAACGTGTCGAACATTATAACATTTTCACCTTCCTGTGAACTGATTGCTTCTTCATATCAATCTTGGATACTTACAGCGAAGATCATAGCCAAGCTCATCATCAGCCCCTTCAGTGTGACTTTGTTGTGCAAGCCGATAAGGCACTAGCCAGATCTTCGAGAGTGCTTGTGGTTGATATTAATTTGTACATCTACCTCTGTAAAGACTCTTAGTTTCTTATGCCTCATGAAGTCATGATATATAATATCTTAGTTTATGGCAACCAACCATTGAGCGCCATGCAGTACACTGACTTTTGTTTCCCAGGCAATGTGTATTTCAGGTTTTGACTATGTCCTTCTAGATCTTTTCTTTTTGTACAGATTGTGAGTCAACCATTGAAATACATAGTACATATTTGTACATGTTCATTTGTGAGAATGAGTTCAATTTTGTTTTTGTTCGAAAAGTGAGGTAAATATTTTTAAACCTGATGTATATAGCTAATTTGAAAGCTAAAAACCGAATATAAATCCTCTTAAGTATTCTTAGATGCATACTGAAAGCTTTCATTTCCTACAAGTGAAGTATACAAATTTGGCCATCATTTTATCTCTGTTGGAAGTTAACTCTGGCAGGAAAAAATGGACTTGGAAAAGCACTTAAAAGCACTGCAGAAACTATCTGCAGCTACTTGGGAACCAACAGCCCAAGGAGGCCCGAGAAATGGTAAGAAATTTGCCAATTGATACTTGGAAAGGCAGAGAGATAGTGCATAGAGTGCAGACCTTCGCCTAGCGGCTGCTGCGACGAGCCCTCCCCTCTTGCTTCATTTAAACTTCAAGCCGAAGCTTTTCAGATTTGGCTTGCAACCAGAATTGCTGAATTGCTCTGCTCTCAACAATCTTTCTGTTTAACAAATAACAAGACTCTTGCTTCCACTATGTCACAGTTGATTTTTAGGGGCACTTTCTTAGAGGCATTTTTTAAACTGCCTAGAAAAATACATTTTAGAGGCACTTCCAAATTATTGCCTGAAAAAATACGATCTTGGGGGGCAATATTGGAAAGTGCCTTAAAAAACTGATTATTCAAGGCAGTTTCATAAAATGCCTGCAAAGATACTATTTTTTGAGGCAGTTTGGAAAGTGCCTGGAAAAATAGCTACGCATTTACGGAAAACCCCCTCTATCTTTATGCTAAGAATCCCACACTCTGTTCTGTCTTCACCAGGAAACCCTAAGCGCGACAACACAAAACACACGATTTTACGACCCTGCCCTCTTCCGCCTCCACCCACGCAGGCAGATCTTTTCCTCCTCCTCCTCCGCCCGCCGATCGATCACGCCACCGATACGGCGAGGCGAAGATGGAGACCTCGGCCGCGACCGCGGCGGCGGAGGAGGAGCGGGGGCTCGCGGCGTCGCTGACGGCGCGGTACTCGGACTGGGTGGTGGAGGAGCTGGACGAGCTCGGGGGCAGCTTCCTGCTCACGGACCCGGCCATGCCGGGCCACCCCATCGTCTACGCCTCGCGCGGCCTCCCCGCCCTCACGGGCTACCCGCGCCGTGCTCGGCCGCAACGCGCGCCTCTTCCAGGGCGCCGCCACCGACCGCGCCGCCGTCGCCGGGGTCCGCGAGGCCGTGCGCGCCCAGCGCGCGCACCAGGTCGCCATCCTCAACTACCGCAGCGACGACTCGCCCCACTGGATGCTGCTCCACGTCGCGCCCGTCTTCCACGCCGCCGACGGGCGGGTGCTCCACTTCCTCGCCGTCCAGTTGCCCATTGCCGCCGCCGTGCCCCGCAGCGCCGCGTGCCGCGGACCCGCGCTGTTCGCGGCATGTCGGGAGGAGGCCAGGGTGGAGGAAGAGCTGCCCTGCGCCACCCACGCCGGGGAGGTGTTTGTGGATATCGATAAGAGAGGTCAGTTTGATTCTGTACGTGCTGCTCTTACTCTTACTATTCAGCGCTACTATATATTGCTCCACAACAGCCACAGATAAGCAGTGAACCCAACATTAATTGCACACAAGCGAGCTGGTAATTTATACCATGTGCCCTACCGTGCCTTCATTTGGAATGTACTGCCTATGCTGTATACTGCCTATGTTAGTGCGAGGTGTTTGTGATATTGTGTAGCGGTGCATTTGTTAGTGCAAAGATGAATCATGTATGCTTACTCCTATACTCGTGTGCTACTAATATTGAACAGTAATGAATCAATTGGAGTAATACAATGAGGATCCATTTGTGATATTGCCTGTCGTGAACTGTGTGTGGTTGATTAAGGCGCTGCGTTTGTCCATGTGTCAGTGCTGTAGTCTGTAGGGGATTTTCATGCTTGATGGTGCCCATGTGGGGTTTCTCAGAGGCATTGCTAACCCTCTGGGTATCAAGGTAACAACTAATTCTGACACCTATCATGAGTCATAATATAATTTACACTTAAGTTAAACTCCGCATCCAAATGGTGAAATAATGCACAATTTGTCTCATAATAATATTGCCCTTTCTCATCTAATTAAATGTAGATCAGCGACAAAATGGATATTTATTGACTATGACCATTTCTGAAACTATTAAGTACTGAGTATAGCCTAACTTGTCCAATATTTACTCACCAGGTTGTTAACTTATAGCTAAAGAGTTTACACATGACTATCTGCTGTGATGTACTGGTTATTGCTAGTTGTTGAAAGCAGATGCATACACAAATTGAACTGTTATTATTTTGATTTTTGCAGAGTACTATTGCTTGCTGAAGGCACGGCATACACAAATTGAACTGTCCAATATTTCCTTGTACCATTGTTCTCTCTGCAAGCTCCTAGCAGTATACTGGATATTCGTTACTCCCTTTTGTTCTTACTTATATTAAGTAGGACAAAATTTAAGTAGAACATCTGAGAAGAACATGGAACTGAGATATGTTTCTTGTGCACCTGCATATGTCTGTTTTAGGTGAACTGGAGCTTCCTCTGTCCACAATGCTGGATGTCAGCGTTGCTCCTTAACAGCTACTGTATCCGAGGTATGAAACATTCTCCCTGTCTTGAAAATGAGACCTTAGCTCTATGGCTCCTGCTGCATTCATTTGAATCGGCAATGTTTGCTCAATCATGTAATCGGAGTGTACGCTAGAAGTTTACTGCTCGATCTGATACTCATTTGATCACAGCATATGATTATCACACGTGCAAGTTACTGCTGAGCTGTCAGGTTGATGACAATATTATTCTGCTTAAATGATGTGGTTAAGAAATGCCGTCAGCCTGATACTTTATTATGCACTCCTATGTATTTTTATATGCTGGTTACTTACTATTTTTTGATCCTGAACTGTTGAAGAGAAGTCAAATTCAATGCCTATCTCTAGAACCAAACAATTGAAAGCAAATTAGCCCAATAATCTCATTGCTGCTCTTTTGTAACAGGGTTTCAGAAAAGTTAATCCATAAGTTGTAACAGCAGCTGCAGACAAAAGACAAGGTCCAGTGAACACAGATGCTGCCATGAACACATGTTCTTTATGTTAGAAATTTAGCTACTAACGCAGGTCAGAAATTTAATTAGTAATGCATTGCATTGAATGCAATGAACACAGATGTTCTTCGAGCAGTAACCTAAAGTTTGTTCTAGTTTCTGAATAGAAAGAGATACAGTAGCAATTTATCAGTGTTTATGAGTACTGAATTGACCAAGTTAATGCGTGTAATTATCTGAATTGTAAAGTGCTTGTAATGTAAGCTTGACTTTATGTTAAGAGTGTCTAAAGAAATTGCCTTCAAATGTTTTTAAAGCATTTTAAAAAGAGCCTACAATGTTTTATAGGCATTATTGTATTTGCCTTGATTATTTTTTCAGGCACTTCCGCAAAGTGCCTTCAAATATTTTCTGAGGCACTTCTGCATAGTGCCTGCAAATGTTTTTTGAGGCATTACTCAATAATGCCTCAAATTATGAATTCAGGCAGTTTTTGAAGTTCCTCAAAAGATCTATTTTTATAGGCACTTTTCAAAGTGCCTTGAAAAATCTATTTTTAGGGGCACTTTTCAAAAGTGCCTGAAATGATCTTTCCCTACACCATTTGATACAGCACTTTTTTTAATGCCTTCAAAGATTTTTAGAGGCACTTTTGATATTTTTGAAGGCACTTTTTTGTGCCCCTAATAATCAACTGTGGTGTAGTGTTCAATCGGCAACTAGCAACCCAGTCGATGCTCCCGGACACTGGCAGATTGCTCCCCAGATAGCAGCAGTATGCAGCAGCTCTGCTTGCGGTGCCACTAGAATCTTTCACATCAGCAGGCATCAGACCTTCAAAGCGCACCACGAGGCCAAATCAGCTCTTAGGCATCAGACTGTCCTCTCTTTGAACTGAGTGATAAGGGCATCTCCAACCGGGCGACCCATCCCGCGCCCGCGCGTCCGGATGGGTCCAAACGGACAAAAACCCGGCCGCGCGTACACCGCAGCGGGCCGTCCGGAACGACAAACCCGGCCCAAATCTTGGCCGGGTTTGCGTAACGAATGGCACGCGGCGTCCTCGCGTGTCCGCCGTCCGCGTGGCCCCATCGGTGCCCATCCTATTAAATGTGGACACAGGGAAGGGGTGCCTATCCGGTCCCCCTTTCTCGGCCACGCGCGAGCTCGAAGCTTCCGCGCCGCCATGGCCCCGAGCGCGAGTTCGAGCCGTCCGCCAACGACCACGAGGCGGCGGCGATGTCGCGCGCGGCGTTCGCAATGGGGCCGCCGGCGCCTCGAGCGAGCGGATCTACGTCACCGTTGCGGTGGCGCGGATGTTGGACGCGTCCCAATGCCGTGGGGACGTGCACCTCCCCACGGGCGGCACCCCCAGATCGGGTTCGGTGCCGCCCATCCGGCTCCGGCCGCGCCCGCTACGCCGAGATCCGGAGCGCCGCGCCCGCGGACCTCCGGAGACCCGGCGTACGGCGACGCAAGTCCCAAGGGACTTGTGGTTCGAGGTGGAGCACGATGCGCGCCGCGCGTGCTTCACATCCGCGACCGCGGCCTCGCGCACGCGGGCGGGCGGGCCGCCGCCCGGCGGGCTCTACATCAACGAGCCCGCGCCCGCCACGGCCGCAGCCGCAGCGGGAGGAGGACGACCGGAGGCTGCGGCGGCGCTCGCGGCGTCCGCGAGCAGCGAGGACCTCGACGAGCTGGCCAAATGGCCGGACCTCGCCGAGGCGCCGCACCTCCGCGCTGGAGGAGGCGGAAGGCCCGGAGGACGCCAGGCGGGCGTGGGCCTTCCTTGGCGGCGCGCCGTCGGGAGGAGGCTACGCGTCGGCGGCGCTCGGGAGGAGCGCCGGGCGCGGCGGAGGAGGAGCGCTGGCGGAGGAGGAGCAGCTCCGGCGAGGAGTCCGCGCGAGGGCACGGCTGCGCGGCGGCGAGCCCGCCGAACCCGCACTCCGCCAGGAAAGGGCGCAGTGGGAGCCCTGGCCGAGTCCGGTGCCCTCCGTGTCGAGCCGAACAGCGCGTCGCCGCCGGGCGTCGTCGTCATCGACGCGACGATGAGTACTGGGGTAGTACGGCGGCCACCGTGCTCGCAAACCCTGTCTAGGGTTTCTTTTTTTAGTTTAAAGCCCATATAGGGCTTTCTTTTGTGTAAAAATTGCCCAAAATAGGGCTAAGTTTAACTAACCAGTAGTTTATATTTATTTCGTGCTGTTTTTATTTTTCATTTTCATTTATGTTTTTTTATTACATTTGCGGTGCGTCCGCGCGTTGGGCGCAGCGTGCGACCCAAACGGACACGCGGACGCGGTGCGCTGTCCGACGCAAACGGCCCAAAACGGACGCGCTGGGCCGTCCGTTTGGGTCGCCCGGTTGGAGATGCCCTAATAAGCAGTTCAAACTCTTCTCTGTAAAATGCTGTTCAGCAATAATATCTCCCAATTTTTTAAAAAAGAATTATCATGTAAATGGACTTAACAAAACAGGTGAACGTGCCCATATGATGCCTATAGGAATTCACCATAACAACAAAAAAGAACCATTTCTCAAAAAGGAAAAAAAAAACAAAAAAAACCCAGCATAATCACAATAGCTGAGTTTGGCACGCCTATCGAACCTCAAGCAACGGTCATGACCAAAACAATTGTTACTCTCTGCAAAAGCCTGCACCTTCCCCCAACGATAGTAGTTTAGAGAAATATTTATAAAAATGATATTCCTCCAGCCGGCCATCCAGACCACCCTCTGTGAAAAGTATGAGGTGATCGTGAAGGCTCAGTCAGCTGCTAGAGAAGCAATGAATTGGCATCATAAGAAGTGGAACAAATAATACATATGGTTACGCCAAACTATGTCACAAATCAATGCACTCACAACTCACAAGTGTATCGCAACAGCCACACAGTGCAACAACGCTATGTAGGCGGCGAGGCGAAGCTCGCCTATTCATCTAGTATGTTTAGAAGGGTGCTACTTACAACATAAGCATCAGGAGTACACTGCATAATATCCCATTTTATTGTGATGAGAACACAATGACAGGGTGCATGTCAGATACATATTGGAAAGAAAACAAAGAAAGGAAGTGAATTCACACTCTGACTTGCATACTTATTCTAGTTTGCAAGATCTACCGGCTTACAGCTGGATACTTGAGGAAGTAGCAAAACGCAATTGCTTGAGTTCTACTAATTCACTTTGCCCCTAAACTTTGCATCTCTTTACAAATAGCGTTGTCAAGAAAAAAGAGCTTACTTGATAGAATCCCTCGATGGTGGCGCCACCAACATGACACACAGCCCAATCCGGAGAGCACCCTCCCATTCACTCACACGTCAAGGTGGAGGGCTTCGTCGACAGAGCCGATCCGGAGAGCACACCCACACCCGCGCGGCAAGGAGGGCTTCTTCCTCAACAATATCTACTCGGTGTCTCCCTATGATATACTGTTGACGGTGGTGCTACCGCCATCTCCACATCATGCTTGCTCTACCGGAACTGACACTGGAGCTGCCATTTCTCAACCGTCTCGCTCACCCACTATATATCTATTTCTAAACCACCACCCTCACATTTGTTTATCCACCAACAAGTTGGTCGCTGGATAGAGAAATTTATAGTTGAAGCAATACTAACTATATTACTGAAAGTGTTTTCTCTTGAGTCTAGTAAATTATTATGCTTCCGGTTGAGAATTTTCTATGTGCTTGCTCTTGAAATATTTGCTAGAGTTGCAAAGAATTGTTTAGTTTGGTCTAAAACTAAACAATTATCATTCAGTTCAGCACATATTAGATGGGTTTAGATCATGGTTTTAAAGGCGACGCTTAGGGGACAAGGCATCCCCCTCCCCTCTCAGCCTTGGAAAATCGACCGCTTTAGGCGCCTATGCGTCTAAAACGTCTGCTTTGTCATTGCTTAGGCGTCAGAGCGCCCCCAAACCGCTCTTAGACTCCTTAATGCCTTTAAAACCCTGGTTTAGAGAATGCTAGTGTTTTGCAATGGATCCCTCATCACCTATGTCGCAATGATTACATGTAAATTCAGATGGCCTCCTGTACTGTTTAACTCTGCAAACTTATTAGATATTTAAGTTGTTTAGAGTGTGTACATTGAAATCCTTATAGCCAAACTGAATTCCTCCGTTGCAATAACAAATCTATTCTGCTATCATTCAGCTATTTAGGTTCAAGTGCACTGGTGTGCTTTCTTACTGCATATTTCAAGAATCTGCACCGTGCTTGCCTCACTTATTGTGCATATGTATCAAGAATCCACGAGCTGGACAGCGGGCTGCCGTACTCCACGCACACAAGTCCCAGAGGCAAGTGGTGCAGCCGCGAATAGCTGCAGCATGCGCAGGCGGCCACAGCGGCATGTGGGGGCAGACCCTACCCGCCTCACTTGCATCATGAGTGATTGAGACGACGTCTCGTTCTCCAGCAATGAAAGACAGAATTAATGGGTAAAGGAGAGGAACCAAACCTGTGGGTCTGATGCAAAAAGCAGAACAGTTTTATACGCTTGCTTCACACTAATTGCAAAATTCTTTCTGCTGTAACAGGTTTGATTCGAATCGATCAAGCTCTCGCAATGGTTCTGTGGGATCAAGATCTGGACGCCAAAATCGTCCATTGTGGCCTCCTATATAAGTCCTACACTTTCACACTCTCTCTACGATTCAACCACTGCAGATGTCACATTTTCCGTTTGGTTTTCTTGTCCACGTTTTCACAGTGGAAGGCATTGTAGATGCGCCTAATTCATTTTGATTTCCTTTTTTGGGGTGTCATTAGCTCCATGCTACCGGCAACAAAGATTACAGTCAAACGAAGATGCTCTCTTTTTCAGACTATATTTAAACCAGTTCAGAAATATAAGTCAACATAGAGTTGTATAAAACTCCCGAACGGCACAATATTAAGGGAATATATAGAAGTAAAAAAATGTATACTGCTGACACTGCAATACTGCTAGACATAATAAATGGCAGACCGTTGGTTTGACTGAAAACACCAGATAGCGAAAGAACTAACACATGAACGCATTTGACAGAAGCTACATGATTGAAAAATAAAATATATACTCTTTTAATGTATGCAGGATATCTATTTTTTGCCAGAGATATTTGGGTTCTTTGAAGTTTAAACTGAAGGTGAACATTATGTATTGAGACTCGCTCACCACGGCATGTATGATCAGCTCAGCTCTGTTTGATAGAGGACAGTGACAAACCAGGTGGAATATTACCTGGTGCATCCGGTTGGAACAGTTCTGTGTGGTGATTCTTTTGAGCAATGATAACTGTAATCTTTGGAGGTGTCCCCTGACCCATATTCTGGCAAGCCCGCATCATCAAAATTCTGTTAAAAATACATAAAAACAAAGTAAAGTGTTTACCAAAACAAATAAGTGGCAATGACAACCTTCATTATTTGATCAACCTCAATATTCAGTACTTGGCTAAATTGAGACTCGCTCACACCACCCCTGCACACATAAGAAAAATAAGATTTTATGGGACTGCCATTTGATATGTTTATGGGTGCCACATTACCACTACCCAACTATTAAACTTCGATTATACAATGAAAAGAGGGGAAGTGCAGAAAGAGAGAACGGTTTAGTAGATAACTGAATACTTGTAAAGCTAGCATCTTTACAGAAAAAAAAAACTCACAATATTTCCTTCTGTAAAAGGCTACAGAAAGCTGTCCATAATCCAAGGAAATATTCTTGGAGAAAACTAAACATATTATATTACAACATCAGCATAATTATCAAAGTGCAGGTTCTAAAGCATGTATAGAATCTTATGCTAAAGTATCAACAATAGAGACCTGAAAATGATTATTCACGATGGCTTTCTTTATTGACTGGTTTGGTAGAAGTCCATTAGAAGTTCCCTGACAATGCAAATTTAAAGAAAAAATAATATGTAACTGGCTTAGAAGAACATGCAAATACAGTACAACTAACTGAATGCCAGGTTTAAACAGAAATAATACATGAGAAGATAAGTTTGCAACACATTATTGTACCATCATCCTTTCCATCATCCAGTGGCTTAAAAGAGAACCAATCATCTTTATCTTTGGAGAGTGGGTCCGGACAAATGCCCCGTACCGTGATACCAATGGTTCTGGACCCAACAACCTGTAGCATATGCACGGTAAATAAAAATCCCACAATTACCCAATAGGAAATAAAGTTGTATCATACGTACTGTGGCGTCAAAAATGTTCACTGCGCCATCACCATTAATCTCATAATTATGGTAAACCAGCATAGGCAGATATCCCACAATTATGTCTCTTTTGGTGCATGTATGGTATATTTGTTCTCCTTAATCCCAACATAGCCCAGCTAATCCTGAGATGAAGACGTCACTGTTAGCTGATCTCCTCATTAAATAACCTTTTGTGAGTAAAACTCATCACAAATTGCTAGGAGACTAATAAATCAGTATCTAAGATGCAATCGATCATGCAGCACTGACCTTGTGTTGTGGCGCCAGCAGCTCATCTATAATTCAGAGAACTGAAATAGCAGAGAACCAACAATATGAGGCATCCTTATGTTGATGAGGGTGAGCTCAACAGCAGCCTACCCAGATCGAGTTGTCCTGGAGGAACGGACCACATATTTTACACAAGAAATCGTTGTGCAAACATTAAATCACTGAACGAACTTTCCACACCTTGAAAAAATATAGTAGTCTCGACAGTTCCTCTCTTCGCTCCCAACAGATCCTTGTGTTGAACCACATATACCGTGGCACCCGTCCTAGTCAGTATCATCAGG
Organism: Lolium multiflorum; assembly: GCA_030979885.1. Lineage (NCBI taxonomy): Eukaryota > Viridiplantae > Streptophyta > Magnoliopsida > Poales > Poaceae > Lolium > Lolium multiflorum. The sequence continues at coordinate 241,066,432 of CM061751.1, read as the reverse complement.
CCTCAGCACTCATTTCCAAGTATATACCAGCACCCATGTATGACGGAAGAGAGAAGTGAGAAAAAGGAGGAAGCAGCCCAGCAGAAAGGAAAATGAGAGGGTAGGTGTACCTAAGGGCATCTCCAACCAGGCTACCCAAACGGACAAACGGACATCAGATTGGTCCGTTTGGGTAAAAACTGCTCCCAACGGGCCGACCCAAATTAAAAACGGACAGCTGCCGCGTCCGGAACGACCCAAAGCCGGACCAAATTTCCGTGGCTTTTGGGGCGAGCCGGACAAGCGCGTGCGTCCGTTTTCATCCGCACATGTCCGTTCATGGCCCATTTGTCAGTGACAAAAAAAAGCCCCAATAACTTCTCTCTCCTCTGTCTTCTCTGTTTGCTTTTTCCCATGGATACTTCCATGGCTGTCCGCCGGAGTTGAACTCGCCCGGCTAGGTTTCGCCGGAGCACTAGCCTGGAGGTCCTCAACGCCGCCGCCTCCTTTTTTTTTAATCGCTGCTGGAAGTCGTCGGAGCCGAAATGGACGTCGTGCCGCCGGACTCGATGCCGACGAGCCCGCCATGGCCGAGCCACGGCCGCGCCGCCGCCCGCCATGGCCAAGCCTTGCCGCGCCGCCCGCCATGCCGTCCTGGCCGTGCAGGCGCGATCCTCGGCGAGCCTCGCGCCGCGCGCGGCCGCGCGGTGCGCTCACACTGCCGCCGCGATGGCGCGCCGCCTCGCCCGCGACGGCCTCGATCCGTGTTGCTCCCTGCCGCCGCGCTCCGCCGCCGCGCCCTCCCTGCGTGCGCGCACGGGCGGGGGCGGAGGCTCGACTCGCCGCCGAGGACGGGCACGGGCAGGGGCGGGCGGGCACGAGCGGGGGCGCCGCCGGCGCGTCGGCCACGGGCGAGCGGGCATGGGCGGGGCGGCGCTTGCCCCGACGCCACGCCGCGTCGGGCATGGGCGGGGGCGGGCGGGCACAGGCGGGCGTCGGCCACGGGCGGGAGCGGCCACGGGCCCAGTCGGCGACGGAGCAGGCCGGGTGCGCACGGGCGGCGCCGGAGCCGGCCGCGTCGGCACAGGCGGGGGCGGGCACGGCCACGGCCACGGGCGGGGCAGGAGCCGGCCGCACGAGCCACGGGTGGGCGAACCTGGCCGCGGGCGTCGCCTTCCAGGACGCCGCCGAGCTCGTCGCCGGAGCACGGGCGGGGCAGGGCCGAGCTCGTTGTGCTGTGCTGTTTCTTGGCTACTAGTACTAGTACATGGCTAGAGAAGAGGAATAGGGATTTGGGTCACTGCGCGCGTTGGGGAATAAAAACAGACACGGACGTCCTCGTCCATCCGCGTCTTTGGAGGCCGACCCAAACGACCAAAATCGGACGCGAAAAGGCGTCCGTTTGGGTCGCCCGGTTGGAGATGCCCTAAGCCAGAGAGGACGTACGTTGCAGCGGCGACATCCATGCTGTCAATCGGCGAGCAATGTGGATCAACGCGACCCCATCGATGGAGGTGGTGACAAGCAACAATTTGGGTCGGCAAGAGAAGAGGAAATCCAACGGGACGGCGGTGGATTGAACTGTGGTGGCAAAGGGGAATTTGATTCGAATCAAGACCAGGGCGGCGCTTGCTAGGTTTTCTGCAGGAAACAGCGAGATTCGGGCTGGAGGAGGACTTCTTTCTAGTCGGGAGGGGACGCAGTGAACCAGCACACGGCCGAGGCCTTTCTTGAGAACTCGATGGGCTGGTTGACAATGCCACCGACACTACAAGAAAAGTTGCCATGGCCGACGAAGTTGAAGTCGCGCCGTGGTTGCTGGTGTACCATGGCCGACGATTTTGGTCCCTCCGTGGTGCATGTCAAAACTTTTTCTCGTTTTTGAGGCCACCTAGCCCGACGAAAGCGGCCAAAACGTGGCGTATGGTGGCCCGGGACGTGGTGCATCTCGAAATCTCGGGTTCGCCGGCCGAGTCAACGCAAATCCGCACCGCCGAGGGATGTAGGGCCCAGATGGCAGCCTCTCTGGCATTGTTTTTTTCTACATCGCGCCATCTCGTTCAACGAGCCGTTTACGATGCAGGATCATGGGTCCCGCATGTCATCCTCTATGAACCAAAATTCTTTCTATTCTTGGATTTTTTGACCCCCTGATTTCTGGCTACTTCCTTTTTCTTTTGATCCCTTGCCGCCTTGGAAACGTTGAGACCGCTGCTGCTAAATGGGACCCGCATGTCATCCTCTATGTGCAATCAACTTTCTTTTCTTGGAGTTTTTTGGCACCTCAAATTTGGTCACTTGCCTTTTTCTTTCGATCCCCTGCCGCCTCTCAAACGGTGATACCGCTGCTGCTAATGGGACCCGCATGTCATCCTCTATGTACTATAAAACTTTCTTTTCATGGATTATTTTTGGCACCTCAAATTTGGTCACTTGCCTTTTTCTTCGATCCCGCCTCTCAAACGGTGATACCGCTGCTTGGGACCCGCATGTCATCCTCTATGTACTATAAAACTTTCTTTTCTGGATTATTTTTGGCACCTCAAATTTGGTCACTTGCCTTTTTCTTTCGATCCGCCTCTCAAACGGTGATACCGCTGCTGCTAGGGACCCGCATGTCATCCTCTATGTACTATAAAACTTTCTTTTCTTGAATTATTTTTGGCACCTCATATTTGGTCACTTACCTTTTTCTTTCGATCCCCGCCGCCTCTCAAACGGTGATACCGCTGCGCTAAATGGGACCCGCATGTCATCCTCTATGTACTATAAAACTTTCTTTTCTTGGATTTTTTTGGCACCTCATATTTGGTCACTTGACTTTTTCTTTCGATCCCCTGCTGCCTCTCAAACGGTGATACCGCTGCACTGGGACCCGCATGTCATCCTCTATGTACTATAAAACTTTCTTTTATTGGATTTTTTTGGCACCTCATATTTCGTCACTTGACTTTTTCTTTCGATCCCCTGCCTCTCAAACATACCGCTGCTAAATGGGACCGCATGTCATCCTCTATGTACTATAAAACTTTCTTTTCTTGAATTATTTTTGGCTCCTGATATTTTTTCACTTGCCTTTTCTTTCGATCTCATGCCACGTTTGAAACGTTGAGGAACCTGGCTCATGGGACCCGCATGTCATCCTCTATGTACTATAAAAGTTCTTTTCTTGGTTTTTTTCACCATCGATTTTTGGCAATTTCTTTTTTCTTTTGATCCCTGCCACCTCTCAAACGCTGATACCGCTGCTGCTAAATGGGACCCGCATGTCATCCTCTATGTACTATAAAACTTTCTTTTCTTGAATTACTTTTGGCTCCTCATATTTGGGCACTTGCCTTTTTCTTTCGATCTCATGCCACGTTTGAAACGTTGAGGAACCTGCTGGCTCATGGGACCCGCATGTCATCCTCTATGTGCTATAAAAGTTTCCTTTGTTGGATTTTTTTTCACCCTCTGATTTTTGGCTTGCCTTTTTCTTTTGATCCCCGCCTTTGAAACGTTGAGTAAGCTGTTGGCTCAAGGGACCCGCATGTCATCCTCTATGTCCATCAACTTTCCTTTCTTGGATTTTTTTCACCCCCTAATTACTAGCTACTTTCTTTTTCTTTTGATCTCAAGCCGCATTACAAACATTGAGACCGCTGCTGCAAAATGGGACCCACATGTCATCCTCTATGTACAATAAAGTTTCTTTTCTTGGATTATCTTTTGCTCCGATATTTTGTCACTTGCCTTTTCTTTCGATCTCATGCCGCCTTTGAAACGTTGAGTAAGCTGGGCTCATGGGTCCCGCATGTCATCCTCTACGAACAATAAAAGTTTCCTTTCTTGGAGTTATTTTTGACCCCTAATTTGGCTATTTGCCTTTTTCTTTGGATCTCCTACCCCTTTGAAACGATGAGGACGCTGTTGGCAGGTCGGTCCCACAAGTCATCCTCTATGAACAATAAAAGTTTCCTTTGATGGATTTTTTTGAACCCCTAATTAATTTCTGGATATTTCCTTTTTTTCTTTGATCCCCTGCCGCCTTGGAATCGTTGAGGATGCTGCTGCCTCATGGGTCCCGCATGTCATCCTCTCAGAACGGTAAATGTTTCTTTTCTTGGATATTGTTTACCAAATGATTTTTGGCTTATTTTTTCTTTCGATATCCTTCCGCCTTTAAAACGTTGAGGACGCTGCGGCTCACGGGTCCCACATGTCGACCCTCTATGAACAATAAGCGCGAGGACGCTGCCTCATGGGTCCCGCATGTCATCCTCTCGGACGAAAATGTTTCTTTTCTTGGATTTTTTACCAACAGATTTTTGGTTTATTTTTTCTTTCCATCCCCTGCCGCCTTTAAAGCGCTGGCTCATGGGTCCACGATGTCAGCCTCCCCGTACAAGAAACATGTGATATCTTGATTATTTTGCAGACAATAAACAGTGTATTGCGCTCTGAGCTATTGCAAACGGATAAATTAAATCTTTATTTTTACAACATATATCTTGAATCTCCTTGTTTTTTGTTTTGGCGAAGCATAGGACTTTCCTGTTTTTTTTTTTGAGAAAAATCCGAACTATCATGTTCTGGAGTGGGCTGAAATTGTACGTGTCCAAAGGCCCAGAAGGATAGTTCGAAGGCCCAGATGTCTAGATGTAGCCCAATTGAAATCTTTCTTTTCTTGGATTTTTTTCACCCCCTGATTTCTGGCTACTTCATTTTTCTTTTGGTCCTGTGCCGCCTTGGAAACGTTGAGACCGCTGCTGCAAAATGGGACCCGCATGTCATCCTCTATGTACAATAAAGTTTCTTTTCTTGGATTATTTTTGGCTCGATATTTGGTCACTTGCCTTTTTCTTTCGATCTCATGCCACGTTTGAAACGTTGAGGAATCTGCTGGCTCATGGGACCCGCATGTCATCCTCTATGTACAATAAAAGTTTGATTTCTTGGATTTTTTTCACCCTCTGATTTTTGGCTATTTCCTTTTTCTTTTGATCCCCTGCCGCCTTTGAAACGTTGTAGCTGGGGCTCATAGGTCCCACATGTCAGCCTGTATGAACGATAAAGCTTTCCTTTCTTGGAGTTTTTTTGACCCCTAATTTCTGCTACTTTCTTTTTCTTTTGATCTCAAACCGCATTTGAAACGTTGGGACCGCTGCTGCAAAATGGGACCCGCATGTCATCCTCTATGTACAATAAAGTTTCTTTTCTTGGATTATTTTTGGCTCCTGATATTTGGTCACTTGCCTTTTTCTTCGATCCCATGCCACGTTTGAAACGTTGAGGAACCTGCTGGCTCATGGGACCCGCATGTCATCCTCTATGTACTACAAAAGTTTATTTTCTTGGGTTTTTTTCACTCTCTGATTTTTGGCTATTTCCTTTTTCTTTTGATCCGCCGCCTTGGAAACGTTGAGTAAGCTGCAAACTCGTGGGACCCGCATGTCATCCTCTATGTACAATCAATTTTCTTTTCTTGGAGTTTTTTTTACCCCTAATTTCTGGCTACTTTCTTTTTCTTTTGATCTCAAACCGCATTTGAAACGTTGGGACAGCATGTCATCCTCTATGTACAATAAAAGTTTCTTTTTTTGGATTATTTTTCACCCTCTGATTTTTGGTCACTTGCCTTTTTCTTTCGATCTCATGCCGCCCTTGAAAACGTTGAGGAACCTGCTGGCCCATGGGACCCACATGTCATCCTCTATGTACTATAAAAGTTTCTTTTCTTTGATTTTTTTCACCCTCTGATCTTTGGCTATTTCCTTTTTCTTTTCATCCCCTGCCGCCTTGGAAACGTTAGTAAGCTGCTGACTGGTGGGACCCGCATGTCATCCTCTATGTACAATCAAGTCTCTTTTCTTGGATTTTTTTACCCCCTTATTTTTGGTCACTTGCCTTTTTCTTTCGATCTCATGCAGCCTCTGAAACGTTGAGAAGCTGCTGGCTCATGGGACCCACATGTCATCCTCGATACTATAAAAGTTTCTTTTCTTGGATTTTTTCACCCTCTTATTTTTGGCTGTTTCCTTTTTCTTTTGATCCCCTGCCGCCTTGGAAACATTGATTAAGCTGCTGACACAAGGGGCCCGCATGTCATCCTCTATGTACAATCAACTTGCAAGATCTTGGGGCGGAAGAGCTTGTATAAGTGGGACCCATATGTCATCCTCTATGTACAATAAAAGTTTCTTTTTCTTGGATTATTTTTGCTCCTGGTATTTGGTCTCTTTCCTTTTTCTTTCGATCTCATGCCGCCTCTGAAACGTTGAGTAAGGTGCTGGGTCATGGGACCCGCATGCCATCCTCTATGTACAATCAACTTTCTTTTCTGGGAGTTTTTTTACCCCTAATTTCTGGCTACTCTTTTTCTTTTGATCTCAAGCCGCATTTGAAACGTTGACACCGCTGCTGCAAAATGGGACCCGCATGTCATCTTTTATGTACAATAAAGTTTCTTTTCTTGGATTATTTTTGGCTCCTGATATTTGGTCACTTGTCTTTTTCTTTTGATCTCATGCCCCCTTTGAAACGTTGAGGAAGCTGCTAGCGCATGGGTCCCGCATGTCATACTCTATGAACAATAAAAGTTTCCTTCCTTGGAGTTATTGTTTACCGCTAATTTCTGGCTACTTCCTTTTTCTTTTGATCCCCTGCCGCCTTGGAAACGTTGAGTAAGATGCTGACACAAGGGGCCCGCATGTCATCCTCTATGTACAATCAACTTGCAAGATCTTGGAGCGAAAGAGCTTGTATAAGTGGGACCCATATGTCATCATCTATGTACAATAAAAGTTTCTTTTCTTGGATTATTTTTTGCTCCTGATATTTGGTCACTTTCCTTTTTCTTTCTATCTCATGCCGCCACTGAAACGTTGAGTAAGGTGCTGGCTCATGGGACTGTACAATAAAGTTTCATTTCTTAGATTTTTTTTACCCAGTGATTTTTGCTAACTTGCCTTTTTCTTTTCGATCATATGCCGCCTTTGAAATTCAGGTCGCCGCTGGCTCATGAGTCCCACAAGTCAGCCTCTATGAACAATAAACCTTTCCTTTGTTGTATTTTTTACCCCTAATTTCTGGCTATTTGCCTTTTTCTTTTGATCCCCTGCGGCCTTTGAAACGATGAGGACGCTGCTGGCAGGTCGGTCCCACATGTCATCCTCTATGAAGAATATAAGTTTCCTTTTTGGATTTATTTTTGACCCCTAATTTCTGGCTATTTGCCTTTTTCTTCTGATCCCTTCGAAATGATGAGGATGCAGCTGGCAGATCGGTCCCACATGTCAGCCTCTATGAACAATAAATGTTTCCTTTGTAGGATTTATTTTTTACCCCTATTTTCGGGCTACTTGCCTTTTTCTTTGAAACGTTGAGGACGCTACTGTCTCATGGGTCCCACATGGCATCCTCTCTGAACGATAAACCTTCATTTCTTGTTAACGACAGGTTTATCAGTATTATTTTCGCAGACTAATACAAGCTCTTTGGCTCCAAGATCTTGCAAGTTGATAGATTAAATCAAGGAATTATTAGGATATGTTTTAAATTTCAAATCCACTTTATGAATTTTTAAAAATACCGTTATCCATGTGGGTATGGAGCGATCAAGGATTTTCATATTGGGCATGAGCAGTTTCAAAAATTGGAACCCTATAATTCAAAATAAATAAAAACAACTTTTATGTAGAATCTCCGTGTATTTTTTTTGCCAATCATAGGATCTGTGTTTCATTAGAAAAGGGCCGAAATTGCATGAGCAGAAAGGCCCATTTGTAGTTATTGGGCTTCGACGGCCGGAGCAAGTAGGCCGAGAGCAATTACCATGTAGATGGCCGTTGGCAACCCAAAGTGAAATATTGGGCCCAACAGGGGAATGCTGAACAGTACTATTTTCTAATTGGAAGGTGGTACATGGCGTAATCCTGCCAAAAAAAAAGATGGACACGGGTTGCTGAAATTTGCCCATCTGCGCCTAATATCGCCGCCGCGGCTCCGCTTCCGCCGCCGCCGCCATGCCTCGTCTCGCGTCGAGCTCGCGGTACTGCCGCGTCTCGGGCACGGGGTACCGCGGCGTCCGCGCGCGCCCCAAAGGTACGTATTACGCGGAGATACGTGACGGCGGCGAGCGCATCGGCCTCGGCACCTACGAGACCGCGCACGAGGCCGCGCGCGCGTACGACGCCGTGGCGTGGCGGCTCGGGCGCCCGCGATCGTCGATGAATTTCCATGACGTGTGGACGCGCCAGCAGGCCGAGGATCTCGCGCCGCCGCCGTACATCGTTAGACAGGAGGAACAGCACCGCCGCCGCGAGACGGAGCGCCGTTTGCGCATCGCCGAGCGGGACGAGCGCGCGGCGCGCGAGTGGGCGGCCCGCTTCCCCGAGGACGTTGCCGCCGAGAACGAGCACTTCCGCAGACGGAGGGCGGAGAAGGCGACGAGGCGGGCAGCGAAGAAGGAGGACCGCGCACGACGGAGGGCGGAGAAGGCGACGAAGCGGGCCTTCATCGAAGCGCAGCTCGCCGGGCCGACCACCATTGGCGAGGACGACCCCCGTTGGATTGACCTCTTCTCGTCGGATCCGGTGTCGGGCACGACACCGGACTCGTCAGATGTCGAGTTTTAGTTTAGTTTTATCGCACTACTTTGTACAAATATGAACTACGGAGTATCTATCAAGCTAATTTTATCCTATTTTATGTCTATTTCTAGTCTTTGTTTGATCTTCTGTTTTACTGCACTCTATTTTTCATTATATTCTGTTTTTGGCGCTGCATTTATAGCGCCTCTGAAAATACGCTGTTTCAGCCCTGCATTTGGCCGCCACAGTTTGCAGCTTCCGGTGAAGCTATTGCCGGCTCCATGCGCAGCATCAGCCATTCAGCCCACAGCGCCTAAATATAGAGCCACTGCTGGAGTTGCTGTAATATGTTTGTCAGCAGGAGCTTACCTAATTAGTTAAAAAAAAGATGTTCAGCGTGGGATTCGAAAAAAAGATCTTCATGTTTTTTTCCTAGCTATCCTAGTTCGGACTTTTCATTGTGTTGGCTAGTGCATGAAGCTTGACACCTGTATTATGTGATCCTGATATGAGGATAAGAACACCTTCAGGTTGCATTGCTAATGGTGTCTACTGCAGCAGTGGCGTACCTTCAATGGAGACTGATGCAAGAGAGTTGGTACTGGTGAACCTGCACCTGACATCATCGTGCCACCTGAAGTAGGTTGTGTATTGGGATTAGACTGATAAGCATAGCACCTTGCAAAGAACAAGATGCTGCTAGTGTTGGTTAACGTGATTTTACGACAAAAGTCATGTATGCTCAACAGGTGCCGTACCTAGTTTGGATATTGTGTTGTTACCCTTTTGTGGTTTGGTGTTTGTCCAACAGAGAAAGCTACTCTTTTCCCGTGTAAGTGTTATTATGTGAACAAAAGTTGTATGTACATATATATCGGTCAGAGAACCAAGATTGCATATTCTTGCCTGGTTATAACACATAAGTCATAATAACAATTAAAGAGAAAAGGAACATTTGCCTTTGCAATGTGATTGTGCCAAGTAGATTAGACAACCAACCACAAACATTACAGGTCAACAGCCAAACGCATGCGAAAGTCCTAAGGTAAGCTCCATAATACATGTTGAAACCAAAAGCCTAGAAACCATAAGAAAGGTAGCTCGACATCACAGTTCCACGACAGCAGCATACTGATCATAAAACATATATCAAGTCAGGACAGCTGCACCACTGGGTAAGCATCCATGGGGTCTGGCTCAAGAGCGAAGACTGTGTGAATGCTGCAAAATGTGGCTCTTGCCTCACCCCACCCATACATCTTATCATGGAACCTTACCAAATCAGCATGAATCATCTTGACATAAACATAGCTCCTCTCTCCATGCTGATGGGATTGAACAATGCGCCAGTTGCAGTGCTTCAGCTTGTCAAACAGTATGCAGGAGATAACGAAGCATGCTGGCTGGTCTTTTGTAGTGACAATGGCTTGGAGTAGCTGGTCCTGTGAACCACCCAACTGGATCTTTAGAGCTTGAAGGACAGTCCGTGCCATATAAGCTACCGTTGCTGACTTCAGCTCGGGTTCAGGTGAATGACAGCTGACATCTTGTCCTCGAGATGCAGATCCTTCTTGATCAGATTCAGCGGAATCATCACCACTACTTACAGGTGCATCAGGTTCTACAGAAGGCACATCAGGTACATGCTCAAGTTCATAGGAGTTGGGTGGGACAGCACTGTTTGCTGAAATCTCTACAATACCAGCTCCAGGTAGACCACCAGTATCTACAGAGGGTAAACCACCAATATCCACTTCAGAGGATTCTCGTGGCACGACACCTTTCGCTAGAGGCTCTACCATACCAGCTCCAGGTCCACCACCAGTCAGTACTGTGGGCATAGTCATGACGGGTTCTACCAATACAAAACCTCCTTCGGGTGGCGTGGCAACTTCGGGTGCAGGATCATCAGATGCAGATCCTTCTTGATCATCACCACTACTTACAGGTGCGTCAGGTTCAACAGAAGGCACATCAGGTACATGCTCCGGTTCATAGGAGTCGGTAGCACGGTAGAACCTAAAGGGATAGTAGGACCAGATATGTTCTCGGACAGGACCGCTTGCTGAAATCTCTACAATACCAGAGGGTAAACCACCAATATCCACTTCAGTTAGAGGCTCTACCCTACCAGCTCCAGGTCCACCACCAGTCAGTACTCTGGGCAGGACGGGTTTTAACAATGCAAAACATACTTCAGGTGCAGGATCATCAGTAGCAACTCCAGCATCAGCACCAGTTATATCGGTCTTGACAATAGGTAAACCGTTTTGCTCCAGTTCAGAGAATTCCCGTGGCACGACACCGTTCACTAGAGGCTCTACACTAGCAGCTCCAGCTGCACCACCAGTTTCTACAGCAGGGGGTAAACCCAATCCACAACCTTCTTCATGTGACACGATGATGCCAGGTATAGGCTCATCAGTACCAGGTCCAGCTGCATCAGTCTCCATAGACAGTAAACAAGGTGGCGTCGGAGGTTTAAAAGACTGGCATGCCATTTCACCTTTGTCATCAGACAATATAGAGTTTTCTTCAACTCTATGTTTCTGCAATAATAAGCACATGAACAGAAATTAGACCAGAGCATCTAGCCATCTAACAGGGGCAGCGGCAAAACAAGCGTCGGTCCATATGTTTACCTTGTCATCTGGGATATCAGAACACACAGATTTAGAAGTCATTTCACATAGCATCCGCTTTTTCGTTCCTTCCCCTACGTCCATCTGGAATAAGTAATACTATTGATCACATAAAACTAATTAATCAAATATATGCATATGTTGAGAAGTTTGCACGGCAAATTGTGGATTCTGCTTTTATCACCTACGAATCGTCGTTCTATATATTTACCTTGTTATCTGGGATATCAGAAGTCAAAGAATGAGAAGTCATCTCACTAAGTATCGGTTTTTTCGCTCTTTCCCCTCCATCCATCTGCAATAAGAAGTACTATTGATCACATAAAGCCAATTCATTGAATATATGCATATGTTGAGAAGTTTGCACAACAAATTGTGGATTCTACTTCCAATCACCAAGTAATCTCGTGAGAAATGCATGATCAAGATATGTTTCTCCCTCTTGATCGACATCTGCATCTCCATTAAGACTAATCATCGTGCGATGGTGCTAGCGCATACACTTCCAATCACCAGACAAGCAAAAAATTGTTGATTCTAGTAATGCTTAATCAGCAGTGGCCATGGAACGACCACAGATCGACCAAGCAAAAAAATAAATCATCAGCCTACTGACCACCAGGCAAAACAAACTAGGCCCATACATGGCCTCACAAATCATCATCAAACGTCGATCAAACTAGCAAGTTTGAACATGGATTACTAATTTATTTTCTGATAAAGTGAGTATATTAATATCGAAAGATATTGATTACACTGAGCCTCTGCAACAACGCAATACCTTACTGGTAGTACGGATGCACATGGATTCCTAATACTCCCTCTGTTCGGTTTTAATTAGTCGACGAGAGGGAGAGAAGAAAATGAACTGTCGATGCTTTCAACTAGAGTCAATTAAATACGAACGGAAGAAGTACGTAGTAGTATTGACAAATATCCGGATCTAGTCTAAAAACAAATTGGCATGTAAATCCTAGTAGTCTACTAAACTAGGATCAATACCCTAGATTAGGGTTGCAAGCGGCGTCCGCGAATCGTCCCGCAAAGCAGAAAATTAGAGCAAATAGTGGTTGAGATTAGAGCAGATTTAAAGCACTCGCACTGAAACTAGCTAGCCCGCTACCCACCCCGCTTGACACCCTGCCCTAGATGTGAATCTACACCAAATATTCAAACAAGGATGAGCAACCGCCAATAAAATTTTATCCGCACATCATCATCTCTACCATACAAAAGGGTATGGTGATTTCACATACAGCCATTGTTGCCGCGGGACGAGGATGAGTGATGCGCCGCGGAGAAGGTGCCTCACGCCTCTGTCGCCGCCGCCGTCGAAGATGAAGTCGAAGCCGCGCGATTGTGGTCCGTCGCCGATATGGAGGTGGAGCTACTAGGGAAGAGATGGAGGTGGAGGTGGAGAGGGAGTGATGGTTTGTACTAGTGGCGGCCGGTGAGATAGTTATAAATACAGCCTCTCTCTCTTTTTTGGCAAGGAATGCAGCTTCTCTTGGAAGGCAACGAGGCAACGCACTCCAGATTATTATAATAATATGGACGGAGAAATTTGGTCGCATCTGTGTTGTCTTGTCAAATGAATCACCAGGATTTGCTTTTAGTACTCCAGATTTGGGCGACCCAAGGAAGTAGAGATAGTAATGTACGCCATCTAGCTGCACGCTATCAAATCAAATAAATGGTCATGCCATTTACTTTTAAGATGGTGCAGCAGTTATTCTGACCAAAGAAACATGCACGTCTGCTGATTATTTCTGATGGGTATACATTTACCGTCCGCTAGCAAAGATTGTTTGGCACATTGTTCTTATGGCTTTCAACATCACACCCCTTAATAATATTATTAATCAATGTTTGGGCAATCAATTGAGTGTGTTAATAAAAAATTAAAACCCACAAATCCAACTGTACTATTTTTAGGACCATATGAAAGACAAGGAATGATTTTAAATGCCATATAGAGTACCTCCAACCATGTGAAATATGGTTCTGTCATGCAGGTGATACCCATGGCTTCGCATTGGATCTGTATGTTGTCCTACATACAGTCAACTATGAAGTACCACGATTTGGTTTTTGGGTGCAACCGGCTAGAGAATGATGCACGGGTTTGTACAGCCAGTACAATTCACATTAAGATTTTCTGATAGGATGTTGATGTGTATATGTAAGAATCATACACTAGAATGTCTTCTATGTTTAGATGGTTGATCTACGTTTATACTTTCTGTGAACCATGAGGTTAAGACCTTTGTACTGTAATAAAGATTGCTAAATAACAGTATATATGTATGCCTCTAGGGACACTGAAACAGCCAAACAACCATGCATGTGTATAGACCGTATTTGATCAAATTAAAAGAAGCGCCTGGGTTCATGCAAATAGCATAAATTTATCACCTAAGTACATTAGCTATAAATAGTTAAATAGGAGTCAAGACCAACTGAGCTAGCTAGTAGTATGATCCTACTATTACATAAATATCCCTAACTCTGATTGTCTTTGTTCCAGTCCAGCGCGTTGGTGTAGCTTGGGATGAACCAAAACCCCGTATGCCAGTTGGCCCCTGGACCGCTGCTTGAGAAAGATATGCTTTGGTGGTCTTCGCCATTTAGACTGAAGCGGAAAATTTCTTGATGTGATGTGTCAAACTGAGAGCCAATGGCCTGAGGCGTGGTGTAGATGCAGTTTCTTCTTGTCAAATATCCTGGGGGAAATGTTGCACCACCCACTGGCATGAAAATCGGATAGTTCAACCCAAGGAACATAGAATAGTCTCCAAGATTAGTAACCCTTTCCCACGGGTTGGCTGGAAGTAACCGACTAGTGTCATTCGAGAATACAATGCAGGTATACCCCGAATAGCTGTGAACAGCGCGACCGCAATGGACAGAAGGGGTACTATCATAATGAGTTGGAGCACCGTCAGCGTCAAAATCCATTACGCCACGTGCATAGACCAGGAGAAGTCTAGAACGATCTTGAGATCTTGCCAGCCACCACGTACGACTATTAGAGTCAAAATCATCATCGTCATCAAATCCAGCCGTCCACGGAATGAATGGAGCAGGGAGCACTATAGGACCTTGAAAAAGGAAAGAACACGTCACATGAAAATATATTTCATGATTTATCTACTAGTGATATTGATTTGATATTGGGATGCCAATACTAGTACTTTATAAAATCATGGTCGAACATAAGATGGTTTGAAATATATTTCGAACATCTTGGTAAAACTTCATGTGGATTTAAAACATGTTCCCGAAAATATTGGTCCAAATTTTAGATGGTTTGAATATAAACAAATGAAAGTCTTTATCAATATTGCATGGCACCTTTATTGATTCTATTTCTACTCTACCTTAAATTTTCTAGGGAGTAATAATAAAGAAACTTAATTACTAGGGGGCCTTTTTCCTAAGGAACAACATGCACATTAGACCATACTAAAATTCCTATAGATGTTAAATTCTATATATGTCCATACCACAAGAGGGTTATGGTGTGCGCCTATGGAATTCCTTTAAGCCAAAAGATGCCAAGACAGTTCAACAAATAAGAGGTGAAATACTATATAAGTTACGTATATAAAAAAGATAGGGAGGAAATGTTACCAAATTGATTAGGATCCCATGCATAAACATTTCCAAGCTCAGTAACGGCGAACACAAGTCCGTTATGTATAATTGCATCGCAGTATATGGCGCCGTACTGAAACTGGTTTTCAAGAAATATCCATTCACGAGGATATTCGCCATGGAGGTAGGCAATTGCAAAGTCGAAGATTGCGACAAGGGAGAAATCTTGATACCCCCTAGCAGCTGTAGGAACTTGGCAAATAGCTATCTTCTGCAGTTGAATAGCAGAACGCTGATACTCGAATATAAGTGGATTGTGTGTGGTTTCCAACTTGTTCCTCAAAGATGGAAGCTTAATCTTGCGATGAGTGTAGACATTGAGGAGGTTCCACTTGCCTTCGGGGCCAACCATGGCGATCCAATCTCCATTGGCGCCTGCCCGCTCCTCATCCTTACCGTGTGGCATTAGGCCATCATAGGAGAACCTGTCCAGCGGCAGTAGTTTGCACTTGCTGTGCACCGGCAAATCCTCCTTGAACACCGCCCATGGTTTATCCGCCGGGTCACAACAGAGAACACACGGAAGGCCAAACGGCTGAGAAGCAGGCAGAGTGGCACTGTATTTGGCTGACTGAAGAATACTTTTGGAGGAACCGACTAGGGACGCGGCGGTGATGGCGTCGCACTGGCTGATGAGCACTTCAAGGGGGCCTTCCGTAAACACCTTGTGAAACAGCCCAGATCCACAGACCCTGCTCGATTTCGCCATCACAATGAGGCAGGTGGTACAATGGGGTTGGTATTTTCTTGGGCGATCTACTGATTCGAACTTTGGGAGAGAGATGGCGATCAATGGCGGCACTGCTGGATAGGATGCGAAACGCAGGCGCGTGCTATGGAAGATGGGCGGAGTGGGGATAGACGACGGAGGTGAACCGAGACGCTCATATACTGCCTACTGCAGTTTCGAGGAGAGTGTGAATGTGTTCAAAAAAAGAGGAGAGTGTGAATGTGTTCAAAAAAAGAGGAGAGTGTGAATGTGACCCGACACCCGAGTAGGAGCCGAGCAGACGGACTATAGGAGTAGCCCCATCATTACAGAACATTAATCGTGCTTCCTACAATAAATAAGTGAAACATCCCAGGCTTGTGTTGTCTAATCAAATCGATGGCCATGTCAGTATTATGGTGAACAAATAAAACAAATACACACCAACCTTGTTCTTTTTGCAACGTACACCAACCTAGCAAGGCATCAACCTTCTCGCCATCAACTACGACTCCGTGGCTCCGTCCCACCAAAGTTGTCTCAACTTTGTAAAAAAAAATACATCTATCCATCTAAATTTTAACAAAGGTGAGACACTTTTGGTGGGACCGAGGGAGTACAAAAAAACTTCACTACTCCATGCTAGTATCGGCCACTAATTCAAATTTCAACTGAAGGCGTGCTATTTTATGGTCCTGAAAATTGCCAAAAAAAATACAACCCAAAAATGCAACAGATCCATGTTAAGGGGGTACACCCTACGCAATATACATTAAGAAACTTTGAAACTTCAGCGACCTTGTAAGAATGCCCATGACAGTGCAGTTTTGCCAAATTAGGAAGAGACGAAATATGAATTCAACCAAAGAAATCTAAACGAATCCTTAGACAATAGCATAGTTAACACGTTCAGAAAAAAATGATGACTCCAAAAGAACAACATTAGCAAGAAATAGTCCATTTTAGTTTGAATTTGCAGTCACATACATAACTAGTAGTACTGCCAAAATACTATAATACTCCGAGCTGCATTCTAGCACTCCAACTAGCTAGTAATAGTTCTGGAGTAGTAGTACTACTACTATACAAGTCCAAAATACATCCGAACGAACCCTACTTCGAACTAAACTACTCCCTCCGATCTTCGAGTAACTACATTGCAGTATGACTAAACGAAGATTATTGTATAACCTTCTTGTTGATGCAAACGCAGATAGGCAACACACGCTGCCCTCCATTCTGCTTCGCGTAACGGGGCGGCACCGCCAGGAAAGAAGTGAGCTGCTGCAACATGATCGAGCTAGGCGTCGGGGAGCTCGTCGGCTCGATTACCGCCATCAAGGTGTCCGTCGAGAGGTCACTGGTCCCAGCCGTCGCCGGCGCCGGCGGACCAATCACCAACAGCTGCGCCTTGTACATCGGAAACAAGCACGCGGCCGACCTGATGCACACACAGGACACAATGGTGGTCGGGCCGAGCGCTCCAACGGTGATGGCGAACACGCTACCGTCTTCTTCCCCACTGCCGATGAACAGGTGTCCCCGCGGTTGTACCGGAAGACGAACTATGCACCAGGCGGGTATGCCATACTGGAACGTAAACACTGGGATGGAGTGGGATGCTTGGAGGTGTACCAGGAGCTCCCGCGGCGGGCCGGTGAAGCTGCAGCCGGTATTGATGGCCTCTGTGCAGCCGCACGGACCATGCGGGCACGCGATATAGTGCTTGTAGGACTCCGTGGAGGCGACCAAGCTCTGGCAGCCGACGCACTTGACCATTGCCCCAGATCGATTCGACGGCGGCAATCTTGGCCCAGATCGATTCGACGGCGGCAACCACGCCGGCTGC
The DNA here is from genome assembly GCA_030979885.1 of Lolium multiflorum. Classification (NCBI taxonomy): domain Eukaryota; kingdom Viridiplantae; phylum Streptophyta; class Magnoliopsida; order Poales; family Poaceae; genus Lolium; species Lolium multiflorum. The sequence continues at coordinate 241,049,023 of CM061751.1, read as the reverse complement.
TCGCACTTCTTGCACGGGTTCGGCGCAAGCTCGCCGACGCAGCGCCGACAGCCCATATGACCGCCCTTGCACTGCACGGAACAACGTACGTGGCATCAGTTGTCATTGACATTTCTCACAGGTGAACCTAAGAATGAAATCGGAAGGGAGCGACCTTGGATATGGGGGGTTTGAAGGGCAGCAGGCAGAGGGGGCACAAGAAGAGGGCCTCCTCCATCTTCAGAGAAGAGTGATCGGGAAAACGAGAACGGGATGGGTTCTTTTTTTTATACATGCCTTGGAGTGGAGTATGGATACTACTACTACTTATAGGAAGAACTTCCTTGCTAAGAATCGGCGTCGGCCGTACGCAAGCATAGATGCACCAGCGGCTCTGCAGTTTGTCAAAATAAAAGGACAGAGCTGCAGTGACTTGAAGTCTCCAAATCTCATTGTGACTTGGTGCCACCATCTACCAACCATTTGAGATCCAACGTTCCAAACTAATCTCTTATTTCGAACCTAAAAACAAAAATTACGAAAAAAATCCAGTAAAATGTAGATGCCTTGTTCTAAAATCTGTGAATATTTCATCCCACTCGGACGATTAGCTTGTGATTAAAGAGCTTTTTACGTATACGAGCACTAGTTTAAACTAAATACTCCCTCTGATTCATATTAAGGGCTCCTTTGATTTAAAGGATAGGAAAAGCATAGGAATAGGAAAGGTATAGGATTGGAATGACATGTCTACTTGAAACCTATAGGAAGATGAAGTTTGTTTGATTGTAGCAAAGGAATTTTTCCATGAGGTATGAGCTAATGCTTTTTTCCTATAGGAATTACACTACAAGATTCCTATAGGAATTTTTCCTATAGGATATGTTCCTATGAATCAAACAACATGTATAGGAATTTTTCCCATAGGAACCAAATCCTACACAATTCCTATGCAAATCCTTTGAATCAAAGGAGCCCTAATTGACTTCAATATGGATGTATCTAGAACTAAAATGTGTCTAGTACATCCATATTAGAGTCAATTAATATGAACCGGAGGGAGTATATATTTGCTCACAAACCTTTGATTCAAATCGAATGAAACTTCACCAAAATATAAATCGAAATATGCACGATTAACTGGAAGTTCTTGAAATATTTCTGAGCAATTATAATAATTATTTAGTTTAAATTCTAAGTCGATCGCATACATTGGATCTGAGATGGATGGTGGATGGTGGCACCAAGTCACTGTGAAACTTGGAAGTATCAAGTCAGTGAAGCTCTATCCCAAAATAAAAGCTTCGTGAAGGGGGCAGTTTGGTTCAAAAAAGAAGACAGTGCCAAGCAGTTGTCAAACAATACCCATATAGTCAAATGTACTCCCTCTGATTCAAATGAATTGACTCAACTTTGTCTAGATATATGGATGTATCAAGTCACTGAAGCTAAAATAAAAGCTTCATGAAGGGGGAAGTTTGGTTCGAAAAAAATACAGTGCCAAGCAGCTGTCAAATAGTACCATAACGTCAAATGTACTCCCTCCGATTCAAACGAAATGACTCAACTTTGTATTTTGCATGTTAAAGGTTTTTCGTAAAACTTGGCCAATCTTAACATAGTTTGCCTTTCTAAAAAAAGATATAAGCCCTAAGGCTCCTTTGATTCATAGGATGGGAAAACCATAGAAATATGGAAAACATAGGATTGAGATTTAATGGCTAGTTGAATCATATAGGAAGATGAGTTGTGTTTGATTGTGCCAAAGGAAATTTTCCATGAGGTATGACCTAATGTTTTATTCTTATAGGATTTGCACTGCAAGATTCCTATAGGATATGTTCCTATGAATCAAACAACTAGTGTGGGGAAAATTCACATGTGATCTAAATCCTACATAATTCCTATACAAATCCTATATATGAATTTTAGTTGTTAGGTCACTTAAAATGACTTCACTTGAAGAGTTACATTTTTGTTTTTTTCTGAATTAGTAGTGATGCCTAACCATATATATACCTAAACCAAGAGAATCAGCATAAACTTATGTATATTAATAGTAAGCGCATATATGAATGTTTTTTATCTACAAACCCAGGGTCATATATATGTACATAGAAACATGCATATATACTAGTTTTTGTACCTTGGTGTGTTCCTCTTTTGGGCTATCTCTTTTTTGTTCACCGATTCACAACCAACGCCCTAGATTAATTTGGCACTTAAAAAATAACATTTTGTTTTTGGCGCACTAACACAAATAGTAGTAGCACGGTCAACACTGTAGAGAAGTACAAAATAAATGTGTGTGGGAAAAAATGACTTAAAGTGACCATTACATTGAGAAAAAGGGTAGAACCAAGCATTGCACAGGGAAAAAGCAGTGTAGTGCCCAGAAGAAAAAAACAAGTTGGGTTATACTCCCTCCATCCTGAAATAATGGGTGTAGAGTTAAAATTTGTCCATAAAAGAGTGTACTTCTCGTTTTGCAATGCACTTCAAAATTTGTCCACAAAAGAGTGGTAGTAAAAAATATTTCTTTCTCATCACGAGGGATATAGTTTCTTCACGACTAGTACGTACTACCTCCATCACAAAGCTTAAGTCTTTTTTTAAGAGTCAAAGCAAGTAAAGGTTGACGAAAATTTAGAACAATCTATCAACTAATATAATATTTTGTAGATACCATACCAAAAAAAATCGTTGTCTATGTATTGATATTAATTTTGTATTTTGCATGATAATGATTTTTGGTAAAATCTTAGTTTACCTTGACATAGTTTGAGCTTCTAAAAATAATATAAGCCTTACGCTTTGGGATGGAGGTAGTAGTATTTAGCATAATATGGTTTTCTTATTTACTACATGCATTTAGATCATTGGAGGTGGAAAAGTTGAAGAGGAAAGTGATGGTCGATGACAGTTTCCCAATGTAATAATAAAATCCTTAATATGCCTTGAAAACCCACACGTACGCTCTTTCTAGGACAGAGGCAGTATGAGGTAATGCACCCACGCGCTGTCATCTGCCGGTTCGTGCTATGTCTCCCAAATCTTGAAATATCGTCAGTTATCCATTTCACGTCCACACTTCTCCCTCTCTCCACGGACTAGGAAAAAACCCTCTCTTCACTTCCCCTTCCCATTCCACCGATGGAGAGCCCAACCGACGCCGTCAACGCAGCGAAAGCGAAAGCCGCGCGGCTGGCCTTAGCCGCAGAGGAGGCGTGCAGAGCCGCGACCGCAGCACGCATGGCCGCAACGGCGGCGATCATTGCCGCAGCGGATGCCAAAGACGAAGCGGAGGCCATTGCCGAAGGTCGGGCCATCGGTCGCTCATCGGCATCTGATGCTGTTGGTAGATGGGTCCACTCTCTTGGGAAGCATCCCCTAGATGACGAGGACGAGGTTGAACTCATCTTTGAACCGCCGCCGCCGACCTTCGACGAGAATATCGTCGACGAGGGGGAGGAAGTATGTTCCGATTCACCTCTCTCCCTTATTCAACATAGCCCTGTATCGATTTGCGCTATGGTCTCTCCCTCTTTTTTTTGCGCTATAGCGTTTTGAATTAGCGTCAGAATCTTTTTAGATTCATATTCAGTATTAGTTGCAACTGCTACATATTTGCTTCACATCCGATTCACCTCTCTCCCTTATTTAACATAGCCCTGTATCGATTTGCTCTATGGTCTCTCCCTCTTTTTTTTTGCGCTATAGGGTTTTGAATTAGCGTCAGAATCTTTTTAGATTCATATTCATTATTAGTTGCAACTGCTACATATTTGCTTCACCTGTTTATTTGGCATGTATCAGGTTGCTACTGATGAGGTTGACAGCGATGTCGAGTCGCGTCATAGGAAGGCCAGGGCCACTCTCAACAAGCTTAAGGCGGGGAAGTTCGACAAGTATTGGAGTGAACCCTGGACTGGTGCCAGGAACAGCTGCCCCTTCTGCACAAAGAGCATAAAGGTTGACTTTCGAAGCGTCCTGCAGCATGCCGAAGCCGGTGGGTCCGGCTGTCTCAAAGTTGGGGAAACTGTTAACCGATCCGGCTTCATAGCCAACCACATGGCATATGGGCTATTCCTAAGGAAGAAATTGAACCAAGCTATCGAGACCGGTCGTGTGCCTCCTCCCAAGCCCAAGCCACCAAAGATTAAAGGTATGGGCAGCAAGAAGCAGAAGAAGCGGGACCAGGAAGAAGATGGTAAATATACTCCGTAACTGTTGTGCATGTTTGTCTCTCCTACTGCTTCAAAAGCAGCATCTTTTGTTGAACTCTGTTTATGTTTGCTGCTCAGCAGCGTTTGTGGTGAACCTATTAGCTTAATTAGGGGTTGTTGAACTATGTCTGTGTTGAACCTTGCTTAATTAGGTTGTGTTGAACTCTGTTTGTGTTGGCGTGGGAAGGGGGGCATGATGCTACCCTGAATTTGCGGGACCCCCAAAAAACTTGCAAATACGAGTGATGCATCCAAAAGGAACAAACTTCTTACATGGTAGACCCCAGTCTGAAAGCAAGAAATGCGATCGGGTCCTTAACAGCCACCGCCCGGATTGATCGGGTATTTTGCCTGCCTACCGCATGTGACTTGTGCTCACTGAAGTTTGGGACCTCACGCATGGGCACCACACGTAAGTGACAGACCTGTTGGTGTAAAAACTCGAGTGATTATTATACTGCATTAGTACAAAGTTTCCTATGGATTCAAGGGTTGGAAAGCCAAGTTAACTCATTTTCATGACTAAGAAGGAGCCAGGCTTACTTTTTCATTTTCATGTTTTAACTTGTTTAAATCTTGGTCAAACAAAGGATCTGACCAGGATTCAAGTGGGCATAAAAATTCAAAAAAGAAATCAAAAAAAAAACCAAAGCACATAAGCTTCTTATGTCATATAGTAAGCATTACAGTTGATCAACGAAGTCTAGACATATTCAAACCAGAAAAATATTGTATATACCCCCTAACCCTAAACTCTGTCTTATGAAGTCAAGCATGAAGAAAAGTGGTTTTGGGTTTCAAACATTGGAAATTGAAAAAACTCCCAAAAGCTTCATTTTGGAGTGACTAAGAAGAATCCAGGCTTTCATTTTCATTTTCATGTTTTAAATTGGTTTAAATCTTGGTCAAACCTAGGATTTGACCAAGATTCAAATGGACATAACAAATTCAAAAAAATCAAAACCAAACACATAGTCTTTTGATGTCATATAGTAAGCATTCAAGTTGATAAACAAAGTCTAGACATATTTAAACAAGAAAAATCATGTATATACTTGGCCCCTAACCCTAAACTCTGTCTTATGAAGTCAAGCATTAAGAGGAGTGGTTTTGGGTTTCAAACATGGAAATTTAAAAAACCTCCCAAAAGCTTCATTTTGGAGGGACTAAGAAGAATCCAGGCTTACTTTTCATTTTCATGTTTTAAACTGGTTTAAATCTTGGTCAAACCTAGGATTTGACCAAGATTCAAATGGGCATAACAAATTCAAAAAAAAACTAAACACATAGTCTTTTGATGTCACATAATAAGCATTCAAGTTGATAAACAAGGTCTAGACATATTCAAACCAGAAAAATCATGTATCTACCCCCTACCCCTAAACTTTGTCTTATGAAGTAAAGCACGGAGAGATATCATTTTGGGTTTCGAACATGGAAAATTTAAAAAAACCTCCCAAAAGCTTCATTTTGGAGTGAATAAGAAGGATCCACACTTACTTTTCATTTTCATGTTTTAAACTTGTTTAAATATTGGTCAAACCTGCAAGGATTTGACCAAGATTCAAATGGGCATAAAAATTCAAAAAAAAACGAAAACCACTTCTCTTCGTCCTTGACTTCATTAGACAGAGTTTAGGGTTGGGGTATATACATGATTTGTAATGTTTAAATATGTATAGACTCTCTTGATCAACATGAATGCTTACTATAACTTAAGAAGCTTAATTATGTGCTTTGGTTTTTCATTTTTTGAATTCTTTATTGAATTTTTATGCCTATTTGAATCTTGGTCAAATCCTAGGTTTGACCAAGAATTAAACAAGTCAGTAACATGAAAATGAAAAAGTAAGCCTGGATCCTTCTTATTCACTCAAAAAATGAAGCTTTTGGGAGGGTTTTTGAATTTTCCATGTTTGAAACCCAAAACCATTCCTCTTATATGCTTGACTTCATATATATCACAGAGTTTAGCCTTAGGGGGTATATACATGATTTTTCTAGTTTGAATATGTCTAAACCTTGTTTATCAACTTGAATGCTTACTATAAACCAAAAATTCATGTATCTACACCTAACCCTAAACTATGCATGAAGAGAAGTGGTTTTGGGTTTCAAACCTGGATATCTCAAAAACCCTCCCAAAAGCTTCATTTTGGAGTGAATAAGAAGGATCAAGGCTTAATTTTTCATTTTCATGTTTTAATCTTGTTTAAATCTTGCTCAAACCTAGGATTTGACCAAGATTCAAATGGGCATAATTTAAAAAAATGAAAAATCAAGGCACATAGTCTTCTTATATATGTCATATAGTAAGCATTCAATTAAGTTGATAAACAAGCTATGGACATATTCAACCCAGAAAAATCATGATGAATCTACCCCCTATATATCCCTAAACCCTAACTTATGAAGTCAAGCATGAAGAGAAGTGGTTTTTGGTATAAATCATGGAAATTTCATATTCATGTTTATTAAACTTGTTTAAATCATGGTCAAACCTAGGATTTGACCAAGATTCAAATGGGCATAAATATTCAGAAAAAACAAAAAATGGAAAATCAAGGCACATGTTTTAAACTTGTTTAAATCTTGGTCAAACCAAGGATTTGACCAAGATTCAAATGGGCCTAAAAATTTAGAAAAAAATCAAAAGAGAATGAAAAACCAAAGCACATAGCATTCTTATGTCATATGTATAGTAAGCATTCAAGTTGATAAACAAGGTCTAGACATATTCAAACCAAAAAATCATGTATATATCTACCCCTAACCCTAAACTGATCTGTCGATCTTATGGAAGTCAATCATGAAGAGAAGTGGTTTTGGGTTTCAAACATGGAAATTTCAAGAACATCCCAAAAGCTTCATTTTAGAGTGACTAAGAAGGATCCATGCTTACTTACTCGTTTGCACGTGTTAAACTTGTCTAAATCTTGGTGAAACCTAGGATTTGACCAAGATATGATTCAAATGCGCAGAAAATTAAAAAAGTCAGAAAAATTAAAAACCAAAGTACATAGTCTTCTTATGTCATATAGTAAGCATATTCAAGTTGATAAACAAGGTTTGGACATATTCAAACCATACAAATCATGTATCTATACCCCCTAACCCTAAACTTTTTCTTATGAAGTCAAGCATGAAGAGAAGTGGTTTTGGGTTTCAAAGATGGAAATTTCAAAAACCTCCAAAAACTTCATTTTAGAGTGACTGAGAAGTTAGCATTAAAGTTGATAAACAAGGTTTAGACATATTCAAACCAGACAAATCATGTATCTACCCCTAACCCTAAACTCGGTCTTATGAAGTCTAGCATGAAGAGAATCGTTTTGAGTTTCAAACGTTTAAGCCAAAAGCCCCATTTCAAATATTTCAAACTTATTCAAAGTTGGTTCAAATTTGAAAGACATACAAGTTATAGCACACATAGTGCATACATTTTCACACATACTGCACTAGATGCTAACCCTATAGTTTGAGGCCACTTGGATGAGGTCGAAAAAGTTCTTGGATTAGAATCGTGTTGTTCGAACCCCGTAGTTGGATTTTTTTGAACCTTGATCTGTAGTACTGGGCAAAACCCTAGTTTAACCTATTTAATTATAGATTCGTATATCGATTTTTCTACCTTTTTATTATTACTATGCTGCAGATGTGCGTTTGCCCGTCGAGTGAAACTCGGAGGAAGAGGGATCACTCGGAAGGAGAGAAAAAAGGCAGAGCATTATGGTGTCTTCCCTTTTTCGGGTGATGATGATGATGTTGACTGTTGTGCAGGGTTTGTCAGTGCGCAGGAGGTGCGAGCGAGCGAGCGAGCGAGCGAGTCGAGCGAGGCCGAGAATGAGAGAGATTTGTTTTTTTTTGTGAGAGGGACAACCGAAGGATCCAGAAGGACCCACAGACTTCCAATACGCATCCTGATGCGTCTTCTCTTGACAAAGAAGATGGCTGGGAGTTGGCGTACCTATTGCACGTGACTTGTGCTCACTCAAGTGTGGGACCTCACGCGTGGGCACCACACGTAAGTGACAGACCTGTTGGTGTAAAAACTCGGTTGATTATAATAGTGCATTAGAACAAAGTTTCCTATGGATTCAAGGGTAGGAAATCCAAGTTAACTCATTTACATGACATTATTTTTTCCATGAAGCAAAGTTAACACTATCAATTGGTACATTTTGGAGTGACTAAGAAGGATCAATGCTTACTTATTCGTTTAATTTCACGTGTTAAACTTGTCTAAATCTTGTTCAAACCTAGGATTTGACCAAGATTCAAATGGGCAGAAAAATAATTAAAAAACAGAAAAATGAAAAACCAAATCACATAGTCTTCTTATGTCATATAGTAAGCATTCAAGTTGATAAACAAGGTCTAGACATATTCAAACCAGACAAATCATGTATCTATACCCCTAACCCTAAACTCTGTCTTATGAAGTCAAGCGTGTGAAGAGAAGTGGTTTTGGGTTTCAAACATCGAAATTTCAAAAACCTCCCAAAAGCTTCATTTTAGAGTGACTAAGAAGGATACATGCTTCCCTTTACATTTTCATGTTTTAAACTTGTTTAAATTATCTTGGTCAAACCTAGGATTTGACGAAGATACAAATGGGTGGGCACAAAATTCAAAAAAATCAGAAAAATGAAAAACCAAATCACATAGTCTTCTTATGTCATATCGTAAGCAATCAAGTTGATAAACAAGGTCTAGATATATCCAAACCAGACAAATCATGTATCTACCCCCTGTCGATCTTATGAAGTCTAGCATGAAGGGAAGTCGTTTTGGGTTTCAAACATTGAAATTTAAAGAACATCCCAAAAGCTTCATTTTAGAGTGACTAAGAAGGATACAGACTTCCCTTTTCATTTTCATGTTTTAAATTTGTTTAAATCTTGGTCAAACCAAGGATTTGACCAAGATTCAAATGGCCCTAAAAATTCAGAAAAAATGAAAAGAATGAAAAACCAAAGCACATAACATTCTTATGTCATATGTATAGTAAGCATTCAAGTTGATATACAAGGTCTAGACATATATATTCAAACCTAGGATTTGACTAGCTAAGATTCAAATGGGCATAACAAATTCAAAAAACAAAAACCAAACACATAGTCTTCTGATGTCATATAGCAAGCATTCAAGTTGATAAACAAACTTGTTTAAATCATGGTCAAACCTAGGATTTGACCAAGATTCAAATGGGCATAATTTTTAAAAAAATGTAAAATCAAGGCACATAGTCTTCTTATGTCATATAGTAAGCATTCAATTAAGTTGATAAACAAGGTCTAGACATATCAAACCAGAAAATTCAGGTGTCTAGCTAGCTACCCCTAACCCTAAACTCTGCACGAAGAGAAGTGGTTTTGGGTTTCAAACATGGATATTTCAAAAACCCTCCCAAAAACCTTCATTTTGGAGTTAATAAGAAGGATCAAGGCTTACTTTTTCATTTTCATGTTTTAATCTTTTTTAAATCTTTGTCAAACCTAGGTTTTGACCAATATTCAAAAGGGCATAATTAAAAAAAATGAAATATCAAGGCACATAGTCTTCTTATGTCATATAGTAAGCATTCAATTAAGTTGATAAACAAGCTCTAGACATATTCAAACCAGAAAAATCATGATGTATCTACCCCCTATATATCCCTAAACCCTAACTTATGAAGTCAAGCACGAAGAGAAGTGGTTTTTGGTTTAAATCATGGAAATTTCAAAAACCCTCCCAAGAGCTTCATTTTGGAGTGACTAATTAAGAAGCATACATGCTTACCTTTTCATATTCATGTTTTAAACTTGTTCAAATCTAGGTCAACAAACCTAGGATTTGATGAAGAATCAAATGGGTATAAAAAATTTAAAAACAAGCTCTAGATAAGCTCAAGTTGAAAAACAAGTTCTAGACATATTCCAACCAGAAAAATCATGCATGTACCCCCTATATATATATATCCCTAAACCCTGACTTATGAAGTCAAGCATGAAGAGAAGTGGTTTTTGGTTTCAATCATGGAAATTTCAAAAACCCTCCCAAGAGCTTCATTTTGGAGTGGCTAAGAAGGATAGATACTTAATTTTTCATATTTATGTTTTAAACTAGTTTAAATCATGGTCAAACCTAGGATTTGACCAAGATTCAAATGGGCATAAAAATTCAAAATAAATGAAAATAAATGAAAAACCAAGGCACGTAGTCTTCTTATGTCATATAGTAAGCATTCAATTAAGTTGATAAACAAGGTCTAGACATATTCAAACCAGAAACATCATGTATCTAGCTACCCTAGCCCTAAACTCTGTCTTATGAAGTCAAGCATGCATGAAGAGAAGTACGTGGTTTTTTGGTTTCAAACATGGAAATTTCAAAAACCCTCTCAAGAGCTTCATTTTGGAGTGACTACGAAGGATACATGCTTAATTTTCATATTCATGTTTTAAACTTGTTTAAATCATGGTCAAACCTAGGATTTGACCAAGATTCAAATGGGCATAATTTAAAAAAATGTAAAATCAAGGCACATAGTCTTCTTATGTCATATAGTAAGCATTCAATTAAGTTGATAAACAAGGTCTAGACATATCAAACCAGAAAAATCATGTATCTACCCCTATATATCCCCAAACTCTGTCTTTATGAAGTCAAGCATGAAGAGAAGTGGTTTTTTGGTTTCAAGCATGGAAATTTCAAAAACCTCCCCAAACTTCATTTTAGAGTGACTAAGAAGGATACAAGCTTGCCTTTTCATTTTCATGTTTTAAACTTGTTTAAATTATCTTGGTCAAATCTAGGATTTGACAAGATTCAAATGGGCAAACATATGATAAGTGATGCAAATATCATTTCTAAGTGCGGGCAAACCAGAGATATGTGGTTTTTGGTTTCAAACATATTCAAACGAGAGAAATCATGTATCTACCCCCTAACACTAAACTCTGTCTCATGAAGTCAAGCGCATGCATGAAGATATGTGGTTTTTGGTTTCAAACATGGAAATTTCAAAAACCCTCCCAAGAGCTTCATTTCGAAGTGATTAATTAAGAAGCATACATGCATGCTTAATTACTTTTTCATATTCATGTTTTAAACTTATTCAAATCTTGGTGAAACCTAGGATTTGACCAAGATTCAAATGGGTATAAAAATTTAAAAAATACAAAAAAGGTCTTCTTATGTTATATAGTAGGCATTCAATTAAGTTGATAAACAAGTTCTAGACATATTCAAACAAGAAAAATCATGCATGTATCTACCCATAACCCTAAACTTTGTTTCATGAAGTCAAGCATTGTGGTTTTTGGTTTCGAACATGGAAATTCAAAAACCCTCCCAAGAGCTTCATTTTGAAGTGACTAAGAAGCATACATGCTTACTTTTTCATATTCATGTTTTTAACTTATTCAAATCTTGGTGGAACCAAGGATTTGACAAAGATTCGAATGGGTATAAAAATTCAAAAAAAACAAGGTCTTCTCTTATGTTATATAGTAAGCATTCAATTAATTTGATAAACAAGGTCTAAACATATTCAAACCAGGAAAATCATGTATCTACCACCTAACCCTAAACTCTGTCTTATGAAGTCAAGCATGCATGAAGAGAAGTGGTTTTTGGTTTCAAGCATGGAAATTTCCATGTTTGAAACCCAAAACCACTTCTCTTCATATGCTTGACTTCATATGACAGAGTTTAGCGTTAGGGGGTAGATACATGATTTTTTGGTTTGAATATGTCCAGACCTTGTTTATCAACTTAAATGCTAACTATATGACATCAGAATGGGCATAAAAATTTAAAAAAATTAAAAATGTAAAACCAAAATTTAATTGGGAGGAAAGGGTACATGAATTACAATTAAAAAACAAGGTAACTTAAATACTTGGATGCCCCAAGATGTGTGGAAGCCCAAAACAATGGCAAAACATATCATGTGCGCATGCTGCATCCAATTCAAGTAGAACACATAGTAGGCATCGATAGTTTGACCTAAATTTGAAATCAAAGAGAAGGTGGTTAGAAAAAATCAAAATTGGCAAAGCAAAGCATGAAATCAAAAAATTGTGATGCACTCTAGCTATGAAAATTATCAAACAATGCAAACCAAAATGATTTTTTAGAGGAATACTAGTTCAACTTATTTAATTTTTTATTTGTAGGCCAAAATCAAACCCCGTAGTTGGATTTTTTTTTCAACTTGATCTGTAGTACTGGGGAAAACCCTAGTTTATAACCTATTTAATAATAGATTCGTAGTCGATTCTTTTACTTTTTTATTATTACTATGCAGCACATGTGTGTTTGCCCGTCGAGTGAAACTCGGAGGAAGAGGAATCACTCGGAAGGAGAAGAAGGGAGAGCAGTCACGGGGCCCCTCTTATTGATGGTGTATATTCTTTTTCTGGTGATGTTGACTGTTGTGCAGGGTTTGTCAGTGCGCAGGAGGTGCGAGCGAGCGAGCGAGCGAGTCGAGCGAGGCCGAGAATGAGAGAGATTTGTTTTTTTTTGTGTGAGAGGGACAACCGAAGGATCCAGAAGGACCCACAGACTTCCAATACGCATCCTGATGCGTCTTCTCTTGACAAAGAAGATGGCTGGGAGTTGGCGTACCTATTGCACGTGACTTGTGCTCACTCAAGTGTGGGACCTCACGCGTGGGCACCACACGTAAGTGACAGACCTGTTGGTGTAAAAACTCGGTTGATTATTATAGTGCATTAGAACAAAGTTTCCTATGGATTCAAGGGTAGGAAATCCAAGTTAACTCATTTACATGACATTATTTTTTCCATGAAGCAAAGTTAACACTATCAATTGGTACATTTTGGAGTGACTAAGAAGGATCAATGCTTACTTATTCGTTTAATTTCACGTGTTAAACTTGTCTAAATCTTGTTCAAACCTAGGATTTGACCAAGATTCAAATGGGCAGAAAAATAATTAAAAAACAGAAAAATGAAAAACCAAATCACATAGTAAGCATTCAAGTTGATAAACAAGGTCTAGACATATTCAAACCAGACAAATCATGTATCTATACCCCTAACCCCTAAACTCTGTCTTATGAAGTCAAGCATGTGAAGAGAAGTGGTTTTGGGTTTGGGGGTATATATACATGATTTTTATTGTTTAAATATATATAGACTTTGTTGATCAACATGAATGCTTAATTACTATATGACATAAGAAGTTTATGTGCTTTGGTGTTTCATTTTTTTGATTTCTTTTTTGAATTTTTATGCCCATTTGAATCTTGGTCAAATCCTAGGTTTGACAAAGATTTAAACAAGTTTGAAACATGAAAATGAAAAAGTAAGCTTGGATCCTTCTTAGTCACTCCAAAATGAAGCTTTTGGGTGGGTTTTTGAAATTTCCATGTTTGAAACCCAAAACCACTTCTTCTCTTCATGCTTGACTTCATAAGACAACGTTTAGGGTTAGGGGGTAGATACATGATTTTTCTGGTTTGAATATGTCTAGACTTCGTTGATCAACTTGAATGCTTAGTATATTACATAAGAAGACTATGTGGTTTGGTTTTTGATTTTCTTGATTTTGTTTGATTTTTTATGACCATTTGAATCTTGGTCAAATCCTAGGTTTGACCAAGATTTAAACAAGTTTAAAACATGAAAATGAAAAAGTAAGCATGGATCCTTCTTAGTCATGACAATGAGTTAACTTGGCTTTACTACCCTTGATGAATCCATAGGAAACTTTTTGTACTAATGCAGTATAATATTCTGGTTTGAATATGTCTAGACCTTGTTTATCAACTTAATTTGAAAGACATACAAGTTATAGCACACATAGTGCATACATTTTCACACATACTGCACTAGATGCTAACCCTATAGTTTGAGGCCATTTGGATGAGGTCGAAAAAATTCTTGGATTAGAATCGTGTTGTTCGAACCCCGTAGTTGGATTTTTTTGAACCCTTGATCTTTAGAACTGGGCAAAACCCAAGTTTAACCATGCAAGATTCAAATGGCCCTAAAAATTCAGAAAAAAATCAAAAGAATGAAAAACCAAAGCACATATATAGCATTCTTATGTCATATGTATAGTAAGCATGCATTCAAGTTGATAAACAAGGTCTAGACATATATATTCAAACCAGAAAAATCATGTATATATCTACCCCTAAAACTCTAATTAAACTATGTCTTATGAAGTCAATCATGTAGAGAAGTGGTTTTGGGTTTCAAATATGGAAATTTCAAGAACCTCCCAAAAGCTTCATTTTAGAGTGACTAAGAAGGATCCAGGCTTATCTTTTCATTTCATGTTTTAAACTTGTTTAAATCCTGGTCAAACCTAGGATTTGACCAAGATTTATGGGCATAAAATTCAAAAAAATCAGAAAAATAAAAAACCAAAGCACATAAGCATATTCAAGTTGATAAACAAGGTTTGGACATATTCAACCCATACACAAATCATGTATCTACCCCTAACCCTAAACTCTGTCTTATGAAGTCAAGCATGAAGAGAAGTGGTTTCGGGTTTCAAACATGGAAATATCAAAAACCTCCCAAAAACTTCATTTTAGAGTGACTGAGAAGGTTGCATGCTTCCCTTTTCATTTTCATGTTTTAAACTTGTTTAAATCTTGGTCAAACCTAGAATTTGACAAGATTCAAATGGGCATCAAAATTCAAAAAAATCAGAAAAAGAAAAACCAAAGCAATAGTTTTCTTATGTCATATAGTAAGCATTAAAGTTGATAAACAAGGTCTAGACATATTCAACCAGACAAATCATGTATCTATACCCCTAACCCCTAAACTCTGTCTTATGAAGTCAAGCATGTGAAGAGAAGTGGTTTTGGGTTTCAAACATCGAAATTTCAAAAACCTCCCAAAAGCTTCATTTTAGAGTGACTAAGAAGGATACATGCTTCCCTTTTCATTTTCATGTTTTAAACTTGTTTAAATTATCTTGGTCAAACCTAGGATTCGACATGATTCAAATGGGCATCAAAATAAATAAAAAACAGAAAAAGGAAAAACCAAAGCAATAGTTTTCTTATATATGTCATATAGTAAGCATTAAAGTTGATAAACAAGGTCTAGATATATCCAAACCAGACAAATCATGTATCTACCCCCGGCCTGTCGATCTTATGAAGCTAGTCTACTAGCATGTGAAGGGAACTCGTTTTCGGTTTCAAACATAGAAATTACAAGAACATCCCAAAAGCTTCTCCATTTTAGAGTGACTACGAAGGATACTGACTTCCCTTTTCATTTTCATGTTTTAAACTTGTTTAAATCTTGGTCAAACCAAGGATTTGACCAAGATTCAAATGGGCCTAAAAATTTAGAAAAAAATCAAAAAGAGAATGAAAAACCAAAGCACACATAGCATTCTTATGTCATATGTATAGTAAGCATTCAAGTTGATAAACAAGGTCTAGACATATTCAAACCAAAAAATCATGTATATATCTACCCCTAACCCTAAACTGATCTGTCGATCTTATGGAAGTCAATCATGAAGAGAAGTGGTTTTGGGTTTCAAACATGGAAATTTCAAGAACATCCCAAAAGCTTCATTTTAGAGTGACTAAGAAGGATCCATGCTTACTTACTCGTTTTCACGTGTTAAACTTGTCTAAATCTTGGTGAAACCTAGGATTTGACCAAGATATGATTCAAATGCGCAGAAAATTAAAAAAGTCAGAAAATTTAAAAACCAAAGTACATAGTCTTCTTATGTCATATAGTAAGCATATTCAAGTTGATAAACAAGGTTTGGACATATTCAAACCATACAAATCATGTATCTATACCCCCTAACCCTAAACTTTTTCTTATGAAGTCAAGCATGAAGAGAAGTGGTTTTGGGTTTCAAAGATGGAAATTTCAAAAACCTCCAAAAACTTCATTTTAGAGTGACTGAGAAGTTAGCATTAAAGTTGATAAACAAGGTTTAGACATATTCAAACCAGACAAATCATGTATCTACCCCTAACCCTAAACTCGGTCTTATGAAGTCTAGCATGAAGAGAATCGTTTTGAGTTTCAAACGTTTAAGCCAAAAGCCCCATTTCAAATATTTCAAACTTATTCAAAGTTGGTTCAAATTTGAAAGACATACAAGTTATAGCACACATAGTGCATACATTTTCACACATACTGCACTAGATGCTAACCCTATAGTTTGAGGCCACTTGGATGAGGTCGAAAAAGTTCTTGGATTAGAATCGTGTTGTTCGAACCCCGTAGTTGGATTTTTTTGAACCTTGATCTGTAGTACTGGGCAAAACCCTAGTTTAACCTATTTAATTATAGATTCGTATATCGATTTTTCTACCTTTTTATTATTACTATGCTGCAGATGTGCGTTTGCCCGTCGAGTGAAACTCGGAGGAAGAGGGATCACTCGGAAGGAGAGAAAAAAGGCAGAGCATTATGGTGTCTTCCCTTTTTCGGGTGATGATGATGATGTTGACTGTTGTGCAGGGTTTGTCAGTGCGCAGGAGGTGCGAGCGAGCGAGCGAGCGAGCGCCGAGAATGAGAGAGATTTGTTTTTTTTTTGTGTGAGAGGGACAACCGAAGGATCCAGAAGGACCCACAGACTTCCAATACGCATCCTGATGCGTCTTCTCTTGACAAAGAAGATGGCTGGGAGTTGGCGTACCTATTGCACGTGACTTGTGCTCACTCAAGTGTGGGACCTCACGCGTGGGCACCACACGTAAGTGACAGACCTGTTGGTGTAAAAACTCGGTTGATTATAATAGTGCATTAGAACAAAGTTTCCTATGGATTCAAGGGTAGGAAATCCAAGTTAACTCATTTACATGACATTATTTTTTCCATGAAGCAAAGTTAACACTATCAATTGGTACATTTTGGAGTGACTAAGAAGGATCAATGCTTACTTATTCGTTTAATTTCACGTGTTAAACTTGTCTAAATCTTGTTCAAACCTAGGATTTGACCAAGATTCAAATGGGCAGAAAAATAATTAAAAAACAGAAAAATGAAAAACCAAATCACATAGTCTTCTTATGTCATATAGTAAGCATTCAAGTTGATAAACAAGGTCTAGACATATTCAAACTAGAAAATCATGTATCTATACCCCTAACCCCTAAACTCTGTCTTATGAAGTCAAGCGTGTGAAGAGAAGTGGTTTTGGGTTTCAAACATCGAAATTTCAAAACCTCCCAAAAGCTTCATTTTAGAGTGACTAAGAAGGATACATGCTTCCCTTTACATTTTCATGTTTTAAACTTGTTTAAATTATCTTGGTCAAACCTAGGATTTGACGAAGATACAAATGGGTGGGCACAAAATTCAAAAAAATCAGAAAAATGAAAAACCAAATCACATAGTCTTCTTATGTCATATCGTAAGCATTCAAGTTGATAAACAAGGTCTAGATATATCCAAACCAGACAAATCATGTATCTACCCCCTGTCGATCTTATGAAGTCTAGCATGAAGGGAAGTCGTTTTGGGTTTCAAACATTGAAATTTAAAGAACATCCCAAAAGCTTCATTTTAGAGTGACTAAGAAGGATACAGACTTCCCTTTTCATTTTCATGTTTTAAATTTGTTTAAATCTTGGTCAAACCAAGGATTTGACCAAGATTCAAATGGCCCTAAAAATTCAGAAAAAATGAAAAGAATGAAAAACCAAAGCACATAACATTCTTATGTCATATGTATAGTAAGCATTCAAGTTGATATACAAGGTCTAGACATATATATTCAAACCTAGGATTTGACTAGCTAAGATTCAAATGGGCATAACAAATTCAAAAAACAAAAACCAAACACATAGTCTTCTGATGTCATATAGCAAGCATTCAAGTTGATAAACAAACTTGTTTAAATCATGGTCAAACCTAGGATTTGACCAAGATTCAAATGGGCATAATTTTTAAAAAAATGTAAAATCAAGGCACATAGTCTTCTTATGTCATATAGTAAGCATTCAATTAAGTTGATAAACAAGGTCTAGACATATCAAACCAGAAAATTCAGGTGTCTAGCTACCCCTAACCCTAAACTCTGCACGAAGAGAAGTGGTTTTGGGTTTCAAACATGGATATTTCAAAAACCCTCCCAAAAACCTTCATTTTGGAGTTAATAAGAAGGATCAAGGCTTACTTTTTCATTTTCATGTTTTAATCTTTTTTAAATCTTTGTCAAACCTAGGTTTTGACCAATATTCAAAAGGGCATAATTAAAAAAAATGAAATATCAAGGCACATAGTTTCTTATGTTGTATCAGTTTTCTTCCTTAGTTTTTCCTCAGTTTTCCCCTCCCTCTAGTTTGAAACCCGTCGCAGACGCTCAGACGGGAGGGTTGCCGTCTGGTCAGAGGCCTTCACCGTTACCGGTGACGGCTAGGGAGCCGCGTTGGTGTTGAATTGACCGTTTCTTTCGAACTATGTTGACTGTTGACTCGAGGAGCTCACCCAAAGCTTTCCACTCCGCCCGATACTGGAGGAGCTCACACACCGCCCCTCCGCCGCCACGCCGTCCTGCCCTCCTACCTTATGGCGTCGTCCGCCGCCGAGCCGCCCCCGCCCCCACCACCACCCCCGGGAGGCGGAGAGGGATCCGCCTCCACCAGATCTAGATCTACCCCTGTCGCGGTAGAGTTTGTATATCCGTCTGGTGTACCGCCTCTTCCCGTCAGCCGCGGAGAAGATTGGGAATCGGAGGGATCTAACGCATGGATTCCATCTGGGTAAGCATCGTCTGCCTATGTGAATTAACAGTAGGCAGTTTTTGAGCGCCAATCGTTGTTGCTCAACTAACTGCGTTGCTTTTCGAATAGGATTGATCCAGCGCTGGCTTTTCGGCTGGTGGTTAGGCTGGATTCTAGCTTTACGCGTGATTCTAAACGCCTAATGAATGGGTTTTACTTCCCTGCGGTGGTTGCAACCACCATCTCGTTGAGGGATTTGAAAGCTAACATCTTCGATAAGTACTCCTGGAGCTCTCTCGATGCAGTTCATTTCGAATATTTCAACAGCACGGAGCGAAGATTGGTTCCACTAATTTCCGACGATGATCTGGGAATTCTTTTTGCTTTGAATGCTTCTTGCCATTTCGGTAAAATTCGTGTCCACGTGGACAGGGGCCAGGCATCATCTGGTGTTGGGGCATCATCAGGTGGTCGGGCATCATGTCTCTCTACTGCTGCTGCCTCTGCTAATAGTGTGCGCCGCGGCGATCCTTGTAGGTCCACAGCAGCACCATCTGTCCCCAGTGCGAGTGGTAGCCAGATCGTTCCTGTGGTCAATGTGGAGGACGATGCAGAGATTGGGGATCAGTCTCCTGAAGATGATGAGGATGAGTTAATGTTTCCTGAATTGGTAGATCGATGCAGTAAGCAGGCAATGGAGGATCAATACATGGAAGATATTGCTTTTGGTGCCAGATTTGATGAGACTGATGATGAAGAGAAGAATGAGAACGATGACAGCCTCGTTTTAGCCGATTACGAAGGCGAAGACTTGCCAACAATTGAGTGGAACAGGGAGAATCCTCAGCTTGCAAAAGGCACCGTGTTTCAAACGATGATGGACTGCCGTAATGCAATTACTACATATCACATTCTCACTAAGAATAATTATGAGGTTATTAAAAGTGAGCCAGGTAGGTTCACAATTAAATGCCCATACCCAAGGTGTAGGTTTAGGCTGCATGCATCCACAATGCGCAGAAGCAGCTTGGTTCAGGTACTACGCCAACCAGTTGTGTATTTAGATCACGGTGTAAAATTTGTTATCTATTACTGACATCCCTTATCATTATGTTTCAGATAAAGGTTAATAAGGAGATCCATAGGTGTCCACCTCTAGGGGGAGAGCCAGACCTGAAAACAAAGCTAGCGAAGACTAGGTGGTTGGCAGATATAATCCTAGATTGGCTGAGAGAAACTCCTTCACTTGGTCCAACGGCACTCCAGAAAAAGGTGGCTGAGAAGTATAAAGGGATGAAAGTACCTTACATGAGGATGTTCTATGCAAAGGAAATGGCTCTTGACAAGATCAATGGTCCATGGAATGAAAGCTTTCAGTTGCTTTACACTTTCAAAGCTGAAGTGGAGATGGCTAGTCCAGGCAGTGTTGTAGCAATAGACAAGCATACAGTTCCCTACAAATTGAAAAGCGGGAAGGTAATGCACAAGGAATGTTTTAGAAGGGCTTTTGTTTGTTTCAAAGCTTGCTGGAAAGGCTTTTTGGACGGTTGCAGGCCTTATTTGGCCGTGGATGCATCAGCTCTTCATGGTAGGTTTAAAGGACAGCTAGTTGCTGCTACTGCAGTTGATGGACATAATTGGATGTTCCCTGTTGCTTATGGAGTTTTGGAGGTTGAGTCAGAGGAAAGTTGGACTTGGTTTCTGCAGAACTTGCGCGACCTTATAGGTCATCCACCAGGACTTGTTATCCACACAGACGCTTGCAAAGGTTTGGAGAGTGCGGTAGAAGCAGTATTCCCTGGAGTGGAGCATAGGGAATGTATGCGACACTTGGTACAGAATTTTACAAAGAAATTCAAGGGTAAAGTTTTTACTGACAACCTATGGCCAGCTTCATACACATGCAGCTCTAGGAAGCATAAGTTTCATTTGGATGTGTTGTATAAACAAAAACCTGGGGTGAAGGAGTACTTGGATGAACATCATGGTAGGGTGTGGTCAAGAAGCCAATTCAATGAAATTTGCAAGGTAGACTATGTAACAAGTAACCTTGCGGAGAGTTTCAACTCAAAGGTCAAGTCATTGAAAGGGCTTATGCTGTGGCAAATATTTGATAAGATTAGGCAGATGATCATGATAAAGATCGATCTGCGTCAAAGAATTGCATCCACAAATTATGTTGGCCATCTCATGCTCCCATCTTTGATTAAGTCTTTGCATGAGAGGGCAAAACAATTGAGGATGCAATGCGTCAGAAAAGGAATGGAGGCTGAGGTAACCTACACTGACAGTAAAAACAGGCAGTGGAGGTATCCAGTGAGTTTGGTTGATAGGACATGCCATTGTAGGGGATGGCAGATCCGTGGGATACCCTGCATACACGCATTGTTTTTCATGAGTGTTATAGGGGGTGAAGATGGTGAAGTTGATCAGTATGTGTCAGAGTATTTCTCTGTTGCCAAATTTAGGGCTGCATATGCTATGAATGTTCCTACCTTGTTGGGAAAAGACCAATGGATGAAAGTCGATCCAGGCTTCAAACTGTACTCTCCAGTATTGACTAGACCGGCAGGTAGGCCGAGGAAGAATAGGATCAGAGCTAGTGCAGAGGGTGGTGCACCGATTCGAAAACGTAAGTGCAAACGTTGTGGAATCCCTGGACACATTGCTAGGCTTTGTAAAAATGGAGTTGATCCGGCTTTTGGAATGGAAGATCAGGCGGGAGCAGAAAATGCAGAGGAGAATGAAGCAGCAATTCAACTTGAGATTGAAGCAGCAGTTCAACATGAGGAGATTGAAGCAGCAAATGCAGAGGAGATTGAAGCAGCAGTTCAACATGAGGAGATTGAAGCAGCAAATGCAGAGGAGATTGAAGCAGCAGTTCAACATGAGGAGATTGAACCGATGGATCGAGAGCAGAGGGAACAGATGGATGTAGAATGGCTTCAACCGATGAGTCCAGAGGAGAGTCAACAGTATTATCGACATTGCCTCGATAGTTGTAAGGCCATGTGTGATGCACACTTCGAAGAGCTCATGGCAGAAGAAAAAGCAGAAGCTTCGCAGAAGAAGAAGAACAAGAAAGAGGGCAAAAGGAAGGTAGACACCGGTAATATCCCTGGTAGGGTTACCCGGAGTAAGGTGGTGGCCCCAGCGAGTCACACCAGGAGCAAGAAAAAGATTTTATTCTGAACAACTAATTTGAATTTGTATGAACAATTTGTATTGGGGTTCCCTTTGTATTGGGGATCCCTTTGTGTTGAACAATTTGTATTGGGGTTCCCTTTGTATTGGGGTTCCCTTTGTATTGGGGATCCCTTTGTGTTGAACAATTTGTATTGGGGATGCCTTTGTGTTGAACAATTTGAATTTGTATGAACAATTTGTATGCCACATTTAAGCCACATTTATCATTTTAGGGTTTTAGGGTTTTAGGGTTTTAGGGTTTTAACATTTTAGGGTTCAATTCAAAATAATTCAAAACATGGTGGAACCTTCCCATTGAGCCTTGTTATGTTACCTACAACCTAGAGAAATAATAATGGAAAAGGAAATATAGAGATATGAAGTTTTTATGCCAAAAGCTTCAAAACCACTTCCTAGTCCATGAGCTACTAGATATGAAGATGCAGGGCTTTCTGCTCAATACACCTCCCAAATACCCACTATGCTTACAAACTTTGTCCAAATGAGTCCAAATTCGTCACACTTGTGTATCTTTGAGTTGCAAACAATATCTAGTCGGCCAAAATGTAATATATTGTTCAAATAACACAATTTTACAATTTTTATGCCAAAAGCTTCAATTTCCCTTAGTCCGTTTATTATTTGGGTGCCCCTGTTTTACTTAGTGTTACTCAGTTTTCCCCTCCGGGCCCACTTGTCTTACTCAGTCATACTCAGTTTTGCCCTTCCGATAAACATTTCCTCACTTTTCCCCCTCTCAGTTCTACTCAGTTTTCCTAACTTGTACTCACTGGCTGATCTCTGATTGGTCGAGATGTATGTCACACGGATCTTGGTTGGATGAAAGCTCAACGAACGCTTGCACCGTTCGATCATTGGTTGTATCTATGGACCACGATGGACGCATACGGAGACAAGAGCAGAGCACATACCTACCAACCCTCCTCTCTCTAACCGTGCGTGCGGCGGCGCGGATCTAACCGTGCTTGCGGTGGCGTGCGGCGGCGCGGATCTAACCGTGCTTGCGGTGGCGTGCGGCGGCGCGGATCTAACCGTGCGTGCGGCGGCGCGGATCTAACCGTGCGTGGCGTGCGGCGGCGCAGATCTAACCGTGCGTGCGGCGGCGTGCGGCGGCGCGGATCTAACCGTGCGTGCGGCGGCGCGGATCTAACCGTGCGTGCGGCGGCCTGCGGCGGCGCAGATCTAACCGTGCGTGCGGCGGCGTGCGGCGGCGCGGATCTAACCGTGCGTGCGGCGGCGTGCATCTAACCGTGCGTGCGCCGTGGATCTAAGAGTGCCGGTGAGGATCTAACCGTCAGAAATAGTTGAAATGTCTCTCTCTGTCTCACTTTCGATTCTATTCTCAGATCTGTTGAATGATGAAGAACACCAAGACGGCGGCCGTGCCGACAGTGGTCATCGATGCCACGAACATTGAAGCCATCGCCTACAACATCGCTTCGACGGCGCAGACCCAGCCTGTTGATGTCTCACTTCCGGTGCCGAGAGTGCGAATCGATGCCAAGACGATTGAAGCCATCGTCTACAACCGCGCTGCAAAGCCGCCGATCCAGCCCTCCGCAGATCCGTCGCTGGTGAAGTACACCAAGACAGCGGCGGTTCCGACACTGGTCATCGATGCCACGAACATTGAAGCCATCGCCGATAACATCGCTTCAACGTTTGATGGCGCAAATTAGGATAAATTATTATAAATTTGTATTTTTCAATTTCCAATTGGGATAAAATTGTTTGAACTACTACCTCCGTCTCAAAAAAAGCTTCTTCACGTTCTTGATGTGTCCATGTACATCCGTATGTATGATTTGAATTCTATCCCAACTTGATTGGGAAGATATTGATATGTATTTGATCCGGAGGCTGGTACATGCATTCACTTTTGGGATCCCTTCACTTTTATAAAATGTTCATGCATGCTAAAATTATCGTGCGCATTACTTAGCACAAGTAGGAAATTGTACACCGAAATACAGTGCTTAGAGCCACAACAAAATACAGTGGTTAGAGCCATCTACTGAATAACAATTCTATACTAAATCGTCTACCAGAACCACATAACTGCTAGGACAGGGATGACACCTAATAAAACTGCACAGATGAATCTACTTTTCTCCTCTCCCATCACTTTAAGTTCATGTTCTAGATTTTCTACCACTTGATCAAATACGGCAAGATCTGTCTCAACTCTCAACTTCTCCTTGCGAATAAGCTCTGAATTCTTCTTTTCTTCCTCCACAATACGCTTCAGCTCGAATATCATCAGGTTTTTACGGGCCAATTCATCACCTAAATTGGCCACCTTCTCCTCCAAATCCATCCTCTGGCTACACCACTGGGTTGATTCATCTTGGTATGCAATGTACCATGGATCATCGGCTTGCCTGGCTAACTGTAACAATAATGGAAAAAAGAACAACTGAAATCACCCCAACAAGCCATGGCGGAACTTCAAATTCAACGGTAGTACAGAGAGCTGAAGCTATATACCTGCACTTCCGACGAGGTAGGAGAAGTAGAACGTGGCCACGACATGATCGAATCCCCACCCTCGCCGGTGTACCCGCTACGACGAGACATTGAGCACTATTTCGTACCTGCAAACTCCAATAAATTACGGGAACCGAATCGATTAGGGGGCGGGGGAGGCAGAAGCGGAGGTCTTACCAAGCTATGCCAATTGGTGCGCGGAACAAATCCCGGTCGTCGTGGGCGGCGGATCTGCTTGCGGCGGACTTTCCTGCGGTGGGTACAATGCGTGCGGACGAAACAAGTGCTGGAGCCGTGGTTGACGTGCAGCGCCGCAGTTCGTCCGACGCCGCCGGGGGACAGAGCCGGCGGCGCGACGAGGCGCCGGCGATGGCTGCTCCGTCCGACGGTGGGGAACGAGCTGCCAGCGCTTCTCCGGTCTAGCTTAAGAATAATTAATTAGCGAACTTGTTGCTTCTCTCTATGATATTCTCTAAAGACATATATCAGAGCGGCAATATATGATTTTTTCTCTAAATAAATAGACGACCCCACTGGTCATTGGCTGCGGCAGCCCCACAGAGCGGCAATATATGTCTTTTCCTGAAAAATAGACGACCCCACTGGTCATTGGCTGCGGAGGCCCCACAGAGCGGCAATATATGAGTTTCTCTAAATAAATAGACGACCCCACTGGTCATTGGCTGCGGCAGCCCCACAGAGCGGCAATATATGTCTTTTACTGAAAAATAGACGACCCCACTGGTCATTGGCTGCGGAGGCCCCACAGAGCGGCAATATATGAGTTTCTCTTAATAAATAGACGACCCCACTGGTCAATTGCTGCGGCAGCCCCACAGAGCGGCAATATATGTCTTTTACTGAAAAATATACGACCCCACTGGTCATTGGCTGCGGAGGCCCCACAGAGCGGCAATATATGAGTTTCCCTAAATAAATAGACGACCCCACTGGTCATTGGCTGCGGCAGCCCCACAGAGCGGCAATATATGTCTTTTACTGAAAAATATACGACCCCACTGGTCATTGGCTGCGGCAGCCCTATAGAGCGGCCCCATTTGTCATTGGCAGCACCGCATATAAAATCATGAAAAATAAAACGGCCCACACGTCAGCGATAAATGGATGGCTGCTCCGACGTGTCTCCTGACCCTACCCGTCAGCACGAGACGGTCAGGGAGGAGCTGCCCCTGTGCGGCCCCACCCGGTCAGACTAACGGTCAAGGCCTCTGACCTGACGGCTACCGGCCGTTCCAGCACTTGTGCGTGTTTCAAACTAGAGGAGGGGAAAACTGAGGAAAAACTAAGGGACTGGGAAAACTGAGTACAACTAACGAACCAGGGGCACGAAAATAGAAATTTAAAAAAATGAAATATCAAGGCACATAGTCTTCTTATGTCATATAGTAAGCATTCAATTAAGTTGATAAACAAGCTCTAGACATATTCAAACCAGAAAAATCATGATGTATCTACCCCCTATATATCCCTAAACCCTAACTTATGAAGTCAAGCATGAAGAGAAGTGGTTTTTGGTTTAAATCATGGAAATTTCAAAAACCCTCCCAAGAGCTTCATTTTGGAGTGACTAATTAAGAAGCATACATGCTTACCTTTTCATATTCATGTTTTAAACTTGTTCAAATCTAGGTCAACAAACCTAGGATTTGATGAAGAATCAAATGGGTATAAAAAATTTAAAAACAAGCTCTAGATAAGCTCAAGTTGAAAAACAAGTTCTAGACATATTCCAACCAGAAAAATCATGCATGTACCCCCTATATATATATATATATCCCTAAACCCTGACTTATGAAGTCAAGCATGAAGAGAAGTGGTTTTTGGTTTCAATCATGGAAATTTCAAAAACCCTCCCAAGAGCTTCATTTTGGAGTGGCTAAGAAGGATAGATACTTAATTTTTCATATTTATGTTTTAAACTAGTTTAAATCATGGTCAAACCTAGGATTTGACCAAGATTCAAATGGGCATAAAAATTCAAAATAAATGAAAATAAATGAAAAACCAAGGCACGTAGTCTTCTTATGTCATATAGTAAGCATTCAATTAAGTTGATAAACAAGGTCTAGACATATTCAAACCAGAAACATCATGTATCTAGCTACCCTAGCCCTCAACTCTGTCTTATGAAGTCAAGCATGCATGAAGAGAAGTACGTGGTTTTTTGGTTTCAAACATGGAAATTTCAAAAACCCTCTCAAGAGCTTCATTTTGGAGTGACTACGAAGGATACATGCTTAATTTTCATATTCATGTTTTAAACTTGTTTAAATCATGGTCAAACCTAGGATTTGACCAAGATTCAAATGGGCATATATGAATCTTTAGCAGGTGCGTTTTTTTACTAATCCATATGGAATATTTTGATAAAACCCTTTTAGAAGGCTTTGTTAAGGCCTCAAGGACAATGAGTTGGGAGGAGGCCAGGTAGACTGTAGCTAGGCATTGATTCGGAATTTATGATGCTTGCGACTTGCTTGCGTGGCTTGTTGATTTCCCAGGTGACGCAGCTTTTTTTGACTGCCCAGCCATGGATAGGTCATAGGAGTGCAGAGCTGTAGGCGGTGCGGATAAGTACGCGGGGCATTGATGATGTAGGTGTGTTCGGTTGCCCACGCGAGTGCAGAGCTGTAGGGTTATGCGAGTAGGCCTTTAAACTGGGAGGTGGCACAAGAAGATTTTAGTAAGGAATGGTTCCTTTCCAGAGGAATGGAATGGTTCCATCCCCGCGTTCGGTTTGGACAAAAAGGAGGTACAGAATGGTACTGTTTTTTGTTCGGTTGGAGGAATTGGAGAGCAGAACGGAATGTGGTTAAACTAAACTTTTGTCTAAGAATCGTAATTAACAATGGCAAATAGCCTTTTAAATCTTAAAATCGTAATTAACAACGCCTAATGGCCTTTTTAATCTTAAAATCGTAATTAATGTTATTTTTTGTATGGTCGGGGAATTTGGAGAGTAGAACGGAATGAAGTTAAAGTTTAATCTTTTGTCTAAATATCGTAATTAATAGTGGCCTTTTTAATCTCAAAATCATAATTAACAACAACTAATAATTTTTTTGGTTGGATTAGTGAAGTGCTTTGTAATTAATAGCGGCTAAGTAACAGCCGTTCCACCACATTCCACCGATTCGGTGGAATGGGTGCATTCTGCATATGGGGAGAATATTCCCTTTCGAGGAACCACTCGGTTCCGTTCCATTCCACAACCGAACACAAGAATGGGCTCTAGGTGCGGAACGGTTCCATTCCATTCCACTTGGTTCTGGAACCGAACACACCCTAAATGCGTTGCAATGGAAAATGACAGTGTGTGGTGGCCTGATGGTGAAGAAGAAAGGTCGGGCGAAGAGTTGTTGGCTAGAGTCGGTTTTATACGAATCGACGAGGTGCGGGATAGTTTGATTTTAAGGGCTCCTTTCATTCACAGGATAGGGAAATCATAGGAGTAGGAATGTAGGATTGGGATTTGGGATGACATGTGTAGTTAAATCCTATAATAAGATGAGTTGCGTTTGATTGCGCCAAATGAATTTTTCCATGAGGTAGGACCAAATATTTAATCCTATACTAGGATTTGCACTACTTGATGATTCCTATAGGATTATTTCCTATTGGATATGTTCATATGAATCAAACTACTAGTGTAGGAAATATTCCTATAAGATCTAAATCCTATTATCTTATACCAACCTAATATGAATCAAAGAAGCCCTAAAGGATTTTCGAAGGAATCATGTACGAAGTATGATTTTTCTAAGTCACCCAACATATATACTAGGAATAGAACTAAGTAGTACCATATACTTAGGCCCGCATGCACAAATATTAAGTGTGGATTGAGGAAGTCGATAACTTGGGAAAAAACTTTCGCAACTGCACACCTATGTTACCACCCTTGCGACGCTAATTGTCGTAGAGCTGACCTAGAACGAACTCTTGTCTCGGTTAACATGAGAGAGATAAGGGATAAATACAATTGTGATACACTTTCCTAATATTTTGTTGAATGAGATAATCTTGTGTTTTCCTAATAGGGTTAATTAAGTACACATTTGGCAGCTCGTGTGTTGCATACGTTGGTGAACTTTAGACCCCAACTATATATTATTATTTGAACTCACCTCTAACACTTAATTATGTATAATAAGGTCCCTAACTAACCTCAAACACAATTAGGTATAACAGCGGTCCATAACTAACCTCAAACACTTAATTAGGTCTTACATTGCCCCCTTAGACTACCCCTTACCCTCAGCGACGTACGCAACATGGTGTTTGGGTTGAATGGCCCACCCTATTTTAAAATGTTTTAGTTAATTAATTATGTAAAAAATTATCACATATAAAGTGGAAAAAAGAAAATTAGTAAGGTGTGCCCACCTGGCCTACGGTTGTTTTGTGCGTCCTCCACTGCGTACTCCTCTTGATCTGTGACGATGAACATAGTTCTTTAGAACACATGCAACACTTACAGTTGATAGGCCGTTGCAAAGCTAATCAATGATAAAACCTGCTTTCATAATCCATTGTACTTTGATTTAATTAGTCCCTCTAATGGACCCCAACTATGTGTGCTTGAGATTTAGCAAAATGCTTTGCCGCCGTGCCACATAACAAATAATAAACAGACCAATCAAGTTTTTATCATTGCTAGACCTAACTAAGTGTTCAAGTGCTCAATTTTGACCACATTAGAGTTGAGGGGCCAAACATAATTCTTAAATACGTGAGGGACCGAACATATACTTCTAAACACCCGAGGGACAAGACAAATTTGAGTACTATTGTTATTATTAGACTAGTCACAATGGGGAGTATCATATAATAGTATCATACATATGATACTAATGTACAATATTATTTTCACAGTCCATATTATCATCATGTAGTAGTATAATATGTTACATGTATTTAGGGATTTGTAGAATCTCAATACAAAAGTGTGTACAAGATTTGTTTGGCAGTAATTTTTCTAGTTCTACATGATATGATACGATATCTACCTATGATACCACTATCGTCTCTTTCATCATTAACTGATATGACACATCAACATTTTGCATGCATGTAGTGCATGATACTACTTATGATATTGCCATTGCGAGTAGTCTCCCTTTGTCCTAGAGTACAATGCCAATTTGTTTTCAGAGGCAAACTTAGACTAATACTTGGGCCCGCCAATTATGAGTTGCATGTCATTCAAAACTATATCATCGGATGCTTGTTTCGATGAACTTTCCAATGGTATATTTTGCGGATGTCATAAAATTAGGCTGGTCATACTATTTCTATAGTGGGTAGTATCATGGAGTAGTATCATAGTAATGCTACATTTATTATTTTTTAGAATCTCAATGCAAATTTGTGTACAAGATTTGTTTAGCATTAAGTTTTCTCGTTGTTTGCGCTATGATACAGTATCTACCTATGTTACACTAATCTCCTCTCTCCTACTTAATTAGCTGCCAGATCAACATTTTTGTGGGACCAATGTGTATGATACTAGCTATGATACTAGCACTATCATGTGGGTACCTAAATCTCGAGTCAAAGTTTGACACGAAACCGATGTGGACTTTATTCATGGTGGAAGGGAGTAACAATCATAAGCACATTATTATTATTGTTTGAACAACATTTTATTTGATGTGCCATAAGAAGTTTAGAAACTCCTAGCCTGCGGAGGTGGCGTTTTGGCACACGCGTGCATATGCACCAATTATAGAAAATGATTAAAAAAATTATATAAATGTTAATTTTTTTGGTATACATTGTGACATCATATGTTCGTTCACAAGTTTTCGTGGAAAAACGACATTTTGTGTGGCGTGTAAAAAAAGGCAAAAAATATACTGTACGTAGTCGTGTTACAACATCAAAATTTGTCTTTTTTATAGGAGCCACATAATTTTTTTGTGAGAAAACTTGTGTACCAACATAAAATGTCTAGATATACATGTAAAATTTTAGTTTAGAATTTTTTGACACTTTGAAATATGGATTCACATAATGGGAGCATATGCTCCTATGAGGCAAAGTGCATTTCCGCTAGCCCCCGCCATTTCTTATATCTCTATATTGTCTATATATCTATACCTCTACCTCTACCCCCTTGGATTCCTGAACAGACGTACAGTACTAGTAGGGCCTACTATTTATTATTATTACATACTCTAAAAAAAAACCTACTGCAGCCAAAATTTAATATCATCGAGCGGTAAAATTCCCCGCCAACGCCCAAATATCTCGCGCCGCAAAGTTTCAGATCTGCGAATATTTTTTTTCCTCAAAAGAAGGACTGCGAAATTCCCTTCTACTCCTCTATCGCCCAGCTTCGCCCTAGTTTCGCCCGCAAGCCCTCAGAGAAACCGCCCCTCTTGCCTACCTCCAGATCTTCCCGGCCGCCGCACTTCGCCGTTCAAGCTGCCACGGCTTCAAACCCCGAGGCTGCCCTATCCGCACCTACTCCGGCGTCCACCGCACCGTATCTCGTTCGCCGACTCTATCGACCACCGCACCTGACCAGCTTCGCCGACACCGACGCCACCGTGCACTGCACATCATCTGCTTCACCGACCTTCTAGTTCGGCCGGCGCGCTGAACACTTCATCGACCGCCCAGCATGTCCTTCTCCGACCCCCCAAGATCTGCTTCCCCGGCACCCACCGCAACAGCAGTCCCCTCGCCGACCTCCACGTCACCCGTAAGAACGCGGAACACGTCTAAACGCCGCCCAGAAATAGGTAACCAGACATCCCTGCGCGTTTTGTTCTGTTAGGAGTATTGCAGCTGACTGTATTTCTGAATTCGTGCTATATTTCTAACTTACAAGTGCTTTCGTTGATAACCACCTCATCCTTTAGGTTTAAACACGACGCATAAGTATGTTTTTCCGTGACCAAACCCACCCATTCGCTGAAACTCTACATGGTATCAGAGCCTAGGTTTCCTTCCTGCTAGCCGCCACAAACAGTACCAAACAAGTTCTTCCTTTGATCACAAAACCCACCGTTGAGATGTAGAAATCCAGGCGGCGGGAGGCCGCATCAGGTGCTCTGCGTCGGTTGCGGCTATCACACACAGCGATGTGAGCTGTGTGAGATCGGCGGCTGCTCGCGCGGGGAGAAAGAAGAGGGTGAAGATCGTTTTGGTTTAGAAAGGAGAGAAGAGGAAGTGAATCCGTGGCAGAGAGATCTGGATCCGTGTGAGGGGCAGAAGTTGGAGGCGTGCGGAGTGGGGCGAGCCTTTGAGCGCAGGGCGGAGCCGGAGGTTGGTGCTGGACGTTGACCAGCGCGAGCCGGTCGATGTGGCCAGGTGCCGTACGCCAGGTTGGCCAGGGCGCGCAGACGAGGCGCCATCCGAGTGGAAGTGAGGAGAAAATGGAGATGTGAGGCTGTGAGGATATGTGGTGATGGAGTTGATGAGGCTGCGGTTGAGTCGTGATGGAGTTGATGAGGCTGCGGTTTAGTGGTGATGGTGATGGTTGTGGATATGTCCAGGGGAAAGGCATGCGTGCCTGAGGTGAGACTGGTTGAGGCCTGACCGGGGGATAGGCATGGGTGCTTGAGGAGTGGATGGTTGAGGCAGGAGTTGGCTGGGGGTTTGTGGGAGAGACGGAAGAGGTGGCCGGGCAGAGTGGAGAAGAGAGGCTGAGGACATTGAGGCGAGTGTGGATGGTTCTGCGGAACTTGTGTGGTGAGGCAGCCGGGGTTGTTGAGGACGTGTATGGTTAGGAGTTGTGCGTATCCCAGATGGTTGAAGCTGGATATCTTCGCTGCTGATGAAGAGATGAATCGAGATGACAAGATGATGGAAAGTGCAATGTTGTCATGTATCCTAGGAGTTATGCTGAATGTTCATTACTGGTAGTTGTCATATGTGTCATGTTGTTGTTGCAAGATGGCCATGGTTGTTTACCCATGATCATCTTGAGGGGGTGTGTTACCATGAGTGAGTTTAGTAGTAGCGCTGTAGTAATATTGTATCCAGTGTGAGGCCCATAGAGGCCCATGTCCAGTAGTATTGTAACCCTAACTCAGATGATATAAATACACAGTGTGGTGGTCTGAGTAACCTAACCCACCCATTCGCTGAAACTCTACAAAATATGAGCCACCAATCATGAGCCGTTGAATGCTCTACATGTCCACGATTGACAACAACAACAACAACAAAGCCTTTATTCCCAAACAAGTTGGGGTAGGCTATACAAGTCCACAATTGACACGATTACAATTTCTCACTATTTGGCCGTAGGCTACTGCTCTAGTTACATCATGTTTGATATCTTTCTGCGATCCTGTATTACATGTTTATGCACGTCATAATGCTTCTACCAAGGTTCAAAAAAGCGCTAGGCGCTAAGCGAGCGGTGAGGCACTGCTTAGAGGAACTGCTGCTTAAGCGAGCTTAAGCGCCGCTTAAGCGCTCAGGCTAAAATCGTACGAACATGAAACAGGGAAGTCAAGATGGGCACATATACCCCTATAATATGCTGTAAATTTGTATCCTAAGCATGTAATGCTACATTTCTGAGGAATACGGGGATTAATACCTTGGTTAGCCTCGGTTTTGCTCCAATTTCTTATAAACACACAAGCAGCTAAGCAAACAATGTAACAAACACAAACAAGCAGCTAAGCTTTACTGGAGTAGCAAGCAGCTAAGCAGTAGAGGAGTAGCAAGCAGCTAAGCCAGACCTAATCACCATCAATGCATCGAGCAAGGAGCAGAGCAACACAGGCAACACACCAACACTCGCATAGAGGAGATTCTAGCACAAAACACGACCAGATTCCCTGTCTCGCTTAATCGAACGCTTAGGCCAAAAGCGAAGCGGAAGACAACCGCTCAGCGCTTAAGCGCGCTTAAGCGTACCTAGGCGTACGCTTTTTTGAACCATGGCTTCTACTACTATTTGGTGTCAATTTAATTATAGCAAAGCCGTGACTCGTAACTGTTTGTTATTATTACACGTGCAGCAGGCACATCTTACACTCATAAACGTAGAGTAAAGCTCGCCTATAATCATGTAAGTACCTGCTGTTTTTTGTATATTGCTTAATGCAAACTTCTATATCTTGGACCTGTTTCTGTTTACAATTGGCCTCTCCTTCATGCAGAGGAGAAACAGTGAGGCACCAGGTTCTTCTGTCCAAGTACCCGATGAGGTCCGTGTGACTCAAAAAAAAGCTCACGTAAGTTCCCTGTTTTTTTTGGAATGTTAATTTACCTCCTGTGCATAGTTCAATTGCATCATTTTCTGTATGTTGCACTACCTAAGTTGCCTAATGGAATCTAATAAAATATAAACAATGACCATATGGAACATTGCACACTGCCTTTGACCCATCTGGCATCCGGCATGCCTGGGTATAAGTTACATGATTTGGCTATGTTAATACAAGTCCTGAAATTCTATTATGTTAATTTTTTGCCTGTTGCTTCATTGAGTTTGCCTGTTGTTCCATGGCTAGTGCATGAAGTTTGATAGAAATGATCCTAGCTGAAATGATGCACTTTGTGTTTTTTTATTGCTTTATTCCTAACCTAGCTTCCTATTCTACTTGAAACATGATTGCTTTATTCCTAACCTAGCTTCCTATTCTACTTGAAACATGGTGAAAAAATAGTTATATTACTTGTTTAAATGTCTAGCTTTGTTTTTCTGAGTCCCATTGACATGATGTGGTATATCCATATTCAAATGATCTGGCTGTTTATATAATACGCTCCATGTTCAATTGCTTCATTCAGTTTCTAGTAATCTATTATACATGATGCACATGGTGCTACTTGTTATATGCCCTTTTTTGTTTGAGTTTGATCATGAATTCAAGATTAAGCATTGCCTAAACGTTGACCAACGTAGGAAGATTCCCTCCCTTGTCTATACGTTGTGAGATAGATGATGAGACCTCTCTAGCAGCGAATTTATACGCGCTAGATAACACCCCGTTTAATTCGGTCCTGTTGGGACTCGAACCCGGGTGGGCTGGCTGCGCACTCGCAAGCCTTGCCACTGAGCTAGCACTCAGTTCTCAGATTAAGCAATGCCTCGTTATGCTTAATTTAAATGTTATGGCACTTCATACAAGCCATACAATTAATTGTTGCATTGACCTTCTGCGATGTCGAAGGCACTATCTGAGTCATGCTTAAATCAATCATACATTATTTTCCTAATAGTATCAAATCCAACATGCACATCTTTTGACTGTATTTGGCTATTTGCTAGATTTCTTCTGTGCAGTGACCTGGCTTCGTTATTGGGCACATGATGTCTAGTTGCTTGGTTCATTGTATACATCATCGCCATGATCTAGTTTGGTTTGTTCTAAGAGGCATGTGGCTTAACTGGTTTCTTTGTTGTATCTGCCCATGGTTCTTTCAAAATTATGTCAACAATGCTGTTTGTTTGCCTTGTATTGTATTGCATTTTAACTTGTTTTGTCTTAGTTTCAGCCTGCAAACAAAGCTGTAATGTCAGTAGGGACAACCCATTTATCAAGTGTTGCGGTCATTTCACAGAGCAACAGTGACAGTGGCACGTGCTCTCATTGGTCCACTGAGTCCGGTACACCAACCATTCCAGAAGAAATAGATGTACGAGGCTCTATTTTTGATTGCTTGTTGTGTTATATCAGCTCAATGATGTTCTTGAAATTGGAGGTCTTTTATTGCATCATATGATGTTGTAACTTGTTTTATCTAAATTTCAGGCTTCAAATAAAGCTACAATGCCAGAAGCAAGGGCCAATGCCTCAAGTATTGATGTTTCACAAAGCAGCAGTGAGAGTGCATATTGCTCGCATAGGCCCATGGTATCTATTGGTCAACTTAATCCGGCACAAAGAGATTTCGGGGATGCACTCCAAGAGGCAGTTGATATATTTGGGCGGGAAAACAAAGATGCTGATGAATTAATTGCCAAGACACGCCAAGAGATACATGAATTGAAAAATAGGCAAACTTTGACAGAAAATGTTCTAAAGAATCTCCTATGCACTTGTCATGGTAAGCCAGTTGTGATGTGTCTGGGAATTGAAGGTGTCTAAATAAACTTTGATTCTGTTGTTCAGTCAAGTGGACTGCTGATGCCAATGCTGTAACTAATTACTGCTCAAAATTTCGTTCAAAATTTCGTGGTCTGTAATAATTGCAAATTTTGTTGTTGTACTAAAATTAGATATGTTCCATGTGGCTGCTGTATTTTGTGTGAAATAATTTCCTGATGTGTACTTCAATTAAACCATAAATCGACTGCATGCTGAAAATTTGAATCTGAGCGCACGTGTGAACTATTTTCTGCTCGTAATGCAATAACGGCTGTTTCTTGGAAGGACTACGTACATGGGTGAAAAGTTAGAGAAGCTACAGTACTCTAACTTGAAGGTGAAAAGTTAGAGAAGCTACAGTACTCTAACTTTCCTTCCCCCAAACCATATGTCTAAAATCCAAATAATTTAAATTAATTTGCACAATACAAACTTGTGTCTTGCATTTGAAGTAATTACATGCAGAGAAAATTATGGTGTAATAAAATTTAGTTTAGTTTTTAAACATCTACAGTAATCACCTTTATTAGTTAAAGACAGTGCATAACCTTGTACTTATGCTACAGAAGCCTGACTTTGCTTCTTTATTTTTCCTGACTTAGCTCCTTCACGTTAGAGGATACGGTTCCCGTACATGGTAGCCCATTAATAATTATGCCTGCTAGCAAGATAGATGGTCCTTATTATAGTCAGGCATGTCAACTTGTATGATTAAAAGTAGTTCGTACACATTAAATCTACCATCTGCATTTTTCTCTGTAATAACTTTTCTTTTTACACAACTCAAAACTTGTCTGGCTAATATGAAATTTGAGATGGCAAAACCCGGGAAAGATAAAGATATCACCAAAAACTCTTTCCTGCGAAATGCTGGGTTTTGAAGCCCAAGTCCAAGTCTTTCTCTGCTCAAGTTTTGGAGGAACAACTCCAAGTAGAACGAGTTGCAACAGCTATGCTAAGAACAAAAGTTGACATGTTGAGATCGAGATTAGAAGCATGTGATGCCCTACTGCACGAGGCCAATCAAGTTCGTTATAATCTCCCAAAGACTAAGAAAATGCCATAGATAATTGGAGATGAACACTAACATAGTGAGTACATTGGTCTTGTGAAATGTTTCCTTAGATTAAGGCACCGTTCAGACTTTTGTTGGTGGATGCATTTATCTGCGGTTGGGATCAACTTGGTAGTTGTTCCTGTGGATGTTATATAAATTAATTGCCTAGCCTTTTTTGAATCAGTTCGAACTTAAATGGTATCATAGCCAAGGTCTCAAGTTTGAATTGTCGAACGTGTGGTTTAATTTAATCTCTGTCGGGCGGCAAAATCTCCCACCAATCCTGAAATATTTCAAACGCATTTTTGAATGGGATTAAGAAGATAGATCATGATCATGGTAGTGACCTATATTCAACGTGATGATGATTTGATTTTGCACTCGGCCATGAACAGAGGTACTAGTACGGTGTCACAATTTTTTATCATTATACTTGTACCTTAGCGAAATTCAAAATCTCATAGCGGCAAAACTTCCCGCCCACAAAATACAAAAATTTCACACGCTTCCAAATTCCCATTCTACCCCTGTGGAGATGACAGCAAAGTCGGTTGGTGAGGGGTTTGCCCGTCATTTTTTCGATCACCACCTCCCTAGCCCGGAAACCCTCCCAAAAAAATACATTTCCTTCAGTCTCTCATCTGAGACCACCCACCGGAACTTCTCAAGTCCCTCTCTCTACCACCTCCACGACCACCGCACCGGAACATCCCCGCCGGACTTCCCTGGCCTACCCGAGCCCTCGCGATCCTCGTCATCCGGCTGCCTGCCGGAGCCGCTTCATCGACGCCGTCATCAACCGGACCGGATCATCCCCGCCGAACCTCGAAACCATATGCTCATCCAGCAGTCTACCGCAGTCGCTTCAGCTGCGGTATCGTCCACCCCGCCGGAGCCGCTTCGCCGGATCCGTCGTCCACCGCATCGGATCTTGCTCACCGACACCGCTGTGCATGAACCGGATCTGCTTCACCGGCGCAGTGCATGATCTAAACTCTTCTACTGTCGCTTTTCTATTGCTTGCCTGCAAGTTCTTGTTTAATCTTGGGGGAACCTGTTTGTGCTAACGACGCGCCGTTACGTTTTTGCAGATGAGATGAGTAACCATGAAGTGTAATGGCCGTCTCTCCAACCCCAAGTAGCACATGTAGTGTACTTCATCACCGGATCTATCAACCCCAGGAAGATCTGCTGTGACTCCCACAGAGTGCTTCTCCTAATGTAAGTCCCTTGTTTTAGCGCCATGTTCTGGGTTCAGATGCTTGTTTGTCTGAAGCTCTTTTAGTTCATTCCTAGCTATGACCGTAACACGTTGCTATTTTCTACTTCATTGCTAACTTTAAGCGATTGAACATTTTGGTTTGCATTCCCTGCTCTGTAGATGTAGCCATCATAACTTCTATCTTGCTCAGTCGTTGTTACAAAAATTATACTGTAGGTATTATAGTAACATCCTGCTATTATTTAGTTCATGGCCAATTTTAAGTAATTGCACATGTTGGTTCGCATTCCCTGCTCTATAGCTTTTGGCATCGTAACTTCTATATTTGGTTTACATTCCCTGCTCTGTAGATCTAGCCATCATAACTTTATCTTGCTCAGTCGTTGTTACAAAAATTATGGCCTGCTACTATGTTGTTTGTGCCAATTTTTTACTCCATGAACATGTTGGCTTGCATTCCCTGTACTACAGGTGATGCCATTGTTTTGTATCTAGTTCATTGTAAGCTAACAAAGTAAGGACTTAGTTTGGCATGCTATCACTCTGCTATCTAGCCTGTAGTACAAATAAACTTGTCATACTACTAGATAATAATTTTGCGTGCCATCTTGTTCTTCAAAAGCTGCATTATTGACTTGTTTCTCTGACTTGGCATGACGCTCACATATGGAAAGCTGAACATATTGGTTTGCATTCCCTCTTATACAAGTTCACAGGTGATCCCACTATATTCTGTATCTGGTCCATCCTAAGCTCCAGCATTAACTATCCTCCATGTGTTGCTCATTACAAGTTTATATCCCGAAACATCTTGATTTGCATCCCCTTCACTATAAGTTCAGGAGTATTATTTAGTTCACGGCCAAAGTGAAGTAATTGCACTTGGCACATGTTGGTTCACATTCCCTCCTCTTTAGCTTTTGCCATCGTAACTTCTATTTTTGGTTTACATTCCCTGCTCTGTAGATGTAGCCATCATAACTTCATCTTGCTCAGTCGTTGTTACAAAATTTATAGCCTGCTACTATGTTGTTCATGCCAATTTTGTACTCCCTGAACATGTTGGTTTGCATGGGACTCGACAGTAGTAAGTCTGCTGTTTCATTCTAACATGCTCTGTTATATTGGCTGTTGGTATGCGGCATGCACTCTTTGTTTGCTTATTGTGCGCATTACAATGATCTTGTTATAACGACGAAATGATGAGTTCCAAATTCTTTGCCAAACAATATTGTAGTGTCTTTGCCTTTCCATTGTTGTTGTCTTAACTTGTAATGTCTTTGTTTCAGATATAGGTGCTGCATGGACAACTTAAAAGATTGCCGGATCGCTTCATTGTATTGCTAGGTTTAATTACCATTCAATTTCTCTGGGTTCTGTAATATTTTTTTCAATGCCTTGCAGCTGATGTAATATTTAGTTAGTTTTTATAGTTCTTTCGCGCATTTTTTCTTTGGTGCTTGTGGTAAGTGAGGCTATCCGAGAGAAATCAATGCTGCGTAAATATTCTCGTATCTAAATCACGAATTCCCATCCCTTAAACGGCCCAATTAAGCGAAATCACATATGTGCGCCCGCAAAATCCTAAAGCGCATATTATGCCGGCATATAAACAACAACTTAAACGGGTCGGCCCACTTACTTCTTGGCCAGCCCATTTGATTTTTCGTGGACCCCACACACTAATCGGGCCGTCCACTTGCTTTAAGGTGGACCCCACCAACTACTGGGCCGCCCACTAATTAGTTGGGCCAGCCATTTGCTTTTTTGGTGGACCCCACATAATAAATGGGCCGCCCCTTTAAGAGGAAAGTGGACCCACCACTTTTTGGCCCGCCCACTATCTTGTTGGCCACCCACTTGCTATATGGTGGAACCCACATACTAGTTGGGCCGGCCCTTTAACAGAAAGTGGGACCCACATGTGTTTTTGGCCCGGCCACTATCTTGTTGGGGCCCACTTGCTATATGGTGGTCCCACATACTAAATGGGCCGGCCCTTTAAGAGGAAAGTGGGACCCACCTGATTTTGGCCCGCCCACTATCTTGTTGGGCCGCCCACCTGCTATATGGTGGACCCCTCATACTAATGGGCACCCTTTACCAGAAAGTGGGACCCACTGTGTTTTTGGCCCGCCCACTATCTTGTCGCAGCCCACTTGCTATATGGTGGACCCCACATACTAAATGGGCCCTTTTAACAGGAAAGTGGGACCCACTCGTTTTTTGCCCGGCCCACTATTTTGTTGGGCCGCCCACTTGCCGTATGGTGGACCCCACAAACGAAATGGGCCGGCCCTTTAACGGAAAGGGACCCACTGTGTTTTTGGCCCGGCCCACTAGCTCTTGGGCCGCCCACTTGCTATACGGTGGACCCCACACACTGGGCGGCTTTTAACAGAAAGTGGGACCCACCTGTTTTTGGCCCGGCCCACTTGCTTCTTGGCCGGCCCGGTCGGTGTAAGGTGGACCCACATGTTAAATGGGCCGCCCATTTAACTTTTGACCGCCAACATTAGAGGTTAGGCCCGGCCCACGTAACTAATGGACCGGCCCAGCTATATAGTTGACCGGTCAAACTATGTCATCTGGCCCGGCCCGCTTAAGACGTGGCAGGCCTCGTGTGGGCCTACCATCTACCACGGGGTTTCAGCCGGTTAACGCCGTTAACGGCGTTAACGGCGTCGCCACGTGTCGGTTTGCATGACGTCAGCAGTCAACGGGCTCCCGAAAACACTTCCGCAACGGTCCGATTTTCCGTGGCGGAAGGGCGCCCAAGCGCGACGGACCGAAAAAATCGTCGTTGGACTTTGCCTGACGCAGTTTCCACAACGGAACCCATATCGTCGGGTTAGGCCCATAGGCGACGAAAAATACCCCTTAGCGGACGATTTTGAGACGTTGTCTATCAGAACTTTTCTTGTAGTGCGAGGAGAGGCGGCACGACTCGCTGCCGGGAGGAGTAGAGGCCTCGGGAAGCGGATGACGACCTGGGAGGGGCAGTGGGTGATGCGCGTAGATGTACACGTCCGTTGGGAACCCCAAGATGAAGGTATGATGCGCACAAGGCAAGTTTCCTCAGCAAGAAACCAAGGTTTAATCGGACCAGTAGGAGTCAAGAAGCACGTTGAAGGTTGATGGTGGCGAAATGTGATGCGGCGCAACACCGTGGATTCCGGCGCCAACGTGGAACCTGCACAACACAACCAAAGTACTTTGCCCCAACGAAACAGTGAGGTTGTCAATCTCACCGGCTTGCTGTAACAAAGGATTAACCGTATTGTGTGGAAGATGATTGTTTGCGAAGAAAACAGTAAAACAAGTATTGCGTAGATTGTATGCGATGTAAAGAATAGGACCGGGGTCCACAGTTCACTAGAGGTGTCTCTCCCATAAGATAAAGGATTTCTATTTTCGTGCCCCCGTCTGTTAGTTGTACTCAGTTTTCCCCAGCTCTTAGTTTTCCCGCCACCCAAACGTTTGTCCAACCCGCAGAAGGAGCTCGGACGGAAGGAATCCGTTAAGTTGACCGTTCCGTGCTGACGAGTGGGGTCGTGTCGTTTGTGGGGTCGCGTCGTGTGGGACCGCGTCGTGTGGGGCTGGTAGGAAGGGACCGCGTGGGACAGGACGAGGCCGTGTTTGTGGGGCCGTAGCGTGTAGGGCCGTAGCGTGTGGAGCCGTGTGGGTCCGGGACGGGGGCACGAGTGGTTTCTGTCTCTTTCGCCCAGATTAGCAGTTTTCAATGTACCTTTTTCCTCTCTATCGCTCGATCTCATTCATATTTGATAGCCCAAATTGGTAGCAAATCTAGAGAAGCTTCTCCTTCTGTTTCTTAACGCCATTCATTTCTTTATGCCTTCGTTTTTACCCAATCAGGTAGGAAATCTAGGGCACAAATCCAGAGAGAAAATATAGGATAAGCTGCATACAGCAACCAACATAGCATAGATATATTCAGGACAGATCCAAATGTAGTACCGATAGATCCAACATAAGCTACATTTTACATGAATTTAAGCTGCTCTACAGATAGAGCAGTCACATACAGAGAGTGCAGTAGGCACGTTCAACGCCTCCAGGTGGCGCGTGTGACTCGCTTGGAGGTTGCGCAGGTGAATCCCAAGTGCTTTGTGTTTGGCCATGTACGCATGCACGTTCACGGTACTTCCAACTCTAGCGCCATATCTGCCAATGGATTCAGCATGGTTCAGCAGGGTGTTGAAGTTGGTGTCGAAGAGCCTCCTGTTGCAGAAGGGGCACTTGTAAATGCCTTGAGCAAAGGGGCGACCGTATTGGCCGGACTGCAGCCTCCTGAGGACGTGACGAGTCTTGGTGTGGAAGGACTCGTCGTCGCTGTCGACGTCGCTGCTCTCCACCTGTCACGTAGCACCAAAGATCGTGCAAAAAACACGGAGTCAATTGCAACGATGATTGAACAGAGAGTGAACAAAAAATCATGCATGATAATATGGGCTCGAAAAAAAGAGGTAGCCTCAGTTACATTGGACACACTTATATCCAGGATTTGAGTCAGCAAACCAAAGATCATGCACAACAAATTTGTACACACCAATTGTTTACTGACCAAACCCTGAATCAATTTAGGGATGCCCAAATATTCATCATCATCGGCACAAATCTGAAACAAAAGCAAATCACAAACACTAATAACGCAAGATCTAACACAAAAGGATCGAACTAGGAACAGACGAACAGTAATAACGCAAGATCTAACACAAAAGGAT
This sequence comes from Lolium multiflorum, assembly GCA_030979885.1. Lineage (NCBI taxonomy): Eukaryota > Viridiplantae > Streptophyta > Magnoliopsida > Poales > Poaceae > Lolium > Lolium multiflorum. The sequence continues at coordinate 241,006,333 of CM061751.1, read as the reverse complement.
TGAACTAGGAACAGACGAACAGTAATAACGCAAGATCTAACAAAAAAGGATTGAACTAGGAAGAGACGAACAGTAATAACGCAAGATCTAACACAAAAGGATTGAACTAGGAACAGACGAACCGTAATAACGCTAGATCTAACACAAAATGATTGAAATGAGATAAGAACAAGGGAACAAAGGGTTACCTCCGGCTCGTAGTCGACGATGGTGGTGTCGTAGGGGTTCTCCGGCGCGTCGTACTGCACTGGTTCGTACGGGTCCCAATCGAAGGGGGACTGGACGGGGGCGGCGGCCGATGCGCCGGCTGCTACGTTGGAAGCAGCGACAGGGGCCTGGACGGGGGCGGCGGCCGATGCGCCGGCTGCTACGTTGGAAGCAGCGACAGGGGCCTGGACGGGGGCGGCGGCCGATGCGCCGGCTGCTACGTTGGAAGCAGCGACAGGGGCCTGGACGGGGGCGGCGGCCGATGCGCCGACAATGGGCATCTCATTCTTCTCCATCGCCGGCGGTTTTCTTCGGGGTTTTTTCTTCGGTTGTGGAGAAGATGATGGGACAGGAGAGGCGGTTGCAGTGAGCCAGTGAGAACGTGCGTCGAGGGAGAGAAAGAGGGGCTCTATAAAGACGAAGGTGGCGTGTACCGCAACACGCGTCCGCTATGCACGGCTGCAGCGTGCACCGCTACACGAGTCTAACCCTGGGACGTTTGGTGTACTCAGTTATAACCTCGGGCCTTATACAGAAATTTTATCTGTACTCAGTTTTCCCCTCGAGGACTTAGACCGGCAAGTGCAATATACTCAGTTTTACCCTCAAGTAGCTGGTCAACAGAGAGTCAACAAATGAGATTAACATAGCTAATTGAGTCATTTCATGCGCAAAAAAATCCAAAAAAATAAAAACATAGTGGCAACTACTCATGGAGTCTTCCTACGCAACCTGCCACCTAGAAAACCTTAACAAACATATATAAATCAAGTTTTACCACAAATTGCCACTTCTCAGAATCACTAGTGTAGCTATGAAGATGCATGGTTTTCCACCCAAACCCCTTTGCAAAACATCTTTCCCAAAACATAGTTTGTCTAAATGATGCCATAATTGTCACACTCATGTATATTTGAATTGCAAATAATTTGATGTAGCCCAATATGAATTATATTGTACAAAACACACATTTTTCATTTTGTAATTCTTTTGTTTGAATCCCTTAGTCTATTTACTATTTATGTGCCCTTGGATTCTTAGTACTACTCAGTTTTGCCCTCAAGTACTGTCACAAATGCTCTGAGAAGCCCAAACTTATCCTGATTGGTTGAGCCGTTGTCACACGGATCGACTCCACGAACCGTTGATCCACTGATCTAACGGGCAGTATACCCCTATCCGTCTCTTCGTGGCAACCTCTCTCTCTCTCTCTCTCTCTCTCTCTCCACCCATCTCTCTCTCTCTGTCGGTGGAGAATAAACATGAGGAATATAGTTTGGGATATAGTATTGGTATTTTGAAACGGCCTAAAAGTGGTATAATTTTGTTATAAACATGAGGCATACATTTTTGCTGATTTCGGCGATTGCATTATTTGTCACCCCTCTAACAATTATCAACTATCTTTAGCTGTCCTTTTCTTTTAGGGAATATAGTTTGGGATATGGTATTGGTATTTTGGAAAGGCCTAAAAGTGGTATAATTTTGGTATAAACATGAGGCATACATATTTGCGGATTTCGGGGATTGCATTATTTGTCACCCCTCTAACAATTATCAACTATCTTTAGCTTTCCTTTTCTTTTAGGGAATATAGTTTGGGATATAGTATTGGTATTTTGAAACGGCCTAAAAGTGGTATAATTTTGTTATAAACATGAGGCATACATTTTTGCTGATTTCGGCGATTGCATTATTTGTCACCCCTCTAACAATTATCAACTATCTTTAGCTGTCCTTTTCTTTTAGGGAATATAGTTTGGGATATGGTATTGGTATTTTGGAAAGGCCTAAAAGTGGTATAATTTTGGTATAAACATGAGGCATACATATTTGCGGATTTCGGGGATTGCATTATTTGTCACCCCTCTAACAATTATCAACTATCTTTAGCTTTCCTTTTCTTTTAGGGAATATAGTTTGGGATATAGTATTGGTATTTTGAAACGGCCTAAAAGTGGTATAATTTTGGTATAAACATGAGGCATACATATTTGCGGATTTCGGGGATTGCATTATTTGTCACCCCTCTAACAATTATCAACTATCTTTAGCTTTCCTTTTCTTTTAGGGAATATAGTTTGGGATATAGTATTGGTATTTTGAAACGGCCTAAAAGTGGTATAATTTTGGTATAAACATGAGGCATACATATTTGCGGATTTCGGGGATTGCATTATTTGTCACCCCTCTAACAATTATCAACTATCTTTAGCTTTCCTTTTCTTTTAGGGAATATAGTTGGTAATTTCGGTGAATGCACACACTAACTTTGAAAACAACTACAAGTACATGTAACTGAATAATGGATTTGTAACAAGGTATCCCTTGTAACAACTTCTAGCGCCTGGTGAGCAATGATAAGAATCCGATCGTAATTATACAACAAAAAAACAACCAGCCATCATATTAGCTTGCTTCTTCAACTCGATCAGCTGCCTTAACTGCTTGTTCATTTTCTTCAGTTCTCCCTTCACTTCCACCAGTTCTGCATTGGGAGCATTAGGCATAATCGGAAGGTCCCTAATCGGAACGGCTCCTCTCTCCGCCGCATTCTCTACAGCAAGTCCCCCCCTCCCAAATTGCGCTCCCCAATAGCGCCAATTGATTCCTGCAATTGAAGCCTCTGAACGTACACATCGATCCACTCGAAATGCCTGCATTTCTTCAAGATCTGAAAACAACAACGTGAACCCTAAATCCCAAATTCGAGGGAATAACAAGAAAATCGAGAGAAAACAGAGAAATTGGAGCGAGATCTAACCTTATCCCCCTCTCTATATGGCAAGCTCTCGCATGCAACGAACTCACGTCCACGGTTGCCGTTCTCGTCCGTCTTACAGATCGACCGCTTCAGAGGCTCCTGGCGTGGGCAGTCAGGGCATCTTGTCAAAGGCACGGGTCCATACTGCGGCCATGAAGAACGGGAGGTCGAAGAGAAACTAGACATCACCCGCGTGCCGGAGAAGGGCTGCCGCTGGCGGAGAAGAAGAACAATGGGGCGCGGAGAAAGAAAGGGGAAGCAATGGCACGGGCACGGGCGCGGGGCTAGCTCGGGCTCCCATTTTGCAACGGTCACCTGGGTAAGCTGTGGGTCCGGCGCGCTAACGTGGACAAGTTGTGGGTCCCACGATGATCTGGATAAGTGGAGACGTGTCCACTGCGGGGCACCAACAGCGGCCCCACTTGCCAGCACCAACCAACGTCAACTAAACGGGATTCCTACCGTCCGAGCTCTTTCTGCGGGTTATAGACAAGGGGTTGGGGAAAACTGAGGAAAAACTAAGGATCTGGGGAAAACTGAGTACAACTAAGGAGCCGAGGGCACGAAAATAGAAATCCCTAAGATAAAAGCATGTTGGGTGAACAAATTACAGTCGGGCAATTGACAAATAGAAAAGGGCATAACAATGCATACACATGATATGATAAATATAGTGAGATTTAATTGGGCATTACGACAAAGTACATAGACCGCCATCCAAGATGCATCTAAACCTAAAAAGTCCACCTTCAGGTTATCATCCGAACCCCTTCCAGTATTAAGTTGCAAGCAACAGATAATTGCATTAAGTATGGTGCGTAATGTAATCAACAACTACATCCTTAGACATAGCATCAATGTTTTATCCCTAGTGGCAACAGCACATCCACAACCTTAGAACTTTCTGTCACTGTCCCAGATATCAATGGAGGCATGAACCCACTATCGAGCATAAATACTCCCTCTTGGAGTTAAGAGCAAAAACTTGGCCAGAGCCTCTACTAATAACGGAGAGCATGCAAGATCATAAACAACACATAAGTAATAGATTGATAATCACCATAACATAGTATTCTCTATCCATCGGATCCCGACAAACACAACATATAGTATTACAGATAGATGATCTTGATCATGTTAGGCAGCTCACAAGATCCAACAATGAAGCACATAAGGAGAAGACGACCATCTAGCTACCGCTATGGACCCATAGTCCAGGGTGAACTACTCACTCATCACTCCGAGGCGATCATGGCGATGAAGAGTCCTCCAGAGATGATTCCCCTCTCCGGCAGGGTGCCGAGGCGATCTCCCGAATCCCCCGAGATGGGATTCCGCGGCGGCGCTTCCGTATCGTGGCTCTCGTGCACCGGGGTTTCGCGACGGAGTCTTTAAGTAGGCTAAGGGCAACGCGGGGGCCACACCAGGGCCCCACACGCCGTGGCCGCGCGGCCGCCCTGGCCGCCGCCTAGTGTGGCGGCGCCTCGTGGCCCCACTTCCTTCCCTTCGCGCTTCTGGAAGTCAAAAATAGGACCGGGCGTGATTTCGTCCAATTCCGAGAATATTTTGTTACTAGGATTAAACCAAAACAGCAGAAAAAAGCAATCGGCTCTTCGGCATCTTGTTAATAGGTTAGTGCCGAAAATGCGTAAATACGACATATAATGTGTATAAAACATGTAGATATCATCAATAATGTAGCATGGAACATAAGAAATTATCGATACGTCGGAGACGTATCAGTGGGCGAGGAAGAAGATTAGGTGGTGTGGAAGGAGTGGGCATGAATATGCAGGGTTGACCCCATAATCCTCCGTCCCCAGATCCTACCATGGACTACGCCCCGCCGACCATGCTGCCTCTGCACCGGTGCCGGTTGCCACTGATACGTCTCCAACGTATCGATAATTTATGATGTTCCATGCTTGTTTTATGACAATACTTACATGTTTTGCTTGCACTTTATGATGTTTTTATGCGTTTCCGGAACCAACTCTATTAACAAGATGCCACAAAGCGCTCTCGTCATTGCTTTTGGTTCCGTAAAGGCTGTTCGGGCAATATTCTCGGAATTGGACGAAATCAACGCCAAAGATCTTATTTTTCCCGGAGGCTCCAACACCGAAGGGGAGACGGAGAGGAGGCCTGTGGCCCCCGCACCATAAGGCCGCGCGGCAGGCCCCGGCCGCGCGGCCATGAGGAGGGCGCCCGGTGCCCTCCGACGCCGCCGCCTATTTAACCCCTTTCGACCTAAAAACACCGTACCACTTGACGAAACTCCAGAAAGACTCAGGGCGCCGCCGCCATCGCGAAACTCCAATTCGGGGACAAGTCTCGTCCCGCACCGCCGGACGGGGAAGTGCCCCCGAAGCCATCTCCATCAACGCCATCGCCTCCATCATGCTCCGTGAGTAGTTCCCCCATGGACTACGGGTTCTAGCTGTAGCTAGTTGGTATTCTCTCCCCCATGTACTTCAATACAATGATCTCATGAGCTGCCTTACATGATTGAGATTCATCTGATGTAATCGGTGTTGTGTTTGTTGGGATCCGATGGATGATACATTATGATTAGTCTATCTATAAAGTTTGTGAAGTTATTGTTGCTGCAATCTTGTTATGCTTAATGCTTGTCACTAGGGCCCGAGTGGCATGATCTTAGATTTGAGCTCTATAATTATTGCTTAGATTGTATCTACAAGTTGTATGCACATGTCACTGTCCGGAACCAAAGGCCCCGAAGTGACAGAAATCGGGACAACCGGAGGGGATGGCGGTGATGTGAGGGACACATGTTTTCACGGAGTGTTAATGCTTTGCTCCGGTGCTCTATTAAAAGGAGTACCTTAATATCCAGTAGATTCCCTTGAGGCCCGGCTGCCACCGGCTGGTAGGACAATAGATGTTGTGCAAGTTTCTCATTGCGAGCACGTACGACTAAATATGGAAAACATGCCTACATGATTAATGAATTGATGTTCTTTCTTAATGCCTTATCAATCCTATCAATTGCCCAACTGTAATTTGTTCACCCACACTTGTTATTGGAGAGTTACCACTAGTGTAGATAGCTTGGAACCCCGGTCCATCTTTCATCATCATATACTCGTTCTACATGTCAACTATTTTCTCGTACCATTGCTCTCATATTACTACTACTGCTGCTGTGTTATCTGTTACTATTGCTCTCATATCACTGCTACTTTCACATCACCCCTGTTACTAGTGCTTTTCCAGGTGCAGCTGAATTGACAACTCAGTTGTTAAGGCTTATAAGTATTCTTTACCTCCCTTGTGTCGAATCAATAAATTTGGGTTTTACTTCCCTCGAAGACTGTTGCGATCCCCTATACTTGTGGGTCATCAAGACTATTTTCTGGCGCCGTTGCCGGGGAGGCATAGCTCTACTCATAAGTTCACCTGGGGAGTACACTCTACATCTCTCTCTGCATTTATTTTATTTTGTCTTGCTAGTTTACTTTTGTTTAGTTTATTTGTGCTTAGTTTATTTCTGTCTAGTATTATTTTGCGTAGTTTACTTTTGCTTAGTTTCTTTTTGTCTTGTTTTATTTTCCTCATATACCCAAAAATCCATAAAAATTTGAAAAATCTAAAAATTAAAAACTGCTGTTATGGGAGAACCTACAACCTACTTGGAGCTTATAGAATGTTATAATAATTATAGAGAATCAAGAACTGGTAAAATAATGAGTGCTATGATAGAAAAATTAAATACAATTGCTAAAATCTTGCTTAAACGCCATGATATAAACTGTTGCTCTCAACATGATACTAAACATCTTAAATTTCAATGTGGCTTTAGTGAGGAATTTTTAATTAAGAACTATAATCGGAATTGCTATATTCATTATGGGTTCGAAGAGGTAGAACAATTTGTCTTATTTATGGGAGCCTCCGAGATAGAATCCTTCATGGTTGAGAATTATGAAACTTGTGCTATTTGTAAGGACCTTAAAGATTATGTCTCTACTATCCTTAATTCATGCATAGAATGCTACAGTAGGAATCCTTATATCCTTGATTATAAAGAGAGACACATTAATGCACAAGAATGCACTCACAATTTGCAGGAACCGGTGGAAGAAGAAATTGATGAACCTGAAAGCTCATTGGATGAAAAGGAGGAGGAAATTGATGAACCTGAAAGCTCATTGGATGAAAAAGAAGAGGAGAGCGACGAACAAAAGGAGGAAGAATGGATTAGCTACCCATGCCAACCTTCTAATGAGAGTAACTCTTTATCTCTTACACTATTTGATTGTCCTCCATGCTTACCGAAAGAGGTTGAATGTTATGTTCCTGTGGATTCTCTTGAAATAGTACCTATAAGTAAAACTTGTGAGAATAATTATGCTACTGTTATATATGATAATCCATGCTACTTTGATAAATCTTATGATAATGCTTTGTTTGTGCCTGATGTCGAAATGCATGGTACTAAAGAATTTTGCTTAGCAAATGTTTATGATAAAGCTTTAGATGATGGTCCTATGTTACTTGATAATATTAATTGTACTACTAATGAAAATGGGATTCGAGAGTTCTTGACATTATCTATGTGTCCCATATCTCTTGAGATTGATCAACTACCTTGTTATATTATTGATAAAAGTAAGTTTGAAAGTTTTAATTCCACTATTCTTGAGATTGATAAAAATTATGTGTTTGGAAATCATGAAAAGTATGCTGCATGTGATAGTTATATTGTTGAGTTTATCCATGAAGCTACTGAAAATTATTATGAGAGAGGAAAATATGGTTGTAGAAATTTGCATGGTACTAAAACACCTCTCTATATGCTTAAAATTTTGAAGTTACACTTGTTTTATCTTCCTATGCTTGTTACTTTGCTTTTCATGAACTTGTTTATTTACAAGATTCCTTTACATAGGAAGCATGTTAGACTTAAATGTGTTTTGGATTTGCTTTTTGATGCTCTCTTTTACCTCTACTCTTGTTTCTTGCGAGTGCATCATTTAAAACTGCTGAGCCCATCTTAATGGCTATAAAGAAAGAACTTCTTGGGAGATAACCCATGTGTTATTTTGCTACAGTACTTTGTTTTATATTTGTGTCTTGGAAGTTGTTTACTACTGTAGCAACCTCTCCTTATCTTAGTTTTGTGTTTTGTTGTGCCAAGTGAAGCCTCTAATCGAAGGTTGATACTAGATTTGGATTCCTGCGCAGAAACAGATTTCTATCTGTCACGAATCTGGGCAAATTTCTCTGTAGGAAACTCAGAAAAATCTGTCAATTTACGTGCGTGATCCTCAGATATGTACGCAACTTTCATTAGTTTTGAGTTTTCTGATTTGAGCAACGGAAGTACCCCGTAAAAATTCGTGTTTACTGGCTGTTCTGTTTTGGCAGATTCTGTCTCTGTTTTTTTGCATTGTCTCTTGTGGACTTTATGTGAGGCTTTCTAGACGTGGAGAGCTGTAGCTAATGTTTTATTGAGTTCTTGCAATGTGCCACTACAGGACCAAGGTGGATTCAAATTTTTTGAGTACTAACCCCTCTAATGAAGTTTATGAGAAGTTTGGTGTGAAGGAAGTTTTCAAGGGTCAAGAGAGGAGGATGATATATGATCAAGAAGAGTGAAAAGTCTAAGCTTGGGGATGCCCCTGGTTCATCCCTGCATATTTCAAGAAGACTCAAGCGTCTAAGCTTGGGGATGCCCAAGGCATCCCCTTCTTCATCAACTTATCAGGTTCCTCCCCTGAAACTATATTTTTATTCAGTCACATCATATGTGCTTTACTTGGAGCGTCTGTGTGTTTATTTTTCGTTTTGTTTATGTTTGAATAAATTCGGATCCTAGCAATCCATGTTTGGGAGAGAGACACGCTCCGCTTTTTCATATGAACACTTGTTCTTCGTTTTACTTTTAATGTTCAATGAATAAAAGTTGGAAGCTACAATATTTATCTTTATTTGGTTGGGAAAAGAAAATGCCTCATATGTCTTGGATAATTTGATACTTGGCAATTGTTTTGAGCTCTCAAGTAGATCATAAGTTTTTGCATGTAGTTTAAACCTATTAGTGGAGAACTACCGTAGAGCTTGTTAAAATTGGTTTGCATAATTGATCTCTCTTAAGGTCTAGATATTTTCTGGTAAAAGTGTTTGAGCAACAAGGAAGACAATGTAGAGTATTATAATGCTTGCGATATGTTCTTATGTAAGTTTTACTGTATCGGTTCATACTTGTGTTTGCTTCAAATAACCTTGCTAGCCTAAGCCTTGTATCGAGAGGGAATACTTCATGCATCCAAAATCCTTGAGCCAACCACTATGCCATTTGTGTCCACCATATCTACCTACTATGTGGTATTTTCTGCCATTCCAAAGTAAATTGTTTGAGTGCTACCTTTAAACAATTCAAAATTTATTACCTCTGATTTGTGTCAATGTTTCATAGCTCATGAGGAAGTATGTGGTGTTTAGCTTTCAACCTTGTCATTTACTTTTGACGGACTCTCATATGGACTAGTGGCACATCCGCTTATCCAATAATTTTGCAAAAAGAGCTGGCAATGGGATTCCCAGTCCCAAATTAATTAACAAAAATAGACACTCCTCCATGGTATATGATTGTTGGACGGCACCCGAAGGATTCGGTTAGCCATGGCTTGTGTAAGCAAAGGTTGGGGGGAGTGTCATCATCATAATAAAACTTAAATAAAAAGGCACTCCTTCATGGTATGAGATTGTTGGCAGGCACCCGAGGATTCGGTTAGCCATGGTTTGTGAAAGAAAGGTTGGAAGGAGTGCCACCCAAAAATAAATAAAATGGGAGCCGCTCTTGTGAGTCCGGTTGATAGTGTGCCCACTACCATTCGTTGACAACAACAAACACATCTCAAAACTTTTACTTTTATGCTCTCTTTATGTTTTCAAAACCAAAGCTCTAGCACAAATATAGCAATCGATGCTTTCCTCTTTGAAGGGCCATTCTTTTACTTTATGTTGAGTCAGTTACCTAATTCCTTCCACCTTAGAAGCAAACACTTGTGTCAACTGTGCATTGATTCTTACATACTTGCATATTTGCATTCATCATATTACTCTATGTTGACAATATCCATGAGATATACATGTTGAAAGTTGAAAGCAACTGTGAAACTTATATCCTCCTTTGTGTTGCTTCGATGCCTTTACTATGAACTTATTGCTTTATGAGTTAACTCTTGTGCAAAACTTTTGATGCTTGTCTTGAAAGTACTCTCCATGAAAAGTTTTGCTATATGTTATCTACTTGTTAGCAACTATAGATCATTGCCTTGAGTCACTTCATTCATTTCATATGCTTTGTAATAGTATGATCAAGGTTATGTAAGTAGCATGTCACTTCAGAAATTATCTTTGTTATCGCTTTACCTGCTCGGGACGAGCAGACTAAGCTTGGGGATGCTGATACGTCTCCAACGTATCGATAATTTCTGATGTTCCATGCTTGTTTTATGACAATACTTACATGTTTTGCTTGCACTTTATGATGTTTTTATGCTTTTCCTAACTAACCTATTAACAAGATGCCACAGTGCCAGTTCCTGTTTTCTGTTTTTTTTCCGAAAGGCTGTTCGGCAATATTCTCGGAATTGGACGAAATCAACGCCAAAGATCTTATTTTTCCCGGGAGGCTCCAGAACACCGAAGGGGAGACGGAGAGGAGGCCCAGGGCCCCCAGACCATAAGGCCGCGCGGGCAGGCCCCGGCCGCGCCGGCCTATGAGGAGGGCGCCTGGTGCCCCTCTGACGCCGCCTCTTCGCCTATTTAACCCCTTTCAACCTAAAAACACCGTACCACTTGACGAAACTCCAGAAAGACTCCAGGGGCGCCGCCGCCATCGCGAAACTCCAATTCGGGGGACAGAAGTCTCACCGGCACCCTGCCGGACGGGGAAGTGCCCCCGGAAGCCATCTCCATCAACGCCATCGCCTCCATCATGCTCCGTGAGTAGTTCCCCCATGGACTACGGGTTCTAGCTGTAGCTAGTTGGTATTCTCTCCCCCATGTACTTCAATACAATGATCTCATGAGCTGCCTTACATGATTGAGATTCATCTGATGTAATCGGTGTTGTGTTTGTTGGGATCCGATGGATGATACATTATGATTAGTCTATCTATAAAGTTTGTGAAGTTATTGTTGCTGCAATCTTGTTATGCTTAATGCTTGTCACTAGGGCCCGAGTGGCATGATCTTAGATTTGAGCTCTATAATTATTGCTTAGATTGTATCTACAAGTTGTATGCACATGTCACTGTCCGGAACCAAAGGCCCCGAAGTGACAGAAATCGGGACAACCGGAGGGGATGGCGGTGATGTGAGGGACACATGTTTTCACGGAGTGTTAATGCTTTGCTCCGGTGCTCTATTAAAAGGAGTACCTTAATATCCAGTAGATTCCCTTGAGGCCCGGCTGCCACCGGCTGGTAGGACAATAGATGTTGTGCAAGTTTCTCATTGCGAGCACGTACGACTAAATATGGAAAACATGCCTACATGATTAATGAATTGATGTTCTTTCTTAATGCCTTATCAATCCTATCAATTGCCCAACTGTAATTTGTTCACCCGACACTTGTTATTGGAGAGTTACCACTAGTGTAGATAGCTTGGAACCCCGGTCCATCTTTCATCATCATATACTCGTTCTACATGTCAACTATTTTCTGGTACCATTGCTCTCATATTACTACTACCGCTGCTGTGTTACTGTTACTAGCTCTCATATCACCGCTACTTTCACATCACCCCTTACTAGTGCTTTTCCAGTGCGGAATTAATTGACAACTCGTGTTAAGGCTTATAAGTATTCTTTACCCCCTTGTGTCGAATCAATAAATTTACTTCCCTCGAAGACTGTTGCGATCCCCTATACTTGTGGGTCATCAGCCACCCCCACGGAACCACCCCATGCCTCAGCTACCTCTCTCCTAGCTAATCGCGCCGGTACGCCCGTCTGGCCGACACCACGAGCCTGCCAGCCGCCCCCGCTCCCGGTAGGTTGGCCTCCTCTCCGCCATGGCCGACTCGATTTGTCGACGGTGGCTAGATGGGGGAGCGGGGAATAGGGAGAGCGGCGGACCGGTCCGGTCGAGCGGCTCGGTGGTAAATTGTTCTTTTCAACTTACCAGGCCCAACAGGATTACTACGCTGGCCCACGCACGTGCTTGCACCGTCCAATCACTGAGAGAGCTGCGATCTCAACAGCTTTAAACTGTTTAGATAATGTTTTAAACTGTTTAGATAATGTGGAGGCAGAGAACCCAGCGAACCATCACGTGCGGAAACCTCCATTACCTACCCATGCATGGTATCTACCGTGATCTGACAATATATATATATCATGCAACTACCAGAGAGGGATGCACATCGACTCGACCGAAAGATCCAGCCAACAATCGCGGCCAACAATGGCGGCTACCGATAAGCTACGGATCATAGAAACCGCAGTCGTCACCCCCAATGATCTGTCACTCCCACCGCGATCGCTGCCGTTCACCTTCTTCGACGTCGAATGGCTCCGAGAACGGCCGCAGCCGCTCGTCCAGCGCGTCTTCTTCTACCGCCTGACCCAGCAGCACCACGTCGCCGTCCAGAGGCTCATCTCCGACCTCAAGCACTCCCTTTCCAAGGCCCTCACCTTCTTCTACCCGCTCGCCGGCCACGTCCGCCGCACGCCGGGCGCCCGCAGCAACCGCTACGAGCTCTTCTACCAGCCCGGCGACGGCGTGGCCTTCACCGTCACCGAGTATGACCTCCACCACGTCGACGACTACCTTGCCTCCTCCGACCACCCTGTCCCGGTCTCCATGCTCGCGCCTCTCGTGCCGCTCCTGCCCAAGGGCCGGGCGGTGCTCGCCGTGCAGGCCACGGTGCTGCGACGCGGAGGCCTCGCTCTCGGCGTCACCCTGCACCACTCGGCCTGCGACGGCGCTAGCTACACCCACTTCCTGCACACCTGGGCCGCGGCCTGCGCCGGCGCCACTGATGACATGCCGCCGCCGCCCTTCATCGACCGCTCGCTTATCGCCGATCGAAACAGCCTCTACGACATATACTGCGCAGGCATACCGTTGCCGAGCGACGGCGCCGAGATAGAGCTCGCCGGCACCACCACGTCCTCGTACCCCGACGACCAGCTCCTCGCCACCTTCACACTGCCCCAGGAGCTTATTCAGAGCATCAAGGACGCGCTTGCCGCCGAGGCGGCCAGGAACAACGACGCTCCCACGCCTCTCAGATGCTCGTCTCTGCTCGCCGCCTACAGCTTCATCTGGTCATGCTACTGCCGAGCCAAGCACCCCATGGACGCCGCTGGTGACCAAGCGAGGGCAACAACCTACTTCCTCTTCGCCGTGGACCACCGCAAGCGGCTGAACCCGCCCGTCCCGGAGCGATACATGGGCAACTGCCTCAGCCCGGCCATCGCTGCCGCGTGCCAGGATGAGCTTGCGGCCGCCGCCGGTACCGGAACCGCACCAGGCCTCTTCGCAGCGTTCACGGCGATCACCGATGCCCTGGAGCAAGCGTTGACTGAAGGGTCGCAGGAGAGGTGGGACATGTCCATGGAGCGCGTGAGAGAGGCGGCCAAGGCCGGCATGCTGTCAGTGGCGGGTTCGCCGAGGTTCCACGTGTACGACGTCAACTTTGGGTTCGGACGGCCGGCGAAGGTGTACATGGTGTCGGCGGCCAGGACCGGCGGTATTTCGGTGGCGGAGGCGGGCGACGGCCATGGTGGCGTGGAGTTTGGGATCCCTTTGCCCGCAGCCGGAATGGAGCGTTTCCGCCGGTGCTTTGCGGATGCCAATCGCGACGTGCGCTGCCTCCATGAACCAGTCATTCATAATTTCGACAAAAAACGATACCCGTCGAATTGGAACTAGCAAAGTGCCGGCGCGTTACTGTCGATATTCGTCTTTCGCTATCACTACCGCATGCATCTTTCTCCATCCTCGTCTCAGAAGAAATAAGTGGCGTCTTCTTCTCTACTACCTCTAGGTGATATGTCACCACACATGTCTTTCTCCTCCCTTTTTTCTCGCCCCTCAATCGACGCTGGTGTTGTATTACCGTGCCAATAGGCTGCCCCGTGTTGCACTTTACATCTCTTCATCGATAAATATGCTGATCACACCATGCTTTATGCTTTAGGTGTATGTTATATTTCGTTCGAGGAACAAATCTCGCCTAATCAGGAAACAAGAAAATTTACTTTCAAGAAACAAATCTAATCTATTCGAGGAATTATAATGTTTCTTGCAAGGAATAAATCTCATCTACTCGGAGAACAAAACTATTGCATCCGAGAAACAAATCTCATGTACTCAGAGAATATAAATATTGCGTCAAAGGAACAAATTTCGTCTAGTCGGGAAACAAAAAAATGTATCCGGGGAACACATCTCATTTATGTAGAGAACAAGAATACTGCATCTCGGGAAAATATCTCATCTACCCGCCGGTGAACGAAATAGTAGTGCAAGGAAATAAAATCGTGTAGGTGAAACACATAAAAGGAACAAACAAATATTATAGCCGGTGAGAATTTGGGAGGAACGATATAATAAGCTAAAATATAAAAAAACACTAATAGAAAACATAAGAAAGTAAATTAAAGAAATAAGAACGAAAAGAAAAACACTATATATATAAGATGAAAAGACAAATGCAATTATTAGATTAAAAGAAACAAAAGTTTTTTTAAAAAAATCATACAAATAGTAGAAACGTGACTTAAAAAGGTAACATAAGAATCTAAACTTGGATAGCGCTAGCTAATGAATTAGGTAGCAAAGTTTTGTTCAGTATGTACGTGATTTTCACGGCAAGAATGGATGATTTTGTTCAGTATTTGCATGTATTTACGTCAAGATGGCACGTGATGCCCTGCTGGCCTGCTGCTACTTGACGAACGATCCATCGAACGAAAATGAAAACAAACAACAAGAACCAACCAGAAGAAATGGGCCAAGCTCATGAAGCCATCGCTTCAACGAAATGTGGACTTCTCGCTAGCGCGAGCGAGCATTCTCGGGAGCGCCTATACATCGCCCGCTCGCCGGAGCGAGCAGCACGCATTGCTTCGCCGATGCTTGCTCCAGCTGCGTGCCTTCTTGCTATGCCGGCCAGGTAAGGGCTTCCTTCTATAGTTTTTTATTTTTCTATCATTTCGAATAAATTTCCATATTTGAAATACATAAAAAAATTGACAAGTAAAATTTCAAGATTTTGATATTTGCTCACATTCAAAATTTTCTTAACTCTGAAATTAGCTTGAATTTAAAATTTGCTTAACTTTAAAATTTTCTTAACTTTGAAATTTGCTCGAACTTAAAATTTTCTTAACTTTAAAATTTGCTTGAATTTAAAGTTTGCTTCACTTTGAAATTTGGTAAAATTTAAATTTGTTCAAAAACAGAAAAAACGAAAAAAGGAAAAAACAAAAAAAACAGGAAAAAAAACAAAGAAAACCCGAAAGGAAAACCGAAGAAAACCGGAAAACCAGAAAAAGTCAACCAAAATCTTCCAAAAGGTTCCAAACCCAGAAAATCCCGTAGACCCTAGCTCCTGCGCGTTGATGGGCCGCAGCCCAAAATCCCCCTGTTAGTGGGCGCTCCTATTCCCGCCTGCTAACGAGCGATGAATAGGTTTTGCCAGCACTCTCCGATTCAAGCTACTTAGAGTAATGGTGAAGCGGTGCAAGCTCAAGGTGAAGTCAATCCGTCCACGATGACAACATCCATGTACGCAGTGTAGGGGCGGAGCTAGCCCTGAGGAACATGAATGCGGGCCCAGTTCTCTTTTTTAGTACGTACCAACAAAATCAAATTGGACATCAGATTGGGTGGTTGAGAGTTGTTGATCAGGGCCCAACTTTCAAGCCCATCAAGGCCTCAGCGCACGCCCACACCTCAGCTCCTTGAACCTCGTCCCTCGAGCCCTTCCCTCGACTCGATTTGATAAGGTGTTGAAGGGGATAAATGTGTGGGAGCGAAATGAGGCTGCCACCGCAAGCTGTCTGCAGGCACAAGGAGTCACATGTATGATTAGGCGACTGCTAGGCGTTGGCCTCAAGTCCTGAACCATATGCCCTTGCGCCTTGGTCCATTACTCTTGGACACCTCGTCTCTTGTGGTCGCCCTTGTGCCAGGTCTTTGCTTACGCCTTTTCCCCCATCCATCATCAATTCAGTTTCCTGATTTTCTCTCTATATTTTTGGAAAAATATTTCTAGTGGACAACTGAAATCTCATGAACATTAATAAATATGGCTAGGGTTTATGTTGGGTGTTAAAAAAATTGTGGGGTATTCATACACATATCGACTCGTCATAAAGAAACTGATAAAAAATATCATCCTAATTTGAAAGATGTGGGAAGAATTAAACTATTTACATATCGCCTTTTATTTTTTTATATCCTTATAAGATGTACTCTCTCCAAGTCATATTAATTGACTCAACTTTGTTAAGATACGGATGTATCTAGTTAACAAATGTATCTAGATACATCCATATTTAAACAAAGTTGAGTCAATTAATATGAATCGAATGGAGTACTAAGTTTGTGGTGGTCCGTTCACCCTTATAAGATGGCCTCTTAGATGCATAAAATTAACAATGATACGTGAGTTTAAATGCCTAGAGCAATGTAAAACACTTGCTACCACGATTTTTTTTTGCCAGTACACCCTCCATTCTCTTTTAGTCTACATTCCAGGAAAAATTTAAAAAAAATAAGCAACGTTTAGGAAATCATTAATCTTAACTTATCGGTCGGCCTTAAAATGAGGATTAATCGCTTATCGGCTGATTAATCGATTTTATCGGTCAACCATTTATCAGCTTATTTTTTATAAATCCTATTTTCTATAATATGCTATACAAAAAATAATATTTAAGCATTGCACATAAGTATTACCTTGATTCCTTGCATTTGAATTAATAATAATGGAAATTTTGAGCTAATTCATAATTCTACACAACCATAGGACGAAAATACCGACTCGCATACCAAATTTCATTGAAATTTCACTAACAATCAGACGAAATATCGGCCATGAAAGTGAAAATCGGGCGAAATATCGGCTAACATGCAGAAAATCGGCTGAAATATCGGTGGCGTGATAAATTGGCCGATATGCTGAAATCTTATCGGCGACCACCCGATTCACGATAAATCGGTATCTCGGCCGATTTTTTGAACAGTGCAAATAAGTGCCGCATTTATTAATACTACTTAAGTTGGTAAACATCCAATCCAACCTATTTTTGGAAATAGTGACATCCAATAGATAAAGGTGGACCACTTTGTTTTTTGTATTCTTATTGATTAAAAGCTAAAATGTAGAGTATTTCAGAATAAATTTTAGACAAAGAATGTAGAGTATTTCAGAACGGAGAGTATGTCCTAAAATTTATGCGATACGTTACCTACTCCCTTTGCCCATGTGGCTCACGCGTTTTTGAGGTCTATGTTTGACCATAAATTTCCGAAAACCACTTTTGAACATGGGATAATATGCTTATGGTACCAAAAAAAAATTAAATGTTAAAAAAATCTGAATAAAAAATTGGGGCATATAAGTTGACATTATATGTATGCACGCCAAGTTTCAAGGAAAATTCAAAAAATTTGGGTCCTGTGTGAAAAAGATAAATAAAATGTCTTGTGAAAAGCTTTTTTCAAGATAATTTTTTTTTTGCACAATACACAAAAATTATCGGTTTTCTGTGAAACAACTTTATGAGCACATATGATATCGAGATGTACACGTCAATTTTTTGTTCAGAATTTTTTTGATCTTTTGAACTATGTTTAAAAGCCATTTCAAAAACCGGGTTACCTTTGTATTCATGTTTGTATAAGTTTCTGATGGTTATTTTTTTACAACAAGTAACACATGTATTATTGGTGTAGTGGTAAAAAAAACTATGGCGCTGCACGCATTGGAAAGCAGAAGTAGCATTTTTTTTTCGCATCTCGGAAGTAGCATATTATTGCTTCAAATTTCATTCTATATTTTTTTAGCAAAAAATTCATTCTATGTTAAACTGGTCCATTAGGATGTCTTGAGTTCCAGCCCGCCCCGTCGCTACGAGGTGGCTGGTCTCAGGTACTTTTGAACCTGATATTCGGCCAGGCCCAAAATCAGTAATTCCACGTATCAGAAATTCTAAATAATTTATTTTACACTTAAGAGGATCCACGTATGTACGTAATTCTCAAAAAAAATGTACGTGTGTCAGCGTGTGTGCCATTTTTGTATGTAGTTTAGATAAAAACGGCAAATTTCGAACGAATAATATCAGTTTCAGAAGTATACATGTTCAGAAAATTCCCGTTATTCAACAAAAATAATTTGACCTATCACCCAAAAATTTCCGTGGGTCCAAACATCGTTATCAGAGAGCGACCGGCACGCTCGTCCGACTCCGTCTTATCCAAGTCCAAAGCTGCCCTGCCGACACCGGTACAATGTGACTATGTGGCTGACAGCGAGAGCCATTTTGGCTTAAGGAACCTGATGCATGGAGGTGGAGCCGACGACACTATATATACTCCAAAATATATGCGTACGATACGAAGCACCGGTCCAAGACAATGCCACTGGTATATACTGTATAATAATTTTGGGAGGAAAATCCCAGGGCGACGCGTCCACATCTATCCACGTCGTTCTCTATCGGTCTGTTGCATACTTGCATCAGGGTAACACGATCGCACATGGCGTTGTCCGTATCTCGATGACGTACGGATCGTCGTCTTGATTCTGACCGCTATGCCGTCTCAGATCTCTGGAACGGATGAATCTTGGCGCCTCGCCTCAGCATTATCTTGACTGCCAAGCCATGCAGCTCTGATTCGACCTGCTAAACTACTTACATGCTCTCGTTTCCTTTTGCCATTTGGCTACTAATTTCTTTATTCTTTCGGGGGAGCCATTTGGCAACTTGAACATGATCAGGGCAATAACATATCGATCAAACTGCTGCAGCGATAACGACGTGCCAACTTACACACTGTGTTATGCTTGTTTTTGTTATAGTTTAAATATAAATTATACCAACTTGGAATAAATGTAGGTAAAATTTTGTAGGAAATCAGTATATTCATTTAATTTGGTATGCAAGTGCGCATTTGTTCTACACCGACTAATGTACTTTTTTAGGTACAACTATATTTGGTTATTGTTATACTTTTAAATTTTATTTGCAAACAGGTTTTGGGTTTATTCAGATTTTTTAATCATGCATTTGCACTTAATTTAATCTACGCTCACTTTGGGAAATCTGCAACTAATGTATTTTATAGTATGCAAATTATTTACTCAACTTCTATCAGCGAACTTGGCTGATTTTATTTAAGTTTCTGGCTGATTGAATTATTTGTGAGATTTCATTGAAAATGATCACAAGCCGCCCGGGTAATTTTCTTTTTCTTTGATAAGTGTAAACTATCATGGTTTTTCATCTTACAATTGTATTTCGTCTCCTTTTTCGACAAAAAAACATGATCTCTAGCATTAAAAAAAAGATGTATTTGATCATATATGTAAGGGAAGATACAGGTCCTCCAGTCCAACATCCACCGCTCGTAAGAATGGGAATTGGTTCCCATTTATCCATTGGTTAGGTTAACCTAACCTAAAAAAGAGCCCAATGGGCCGGATGGTTAACCTGAAAAAGCTACAGGTTATTTAGGTTCGCTCCTGTTTTACCATAGGTTACCCGTCACTCCTACGAGGCGGATGAAAGCGATGCTGCCGCCGCACTCGTTGGCCGCACTACGTCCCCGCGCTCGCCGGATGATACTCGACCGGCTCGCCACGCCCCGCGCCAGCTTGCCCGCTGATGCCGGCCAGCTCGCCCTCGCACTCGCTTGCTGATGCTCGGCCAACTCGCCGTGCCTCGCGGCCTGGCGATGCTCGACTAGCTCGCCGCTGGCGCCAACGATACTGACCAGTCACGGGCTCGCCGGCTGATACTCGACCACACTGGTGGAAAATGGCCTTCGGCCGCGCGCAATCGCCATTAGTCGCGGTCGCGCAACCGCGACCTATTATTCGCGACTAAAGGTCCCACTTTTAGTCGCGGTTTTACGACCGCGACTAGCCCGTCCACGTGGGCGGCGGCGCCAAAGAGAGGACCTTTAGTCGCGGTCTCCGTCGCCAACCGCGACTAAAGGTCGCCGCAGGTTTAGGTTTTAGCCCCCCCCTAACCCGGTTCCCCTAACTCGGTTACTTTTTAAGTTGTATTGTTTTATTTCTTTTGTGTTTTATTTTAATTTTGAAGGAGTTTCACATATTCTACGGTATACATGCATGTGAATGTACAATTTCAAACAAATTTGACATTAGAACCAAAAAGAATTCAAGAGGAATATACAATAATATATATTCAATATCGGACGACCACATATACAATTTTGAACAAGTTTCCATACATAATTTATAAGTGCATATAAAGTTCTACGTCCTCTACATAGTGTTCTCCTCTAGGATCGATGACTTGGTTCGCCAACCATCCAGCTAGTTCCTCTTGAATTGGTCGGAAGCGAGCTTCTGGACTAAGCGTCGCCCGGAGGTTAATCCTCTTGAGGTTGTTCTCAGACGGCTCCCGCTCGTGGTGTATCTCCGGATCCTCTCACAAACATAGTATCCACATAGATTGGTCCCCGGTGGCTGAATATCCCCAGGCGCAGTCTTTGCCCTTTTAAATTGCAGCTCTTTTTTAAATTCACCGACCTTTTGATCTACGAACCGTCTCCAAACCCTACGAGGCAAAGAAAATTAAATGAACAAGAGAGTTATTAATAATTACTTTTGATATTAGGAAATGATGAACTAAATAGGCCGATCGATATAGAGCGCAAATGAATGAAAATAATTACTTTTGCATCATTTTTCTCATGTCGCCCCAAAGCGCCGAATCCATATTCAGAGAGTCGTGGACGAGAACTGTGGAGTTATGAATTTGAATTACTAGCAGAATCCAGTGGAACCTGTGGACACGATACACGCACAGTCATGCATAACTCATCGATTAGCCACATACCATGCATGGAGTAAACAAAAGAGAATGTGCTCAAGACAGAAACACTCACCCAAAATGGTAAGGAAATAGAATATCACTTTTGAGTTCCTGGTTTGTAAGAAACCGCCACAGGTCTGCCTCCACGTCCCTGGGGTGGTGTTCTAACGTATATGAATTAACGATGTGTGGGTCAATGAACCCAACATCATGGATGAGCCTTATTCGCATTTCCCGCTTCTTCAATCTGCATAATAGCGTACACAACAAGATAGTTAGGACAATATATATATATATATATATATATATATATATATATATATATATATATATATATAGTGCAGTAATGAACGAGATGGGTAGAAATTAATAAATCACTTACAGAACATAGCAACTGATGATAGATTTGTCGAGCTCGCGCAGATTGAACAGCTGGAACAATTCATTCCGTTGAATTGTTATAGAGTAATGTTTGAAGTGATGCTCAGGTCTAACATCCGCATAAATATAGTCTCTGGCGTTTTTAAGTTTTATGTAACCCTTGTACCAATTTAGCAGACCTTTCATTTGTCGAGGTAGATCCTCTTCCTGCGCAGGCTCGACGAGAGGACCATCCTTCACATATCCAAATACTACGTCCTTCATTGCCACGTCATCAAGGCCTAATGCTACACGAAGAGTCAGACCTAAGTCTGCCGCTTGTTCTTTGGCTTTCGCTACAGTCAATCCCTGTGCTGCCGCAGCTGCTATGACATCAGGGGCTTCGTCCTCCGGACCTGCGGCTTTCACTATGAGCGGGGGGATCGACTGTTTACTTTGTTCCCCGAGCTGGGCAACTTGTTTCCCCCTTTCTAATTTTTTCTCGGCCTCCTCCAAGGCTTTCTTCTCCTGCTTCTCCGCCTCCTCCTGCTTCCTCCTGAACGTGAGTGCTTGCCTACGAAGTTCACGTTCATAGTCGTCAGGGAGATTCTTCGCGGCTTGGGACGGTGTGTTCAAAAATGTCTTAGCCCACTTCTTTTGCTCATCAGAAAATACTGGCTTGGGCTCGCCCTCTATTTTCTTCTTGCAGCTCGCCTTCCATTTCTCTAAATCAGCAGCCGCGCCCGCCTCGACTTCCTCGGCACTACATTCCCAAGACCTCTTGGGGAGAGGCTTAAGTGATGGCTCCGGTATCTTTGTGATTGCAGGTACGTAAGGGTCCGGGTTAATAACCCAGGACTGCTTCGCTTCTTCGCCGGAGGTGGATTGGGGGGCGGCGTCGATCACCCGCCGGACGAGGACTGGGGGGCGGCGTCTGCTTACCCGCCGGAGGTGAATTGGGGGGCGGCGTCGGCTTACCCGCCGGAGGTGTAGGTGAGCCACCACCACCACCACCGCCGCCGCCACCACCACCGGAGGGGTGGACTTGTTTGCCTTGGCGCCTCGCCTGGAAACTTGATAAACTTCTCGCTAGAATGAACGGCGCTTGACATCTCCAAGTCTTGTCGCCCCTTCAGGTGTAGCAATGTCAATGTCCAGGTCCTCAAACCCTTGGACTATCTCCTCCACCGTGACACGAGCATAGCCATCTGGAATGGGGTTGTTGTGGTGGAGTGCTCCAGGTGGTAAAGCACTGCCGATGGCTACCTTCATGGACATGTTCCCGATAGGATAATACAGATGACATGCTTTCATCTCCTTTATATCGTCCACGGGGTAGCGAGGAGGCTCCGGTGCACTTCGACCACCAGATGCTCCGGTGCAATTTCGATCGTCGGGCACCACCGGTGAGGCCTCCGTGGAAGCCACGCTGCTTCTTCTCTGCTGGCTTCCGAGATCCATTGGATGATCTTCATGCTGCGCCCGAGCTGCATCTCTTTCGGCTACTAGTACACTCACGGTTTTCTTCATCACATCCATTTCCGTTACCAGCTTCGCCACAACATCTGCATCCCGATCCATCTTTCTCTTACGGCTTCTGTAACCGTACGGGTCATCGTTCTGGGGGAACCCTACTTTCCACGGAATGTCCCCGGGCATGCCTCGTACACGTCCTCCGTGTTCAGGATTCCCGAGGGCTTTTGTCAGGGCGTCGTTCTCTCTGTTGAACTTGATCCTCCCCTCTTGAGCATCCCTCATTGCCTCAATAAGCTTTTGGGTGGGTTTAATTATTTTGCCCTGATAAACACACTCCCCTGTCTCCGGGTTCACCGATCCCCCATGCCCGTACCACCAGCTTTTGGCCCTTGGGTCCCATCCCTCCGTACCTGGACGGATTCCTCGCGCCCTCAGCTCGTTCTCCATCTTCTCCCACCTAGGCTGCCAAAAGCGATACCCTCCTGGCCCCATAATATGATTGTACTCCTTCTTGGCCGCATTCTTCTTATTTTTTTTCGACATTTCAAGGAACTGCTCCGATTTCTTTTGCTTCACAAATTCTGGCCAATCATGTTGCAGTTTCTCATATTGTCCTTTGAAATCCGGAGTCTTGCCCTGCTTGACAAAGTCATGGGCTAGATTTTGCTTGTATTTCCGGAATGCGTCGGCCATCTTAGAAAGAGCGAACTGTTTGACTAGCTTGCACCTCTCCTTGTTTTCCTGAATCTTGTTACCCGCCTCATCGTATCTGCGGTATTCCGGAGGTAGAACGAAATGTTCTATAAGCTTCTTGAAGCAATCTTTTTTTGTTCTCTTATCGACAAAAGTGAAACCAAGACGTGCCTTCTTTGGCTCATTCCACTCCTGGACGGTGATCGAGACGTTCTCTCTAACAACGGCTCCGCATTGGCTGATAAACTTGGTGGCGTTCTTGCTGGGCTCCAGCGGCCTGCCGGTTGCTTCGTCGACAACCTCGATGGTGCATGTTTCGTTTGGTTTCATCGTCTTGGTTGCGCCACGCTTTGACGACGACGTACTCGATTTTTTCGATGATCCGGCCGAGGGCTAAAATAAGAAAGAGAGTCGCGCGCGTTAGTACACACATATTTATTCAAATCGGTTAGTTTGTATCACCAGAGGCTCAATGTATATATATACCTGGCGCCGAAGGTGGTTGCTACTTCCAATTGAAGATCGTCGTTTACCGACGTTTCTTCGGCATCATCTTGCTGACGGCGCCCTTCATCTTCACCGTCAAGGTTCAGATAAGAAGAGATATCATCTTCTTCTTGTCCGGTCGGCACATATGGAATATCGCCTTTTATGATGCCGAATATATGGTCTTCAACGTCCAGATCATAGTTGTCCATAATCGGGTCAGCTCTATCGTCCGCCATATGTCAGTCCTGAAAACATGTAGTCAAAACAAATTAATTAAGTGCGAAGGGGCGGTGGCGGTGGCGAAAGGGCGGTGCCAAAGGAGGGGGCCGGCGAGCTGGAAGGGGTACGGAGAGGGTGTCGCGGAAGAGCGCGAGACATGGCGGTAGACGACGGCGTCACGGAGAGGGAGGCGAGGACAACACACACATAACCCGGCCTAGTGCGTGTGTGTGGCGCGCGCCCCCGGCCTAGTGCGTGTGTGTGGCGCGCGCCTCCGTCTCCCCCTAGATCTGGTACATTTTATTAAGTCAAGATTTTAAGTCAAAATTATTAAGTCAAAAAAAGTCAAAATTTTAAGTCAAAATTGTTAAGTTTTAATTTTATTAAGTCAAGATTTTAGTTAATTAAGTAAATTTGTTGTGTTTTCTCAGTAAACAAAAAAGTGTAATTAAATTTGTAACTCCGTTTAGTTTTGTTTTTTGAAGTGTTACTAAGTTCTTCACATATAATACACGTTTAAAATTTAATTAAGTTACAATTTTAATTATAAAAACTTAGTTACGATTTAAAAAAAAACAAAAAAACCAAAAACTTCTCTCCAATCGCCGAGCGGGCGCACCCCGCGTGCGCGCAAGGGGCGCCGGCAAGCCGGCGTGTTCGGCGAGGGAGACGCCGAGAGGGCGGCAGCGAGGGAGACTCGCGGGGGCAGCGGCGAGGGTGGCGGCGGCGGTCATCTCCATGTCGATATGCGCGGCGGCGGCGCGACGCGGCAGCTGCGGCGGTCGGGGAGGCTCGATTAGCGCGCGGACGGGAAGGGCACATACGGCACGTGACCGGGACGGACGACGACGCGGGACGGACAACGGCGGCGGCGACGGACAACGGCGGCGAGGCGAGGAGGCCGGATCGATCTCCGCGCGCAGCTCGACGTGCTCGAGAGAAGAAGAACTGGCGCGCCGTTCGCGCCCGCCAAGATAGGGACCTCTCTTTAGTCGCGGTTGCCAACCGCGACTAAAGGTAACCGCGACTAAAGGGTATTTTCGCCGGGTTTTCGTTTCCCGCGAAAATACTTTAGTCGCGGTTGGCGAGGCCAACCGCGACTAAAGGCATTTTCAAATTACTTTTCTTTTTCAAAATGTTAAAAGTACATATAATATATCAATAAATTCATAAAAATAAAACTAATTCATTTCAAAATCTGAAAAATACAAATAATATATCAAAAAGTAAAGAAAAATAAAACTAGTTCATTTAAAAATCTTAAAAATACATATAATATATCAATAAATTCAAAAATAAAACTAATTCAATTCAAAATCTTAAAAATACCAATAATATATCAAAAAATCAAAAAATAAAGCTAATTCAATTCAAAATCTTAAAAATACATATAATATATCAAAAAATTCAGAAAATAAAACTAATTCAATTAAAAATCTTAAAAATACAAATATTATATCAATAAATTCAGAAAATAAAACTAATTCATTTAAAAATCTTAAAAATTCAAATAATATATCAAAAAATTCAGAAAAATAAAAATAATTCATTTAAAAATCTTTCCGCCTCCCTCTTCCCACCTTCTTCCCGCCTCTGTCTTCTCGTTGGCCCCCTCTTCCCGCCTCTTTCTTTCCGCCGACCCCCTCTTCCCGCCTCGTCTTCCCGCCATTTCTTCCCTGTCTTCCCGCCTCTTTCTTCCCGCCACTTTCTTCCCGCCACTTTCTTCCCGCCACTTTCTTCCCGCCTCAGTCTTCCCGCTCCCATTTTCCCCGCCATTTCTCACTACATATATGTAGCCCGGCTTGGCCAGCATTATCACATCTCTACAATCTCTCATCACTCTCTCATGGCTTCCACCGCACCCACTCTAACCTACCAGCGGTGGAGGAGCTTTGTGCCTCGAACTACCCTTGCCCACCGGGCTACCGCGTCCCCGCCGGCTGGAGCCTAAGCGCCGGCGGCGTGCCGGTCCCTCCCGTCCCTCAGGGTACTGCGCGCCGGGCGGCCATCACGAACCACTACTACCTCGACCTCACGCCGGAGCAGCGGATGAATCCCCGCTGGCATCCCGATAACCAGCATACTTGGGACGCCTTCTTCATCAATCGGCGTGAGAGGGCGCTCGCGGTATGAGGAGGACGGTCCGCCTCCGGAAACTTCCACGAGGCCGGCCGTCGGCTATGGTGGTACGGCCGGACTCTGCAGAGCGTCATGGACTACATCACGGCCGGCGATATGCCCCGCCTGCGCTACCCTCGTTCGAGCCACGAGCGCCGCCCGACGACGCGACGACAAGAAGAAGCGACGACGACGCCGCAACTTAGAAGGCGACGACTACCAGTACAACGCGCGGCTATGAAGACTACGAGTATGCATATTATACGCCTAGGCAGGAGTATGACTAAATCACTCCAAATTTCCGTATGCAGGAGTATGACTTAGTCACTCCAAATTTCATGTATGCAGGAGTATGACTTAGTCACTCCAAATTTCATGTATCATCGTGCTATCTCGAGTCAATTGAATCATTCGAAAATGGACACCAAACACATCACGGGTAATATAATACACATGATTCATTCAACAAAGTTTGGTACAATAATAAATTATTACACATCATTTCTTCCCTTGTGTCCCTGCTTGCTTACGATTGTGCCGTATCCATGGAGCATCCTCATCATTTAACTTAATGCTTGGGTCGGTGTTCACTTTGAAGGGCGGAATTTCAGCAAACATATTATAATCTTCTGACATGTCTGTCTTGTCCTCCACTCCCACGATGTTTCTTTTCCCTGAAAGAACAATGTGGCGCTTTGGATCATCGCATGATGTACCGATCGTTTTCTTATCTTTCCGTTTCCTCGGTTTGCTACTCATGTCCTTCACATAGAAAACCTGAGCGACATCTTTCGCTAGGACGAATGGTTCGTCAAGGTAACCAAGATTGTTGAAATCCACCATTGTCATTCCGTATTGCTGGTCCACCTGTTACCCCACCTCCTGAGCTTGGATCCTCTCGAGGGGAGAGAAGTAGGGGCCATAGGGCGGGTGCACTCGGGACGTTACCATATTCCCTTGTAACATGCACGACCTTTTGCTCTCGGTTGCTGGATTATCCGGCGCTTGCTGTTTTGGTTGGTGCCTTTGTGCCTCTAGGGCGATCCGGCTTATAAAGGTGCGGATCTAGGGTTTACATGGAGAGTCCTAGCCGGAATACAAGTTGCCTAACTACGGTACAATATCTTGCCGTGTACGTCAAGGATCCGCCTTCCTTATGGCCGTATGGATCCGGATACTTTATGGGCTTCCATGGATCCGGCCTCCTTCGTAGGTCGGCTCGGATCCGCTCCAAGTTCCCGGACTGGACTTCATCCTCCTGATCAACAGCAATGGGCCGCCCGATGGGCCCCATGCCACCATCACCGTCTGTGGGCCACCCGGGCTTGCCGGATCTAGGCCACGTCGTTGATATACCCATAAAGTATACCCACAACAGTAGCCCCCGAAGTTCTCCGAGATTCATCATTCTTCCACCTTCATACAACCCGGAACCGAAGAGAATCTTGAAGAGCTTCAAAACTTTCCTGTTTCCGATATCATTCAATCGGAAATCTTCACGTCTTTCAGTTTCGATAATGTAACGGAGTTTGCATTTTTCCCGCGCACAACTTCCTATCTTCCCGCGCTAATTTTTCGGAGATGCGAATCTTTAGCCGGAAATTTCGGGAGCGCACGGTCAAATCACCTCCACGTCATTTTACCGTTTTTAACCTAAGACACGTGTCATGCATCCAACGGTGAGACCGTTCAGTTTCCGCCGTCGGATCCGGAACGCGAATCTCCGCGCGCGGTCTATAAATACCCCATCGCGCGGTGACTTCCCATTCGTTTCACCCTTCTACCACTTCATCTTCTTCCTCCCGACGCGCCGCCGGCCAAATCTCAACTCCGACGAGCTCCGCCACGGTGACCTTCGCGCCCAACCGCTCCAAGCTTCCCTTCGCTCCAAGATCGTCGCGGTTGATCGGGAAATCTTCCCCGCCGCCGATTCGTGGTCACGCGGGCCGCTTTGCAGCAAGTTCGGCGACCTTCAATCTCGCCGGAACATCGTCGGACCGCCGCGCCATTAACGGTACGTGCGCCGGACTCGTAGAAGAAGAAGTAGTGTAGGATAGATTCCGGTTACTCAAACACTTTGCATGGGTGCAGCCGGAAGCATGCCGATCGACTCACAAGTACTGGTAGTTCTCCGAACAGCCCGGATCCCAGTTCATTAGAGCCTATCTGTCCGGATCCCATAGCTTATCTACCACCATATGTTTCCGACATCCGGCTAGCTCAACCTTTTTCCGCATCTTCCAGCACCAAGCTAAGCCGGATCCCAACCGCGCAAGAGATTGAAGAAGAACTTCAAGGGCAAGCTAGAATGGCTGCTAAGGTGCAAGAGACGGAAAATAAGAAGGCTTCCAAGGCCCGGAACCGCGAAGGAGAGCGGGGTCAATGGTGGCCCTGCGAAACCACCGATACGGAGCTCAGAGAGCTCCGAACGAAGGTATGATCTCCGCTCATTGGAGTTTCATACGCGACACCGTCGTCCCCAAGCCTGGAGCCGGAGAAGTGGTCATGACCAAGGCTTGGGTGGAACGCGGATTGTCGCTTCCTTGTTCGGAATTTTTCCTCTCCGTCCTCAACACATATGGGCTTCAGCCCCACAACATCTCGCCCCAACTCCTACCTGCTGCTGTCCAACTTCGTCACTCTCTGCGAAGGGCATCTCGGAATCCGGCCAGACATCAAATTATGGCAGTTTTTCTTCCGAGTGAAGAAAGAAACAAAGGACAAAGCCATGCTGAACTGCGGGAGCATGACCTTCATGCTCCGACCGGTCGTATGTACCCTCCACACGACTCGCACGAATCCGTCCGGTACTGGAACGCCGGATGGTTCTATGAGAAGAACGTGTCAGTTCCGGAGATCCACGATGGTCTCCCCAAGTTCAACAACGAACCTCCGGAAGAGCTCGCAAGCTGGAGCTTCATCCCGCCGCTTTCCCTAACTCCCATTCTGGAGAAGGCAGCGCGGAGAATCTCCTGGTTAGTCCACGACGGGCTAACCGGAACCCAGCTTACGTTGAGCTGGTTCACCAGGCGGATCCAGCCTCTCCGATACAACGCGCGATTAATCTGCGCATACACCGGGGCGGACGACCAGCTCCGAGCTACCCGCCACGATCTTCCGGCTGATTCTCTCAAAAGGAGATTCAAGACGCTGGTGAAGGTGGGCCGGGGTCAACCGATCCCGGAACTAATAAAGGACATCTACACGAACGACCAATGTCCTCCGGTAAGCCTTGACTCTTTCATCACTTCAGATTTCACAAGTTTTTGGACATTGACTAACACTTGATAGCTTTTCCTCCAGCTCGCTACATTGGCGGAGGAAAACCTGCGCACCATACTCCGCGTCCCTGTCAGCGGCGACACGGCGGAGGAGGTTCCGGAGGACGAAGAGGAGGAAGAGGAGCCCCGCAAGGTAGCTCCTCGACCTCCGTCCCCGCGCCAAAGCTTCCGGCTCTGGCCGGAGCCAGCGGCGAGGCCTCCGCCAAGAAGCCCAAGGTCACCAAGCCCCCTCCGCTCGATTCAAGGAAGGCGGAGCGGGAGCGTTTGAAAATGCTTTCAACAGCAGGCAAACGCTCACGCCCCAACATCCCCGGCGCCCCGTAAGTTTCCGGGTATGGTACATATTTACTTTGATGCATCTGTTACTTATGCGATCTTCTTTTATCTGTTCGCAGTACTCCGACTGCCACTCGGACCGCCAGCCAAGAGCCTATCACAAAGTTCCTGAAGAAATCTCCGGCTGTCGGTCCTCCGACCCCTGCACCACCAAGCGCTTCCCACACTGCTCCCCCATCGTCCCTCCTCAGGCGGATCAATCTCCCCCTCCTGCCGCAAACACTCCACCGGAGATAATTCCGGTTAGCAGCGAGAAAGTGGGCGGAGAAGATCCCAAGGCCAAAGACCCTGCTCAAGAAGAAGCTCAAGATCAAGGAGAGGCGGAAGTCACTTCCTCCGAGAAGGCCGGAGCCGGTGCTGGCGACGTCGTCGTTTTTCCGAAGAACTTCGGAGATCCGGCTGACCTCACTTCCACCCCCAAGGCATATGCTACCAAATTCTTCAACAAGCTCACGGAGCCGGAGAAATGGGAGCTTGAGCAAGACTTGCTCAATGCTATGCTGAACAATGCTTGGGGGAAGCCGGATGCCGGACATCGGAAATCCAGGACTTCAAGAAGGGCGTCGGCGAGTTCCTCGACAAGCTCTCTGCAAACAAAAGGTACTCCCCAGTAGCCCCCAAGCATGTAAGCGAAAACAAGTACTAGTTAGCGCTTAGATGCTTTAGAGTACCGCCACTTTTGGGAAGATTTATTAAAAATGTTACAGTAGCCCCCAAGCATGATGTCGGAAAGATTCCGGCAAAAATGCTTCAAAGGACACCACTATGTTGTAAGCGGAATTTTGACTCCTGCTCTGTCTTCTTTTTACAGGAACAGCAGGCACTGCACTATGAGCTGCATAAAAACATTGCTCTGCAGCGCCGCGTTACCTTGGGTCAAGCGGAAAACATCCAGACCCTTAAAGAGAAAAATGCAGAACTGAACAAACAATTGGCGGATGCCCAAGGTTAGTTTCCGACCTTTTTGCTATTAGTTCACGTTCCGACGTTGAACTGTATTTAACCTGAATCCTTACAGGCGCCTCTTCCTCCCCGGCTACGACCTCCTCCGAGCCGGGAAAACGCTCCTCCTACCAAGAACCGGAGCTAAAGCCGAAGGAGGCGAGCAGTTAGGAGCGTGCCGAGAAGCGAGAAAAACTCCGAGCTTATCAGGGAGAAAGGCGAATTCTTGCTGAAGCGAAATGCTGATAGCGAGACCATCAAGAGGCAGCAAAAGGAGCTCAATGGGCTCCGGAAGTATATGGAGACCGCAGAGCACCATTGGGACCTGCTGGCCGAAAATATTCTGGGTACTTATACTCGGAATTTCTTGTCTTGATGCTTTTTGTTTTCTCGTGCTCAACTTGAATGTTTACTATTGTATTTTTGTGCAGAGCCACTTGGCCTGAAAAGCGCCGGAACAAATTCCCCCGGGACGATGTTCTTTCTCTCGCTGGTGATGACTGCAAGGATCTTATATCCGCTTCTCGGAAAATATGCCATAACTTGTCCCTGAAGAGGAGCCGCACATGCAGTCTGCGCAAGCTGATCAAGCGTATGGATATTCTTCCGGAGCTGGTGACCGATCTACAAGCGTCATCTGCCCGAGGTGCAGCTGCTATGACTCTAACCATGTGCTTGGCGCATCACCCTAAGATGGATCTGGATCGGGTGTCTTCTGGAGTTCCTCCGACCGCAGATGTCGAAAAGCTTCTCGATGCAGTGAGTGGCTATGACACCCGCATCGCGCGGAAGATCCGTCATGAAGAGTTCTACGACAAGGTGGTTCTCCCAGCAGACGAGCCCCTTGAAGATGAACTCCAAAAAGAGCGCGACGCGGAGGCCCGTCCTGCGGAATCCGGATCCCAGTATACATGGACCAGCTCCAAGGATGCTCCCGAAGAGGAAGAGCCCAAGACCAGCGCTGCAACCTCCGACGAAGATGAAGAGAGCGATGAAGACGTGTCGTCTCCGGCTGAAGGCGCCAAAGGAAAAGATCCAGAAGCCACTGCTTCTCCGTCCAAGGCGGAGTGAAAACGTTTATGTCCTGCGGGATAAAACAATGCATCATTTTGGCCCCAGCGAGGGTTTGTAATATAACTTAAATTCTTAAGTAGTTAGGGACGAAACAAGCATGCATGCGTGGGCGGAAAAACTTATCCTGCTATCCGTTTATATATTATTTGCATGTGTTGTTTCTTGAAAGCAAGTGCTGGTTTGATGATTTCCGGCTTGCCCACTTGACCTTCCACGAGCCGGAAAACCCGTGCCGGAAACGCTCGCCAGCGGCGACGAAGCCCAATGGCAATCCGTCAATAACCGCGGAAACAAGCCCCCAGCCCAAGTGCCGGAAGTCGCTACCAGGAATCCATGGGTTCGCAACAGAAAAAATTTCCGCCAGAAAACTTAAACTTACGTCCTAAGGGACGATTTTGAAAATCACAACTTTCATACACGCCTAGGCGGAAAGATCCAGCTCTGCGGTTTTAGTCGGAAAACATACACGATCCAAAAATGAAAAATTAAAGGAGGTAAAAGACTCTAAGAGTGAACCAAAAGCTTTATTTCATTGATCATGTATCATAGATATTACAAGGTATGTAATGCGTAAAGCGCTAAGTGTGGAAAGGACGTAGCTGTGCTATGTTCCAGGGACGATCTATTTCATCATATATGTCACCCGGATCTTCTCGTTTTCGTTTCCGATGCCAGTTGGCAGGTCTATCCTTTAGTTCCCGGAAATCAACGAGATAGTAGGATCCGTTGTGTAGTACTTTGCGATGACAAAAGGTCCTTCCCATGGAGTTTGCAACTTGTGATCTTTCACCTGACGAAGGCGGAGGACTAAGTCTCCGACCATGAACGAGCGGTTCCGAACTCGACGACTATGATAGCGGCGGAGCTTCTGCTGGTAAATGGTGGAGCGTTGGTCGGCTAGATTCCGAGCTTCTTCGATCAGGTCCACAGATAGCTGTCGAGCCTCGTCAGCAGTTTCTTCATTGTAGGCGGAAACTCGCGGTGAATCGTGGATGATGTCATGGGGAGCACAGCTTCGGATCCGTATACCAGGAAGAAGGAGTGAATCCTGTTGACCTGTTAGGGGTAGTTCGTAAACTCCACAGAACGAGTCCAGCTCATCAGCCCAAGCTCCGGCTGCGCGGCGCAGCGGTTCTTCAAGGCGAGGTTTGATTCCGGCTAGTATAAGGCCGTTGGCTCGTTCAACCTGACCATTGGATTGCGGGTGAGCCACAGATGCAAGGTCAAGCCGGATCCCAACTTCATCGCAGTAATCCTTGAGTTCTCCCTGCGCAAAGTTTGTGCCATTGTCGTGATTATGCCGTGTGGGATGCCGAATCTCGTTACGAGGCTGCAGACAAATTTTAGTGCCGTAGCACCATCGGCTTTTCTCACCGGCTTTGCCTCGATCCACTTACTGAACTTATCAATAGCGACCAGGAGGTATTCATGACCACCAGGAGATGATTTCTTTAACTTACCAACCATATCGAGCCCCCAGACCGCAATGGCCAGGTGATAGGTATGGTCTTCAGCTCTTGGGCTGGAGCGTTTGGTTGAGTAGCATAGTACTGACAACCGCGGCAAGTTTTCACCAGCTTGTCAGCGTCTTCTTTAGCTGTTAGCCAGTAAAATCCTAGCCGGAAAGCTTTTGCAACGAGGATCCAGGGGGCGGCATGATGCCCGCAATCCCCGCATGGATCTCTCTGAGGATTTCAATGCCGTCTTGACTGGAGACGCATTTGAGAAATACCCCATTTGCGCTTCGTTTGTAGAGCTGTCCATCAACAATTGTGTAGGATCTTGCTCGTCTGATGATCTGTCGTGCGTGGACCTCGTCCTCCGGCAACTTTTGATCAATGAGGTAATCCAAGAACGGCCGAGTCCAGCCGGAATGACGCCATCACTTCCTTAGCCGGAGAAACTGCCAGATCGGGATTTTCCGGGTTTGCACCCTTCACCGAGGGTACTCGCAGATGCTCAAGGAAAATTCCAGCGGAATTGGCTTCCTACGGATCCGAGCTTGGACAGCATGTCCGCTGCTGTGTTATCGTCTCTCCTGACGTACTTGACTTCGTATCCGAGGAAGCACTTGGCGATCTCGTCCACTTCGTCTCTGTAAGCCGCCATGACGGAGTTTCTGGCGTTCCAGGTTCCGGCTACTTGTTGTGCCACCAGGTCGGAATCTCCGCAGCATATGATGTGCTTGATCCCAATTTCCTTAGCGATGCGCAGACCGTGTAGTAGAGCCTCATATTCCGCCATGTTGTTGGTTGCTTCGAAGTGAATCTGCGACATAGCTTCTTCTCCGGTAGGTGACTTCAGGGTAACTCCAGCCCCCGAGCCTTGATGTTGCTTGGAGCCGTCAAAGTGCATGACCCAAGCTTCAGGTTCCGGCACAGGCGTGCCCTCCGGCGCTTCAGTCCAATCCGCGATGAAATCCGCTAGAATTTGAGACTTAATTGCGTTCGGGCTTCGTAGTTGATGTTGAAGGCAGATAACTCGATGCCCCATTTTGCTACGCGTCCTGTTGCGTCGGAGTTGTTGATGATCGTTGCCAGGGGAGCCTTGCTCACCACTGTCATTGGGTGCTCCTGGAAGTAGTGTCTCAGTTTCCGGCTTCCTAGGAAAACTCCGTAGCCAGCTTCTGAAAGTGAGGGTATCTCTGCTTGGATTCCGTCAAGACTTCGCTAATGTAATAGACAGGCCTTTGGACTCCGTGCTCAAATCCTTCTTCCTTTCGCACCACCACGATTACGAGGCTGATAACTTTGTTGGTAGCCGCTATGTAGAGGAGCATAGGCTCTGACTCAGCTGGAGCTGCCAATATAGGTGGGGAGGAGAGTATGTCCTTCAACTCCTGAAGTGCTTTATCTGCTGCTTCATCCCAGACAAACTTGTCGGTTTTCTTCAGCAGCTTGTATAGAGGTAAGGCTTTCGCCAAGACGGCTAACAAATCTACTGATTGCCGCAACGCAACCAGTTAATCGTTGCACATCTTTAAGACAAGTTGGCCTTTTGATGTTCAGGATAGCTTTGATTTTTTCCGGGTTAACTTCAATGCCCCTGTGAGAAACAATGAAGCCAAGGAGTTTTCCTGCTGGTACGCCAAAGACGCACTTTAGCGGATTCAACATCATCTTGTACCGTCGGAGATTATCAAAGGTTTCCTTGAGGTCGCTCAGCAGGTCGGATCCCTTCCGGGTCATGACCGCGATGTCGTCGACGTAGGCGTGCACGTTCCGACCAATTTGGTCCTTCAGGCACCGCTGCATCGTCCGTTGGTATGTGGCACCCCGTTTTTCAAGCCAAAAGGCATGGTGACATAGCAGTATGTGCCAAAGGGTGTGATGAAAGAGGTTGCCTTTTGGTCAGACTCCTTCATCAAGATCTGATGGTACCCGGAATATGCGTCAAGAAAACATAAAAGCTCCGCCCCTGCCGTCGAATCAATGACTTGGTCAATGCGCGGCAAAGGGAACGATCTTTCGGACAATGCTTATTCACGCCGGAGTAATCGATGCACATTCTTAGTATTTCAGAATTCTTTTTAGGTACAAGGACGGGGTTTGCGACCCAATCAGTATGGATAACTTCTACTACAAAACCTGCCTCTAGTAACTTTGCTAATTCCATTCCTATGGCGCGGCGCTTCTTATCTCCAAAGCGTCGCATAGCTTGCTTCACCGGTTTTGCACCCGGATTTATGTTGAGGTAGTGCTCGGCGAGTTCCCTTGGTACTCCGGACATGTCAGAAGGTTGCCATGCGAAGATATCCATGTTAGCTCTGAGGAACTCGACGAGCGCGCTTTCCTATTTGGGGTCCATGTTGGCTCCGACTGAAACCTGCTTGGAGCTGTCTCCTTCAATGAGGTCATGCTTCTTGGTTTCTATCGCGGCCTTGAACGAGGTCTTCGTCGGAGATCCGCTTCTGGTGGTGCATCTCGCCGGATCCACCGCGGCTCGTAGCCTTGCGCCTCCTCTCCGATATGACGGATTCTCGCAGCGCTTCGCCCTCCGCGCTCCCTAGCTTTCTTGTAATCTCCGGATACGGTGATCCAACCGTTAGGACCCGGAATCTTGAGCTTGTTGTAGATGTAGCATGCCCTGGCGTGGAACTTGTGGTAGGTGGGCCTGCCAAAGATCACGTGGTAGGAGCTTTTGAAGGGCACCACTTCAAACGTGATCATCTCTTCGCGGTAATTGTTCACATCGCCGAAGGCCACGGGAAGTTTGATGCTGCCCAGAGAGTTTGCCTTCTTACTCGGAACCACGCCATGAAACGCAGTGGTGCTGTGCTTGAGCTGGTCCTTGGTGAGGTTCATCTTCTCCAGGGTCTCCAGTACATGATGTTCAGGCTGGCTCCTCCGTCCATAAGACACTTGGAAAAGTCGTACCCGTCTATGCGGGGACTTACAACCAGAGCGTAGCACTCTTTGGGGATGACGGCCGGGTGATCCGACCTGTCAAAGGTACAGGCTTTCTCCGACCACTTGACATACTGCGGCACAGCCGGAACTGTAGCGTTCAAGATCCGGAGCGCCGATTTTTTCGCGCGGACAGTGGGGGTTCCGAGGAAGGTGTGGTAAGTTCCGACACTCTTTCTGCCAAAGGGGTTGGACTTGTTTGCTACGGTGCCCTCCTTGGGTTCCGGCGAAGCGTCGTCCTCGTCCATGGCCTCGGAATCGTCCTCCTCTTTGTCCTTGTTCTTGCCCTTGCCTCCTTTGCCGCGTGGGCGGTGCTTCCGGGCTCGCTTGTATCCTGCCTCCGGGTCATTCTTCGATCATTGACCCACTTGCAGTTGCGATTTGTGTGGGTGGATTTGCCCGTAGCCGGATCCAGATGGGCCGGCACGGCATATCCCTGTATTCTTCGTACGTTTGGGGGCGCGGGATCCGGCTGCGGTGACTTCGTCAGCGCGCTGCTGGCCCCTGCCGCTCCGCCTCCACGTCCGCGGCCTCTTCCGCCTCCTGGACCTCCGCGTTGGAACGTCATGGCTACCATGTCGGATCCTCCGCCCTTCTGGTCTTCGGGGGGTTCTTCCGCTTGTTGCTGTTGCTGCCGCCGTTATCACGGTTTTTCTTCTGTTGGTGCAGGGGTATGGCTGTTGCTGCGAGATCTCCGCCTGCGTCATCATCGGCGGCGGTATGATCGCTGGCGATGTTTATCATCTCATCAAGAGTGAGTTTGTTTGCATTCACCAGGCAGGTAAGCTTATGGCGCAGCAGCCCCCCACGCTGCAAACCACCGATGAAGGCGTGCATTGCTGTGCGGTTATCTACGTTCTCGCACTCATTCCTGGTTGCCAACCATCGGGTGAGGAAACTCCTGGATGTCTCACCCTTCTTCTGGATGCAAGCTTGAAGATCGCTGGTGGTGGCCGGTCTCTTGTAGGTACCCCTGAAGTGGTTCTCGAAAGCCTTCTTCAAGTCCAACCAGCAAAAGATAGTGTTCTCCTCGAGGTCGCCGAGCCAAACACGAGCTGGACCAATAAGGTACAACCGTAGCATGCGGCAGGCTATATTCGGGGTTCCTCCGGCGAAGGTTACTGCATTGTAGTAATCCTCAATCCAGGTATCCGGCCTCTCGCTGCCATCATAATGCTTCAGGTTTCCTGGTAGCTTAAGGTTCTTCCTCTCGGATCATCTGGCCAAAGCACCTTGGACCGATGTAGTCGGATCTGTACTCGTTGAGGCGATCACGAGCATCACGGGGGGCACCACCGGGTGACTTCGAGCGGGAACGGGATCTCCGCCTCCGCCTCCGCCTCCGCCTCCACCTCCACCGGGTGGCGGTGAGGGAGATCTGCGAGGGGGCCTGTAAGACGTTCTTCCGCCTTCGATTCTCGGCGTGGTTCCCGCGGCTGGCTCCGGCTTCGGTGACTCCTTTCCTCTTGGTGGTGGTCGCCCGTCGCTCCGGCTCCTTCGTGGCTCAGTGCGTATTCCTCGTTCCGACTCCTCCCGGGTTCCGGGTCGCGTCCTTGGCTTCTGCGAGGCTCAGGATCGCGTTCTTGACTCCGACGAGGCTCAGCTCGCGGTTTTGGTTCCGGCCTCTGAGTTGCTCCAGCGTACGCTCCTCGGTTCCTCGTCTCTAGGAGCGGCATCGCGTCGCGGATGTTAATTCCGCCGGCCCATGGGGCTCGGGGTTTCCCAGACGCGACGGCGAGGGTAGCGGAGACGCGAAGCTCGGGGTGGTGGTGACGGAACACGATATTTGTCTCTGCCAGTGTACATCGCACCCTTTCCCTTTTCCTGATCTTTTGGAGTTGAATCCGATGGTATTGGGATTGGATTTGGATGATCCCTGACTTTCCGCCTGCGCTCCGTAGATCCGGTGCGCGACTCGTCGTCACGATGTTGACTTGGTATGGCGTCCTTCTGCGCGGTAGATATGCATTGTTCCGGATTGGATGCTAACCTGCGCGAAGTGTCTGCCTTGCTCTGTTGCTGAAGCAACGAGCTTCCGGACGTAGTTGATGTCAATTTCCTCGTCCTTCTTTTTTAGGAGCTCGGCAGCCTTCTTCATGTTATCCTTTGGAGTTGCGAGCGGCTGCTGCTCAGTGGGCGTTGCGAAGGTAATCTTGCGGGGAAGGATGGCCTCTCGCCTGATTCTAGCTTCTTCCTCCTGCACAAATTTTACCTTGGCCTCCCAGTGCTTCTCGAGTTGCCTGACTTTTTCGAGAGATTCATCAACCTCGCGGTCCTTCTTCTGAAAGTGGTCCACGAAGTTTGCCGCTATGGTTCTTTCTTCTAGCATCGCGGCTGCGGTCGTGGCAAACTTCTGAGCTGTAGCTAGCATCTCCTGTCTCTTGGCTTCTAAGGCCTCCGGATCTGCAGCCTCCTCGGGAGTTATTGGTTTGTTGAGGATATCGGACTTTGCGACTAAATCCATGCGTGCTTGCTCGACCATCTCTTCTGGAGACAGGACGTCGTTTCGCGGTCGTGCCCGATCTAACGGAGACCTTACGTGGGATGGTCCTGGGTCGGAGTTGGAGGCTTCGTCTTCCGTTTCCGGCTGATCCAGCGGTGCCACGGTTGCAAGAACCTGCATCGGCTGGGCGGATTCCACTTCAGCTTGCTCGCCGCCTCCGAGTTCCTCGAGCTTGCGGTTGAATTCCTCTGTATTCATGGATGAAGCGCCGTCATCTTCTTCCCCAATTGCGAGCTCCTTCGTCAAGCGATTGTATTCTTCTGTGCCTATTGAAGAGGCATCATCGGAATTTGGGCTCAAGTTTCCGAGGATTGATTCCTCAGGGTTTCCGGCTTCTTCTTGTCCCGGAAAGTCGCTGTCTCCGACTGCTTCTGGCAGATCCGGAGCTACGTTGTTTCCGGGTGCCTCGACCTGCAATGGATTGGCCTCCTCCTGATGGAGGGCGTCTCCTGCGGTATGGGCCAAGAAGTGCACGAAGTGACACCTTTGCTTCTCTAACACCTGGGAGACCCAGGCGGATCTGCATTGGTCTTCCACCGTTTTCTCCTGCTCGGGGCGGATTGGGTGGGTTTTGATTTTTCCGATCTAAGGCGGAATCTTCCTTAAGAAGCTCCTGCGACTCAGATCGGATCTTCGCGACGGCGTCCAACCCAGCAGCGGACGCGTCAGCGTTACTTACCACTGCTTTCCGTCGGAATCGACGGTCTCGCCGATGAAGATGTGGATGCCGCCGATTGGGACGATGGAGAGCTTGACGGGGTTTGACCTAGCCGGAATCCAGTCGTCCGGAGGGACGATCGGAAAATTCCCGGCGTAAAGTACGCGCCCCACAGCGATGAGTCGTCGTAGCTTCCCATGGCGGAGCCCTCCCGGTTCCGGCCTCCGACGCCTCAGCCCCACGGTGGGCGCCAACCCGTTGAATCGACAATACCTCGGAGGGGGATCCTCTCGAGGGGGAGAAGAAGTAGGGGCCATAGGGCGGAGTGCACTCTGGACGGTGGTACGCGAGTTACCCACTCCGAACACCCGCACGATGACAGGCCTACCGTCGCTTGTCCGGAATTATCCGCGCTTGCGCGTTGTTACAATGGTTATGATTGTGCCTCTAGGGCTCCCGTGATCCGGCTTATAAAGGTGCCCGGATCTAGGGTTTACATGGAGAGTCCTAGCGGAATACAAGTTGCCTAACTACGGTACAATATCTTGCCGTGTACGTCAAGGATCCGCCTTCCTTATGGCCGTACTGGATCCGGATACTTTATGGGCTTCCATGGATCCGGCCTCCTTCGTAGGTCGGCCTGGATCCGGCTCCAAGTTCCTGGACTGGACTTCATCCTCCTTGATCAACAGCAACTGGGCCGCCCGATGGGCCCCATGCCACCATCACCGTCTGTGGGCCACCCGGGCTTGCCGGATCTAGGCCACGTCGTTGATATACCCATAAAGTATACCCACAACACCACCTTTACCCCACC
The DNA here is from genome assembly GCA_030979885.1 of Lolium multiflorum. NCBI lineage: Eukaryota > Viridiplantae > Streptophyta > Magnoliopsida > Poales > Poaceae > Lolium > Lolium multiflorum. Next base: position 240,965,926 of record CM061751.1, on the reverse strand, counting down.
TCCTGTTAGCTTGAACCATTTGCACCGGAACAAAGGGACCCTAAAGGAGGGTCCATAGTCAAGTTCCCATATCTCCTCTATGTAACCATAATATGTGACCTTTTGCCCATTCTCGGTTGCTGCATCAAAGCGGACACCACTGTTTTGGTTGGTGCTCTTTTTATCTTGGGCGATCGTGTAAAATGTATTCCCATTTATCTCGTACCCTTGGAAAGTCGTTATAGTCGAAGATGGTGTCTTGGCCAACATGTACAGCTGATCTACAACCTTATTGTCACTCATTAAATGTTTTCTCAACCAACTGCCGAAAGTCTCCATGTGGGCCTTCCTAATCCAGGATTCAGGCTTCCCGGGTTGTCCGAGCGTAAAATATTCTTGTGTTTCTCAAAGTACGGAGCCACCAAGCTGGAATTGGTCAGAACTGTGTGGTGTGCTTCAATCAGAGAATGGCCGTCCATACATATCATTGATTTCCTTCCGATCGTGCCTTTTCCACTTAGTCTCCCCTCGTGCCGCGATTGAGGAAGACCAATCGGCTTAAGGTCAGGAACAAAGTCAACACAAAACTCAATTACCTCCTCATTTCCATAGCCCTTGGCGATGCTTCCTTCTGGCCTAGCACGGTTACGAACATATTTCTTTAATACTCCCATGAACCTCTCGAAGGGGAACATATTGTGTAGAAATACAGGACCGAGAATGGAAATCTCATCGACTAGGTGAACCAGGAGGTGCGTCATAATATTGAAGAAGGATGGCGGGAACACCAACTCGAAACTGACAAGACATTGGACCACATCGTTCTGTAACCGTGGTAGAACTTCTGGATTGATTACCTTCTGAGAGATTGCATTGAGGAATGCACATAGCTTCACAATGGCTACTCGAACATTTTCCGGCAGGAGCCCCCTCAAAGCAATCGGAAGCAATTGCGTCATAATCACGTGGCAGTCGTGAGACTTCAGGTTTTGGAACTTTTTCTCCGCCATGTTTATTATTCCCTTTATATTGGACGAGAATCCAGACGGGACCTTCATACTGCTCAGGCATTCAAAAAAGATGACCTTCTCTTCTTTGGTCAGAGCGTAGCTGGCACGACCTTGAAACTGTTCCGGATACAGGTCATCAGGGTCTTTCAAACTTTGTTGGTCCTGCCGTGCTTCCTTTGTATCATTTGACTTCCCATACACGCCCAAGAAGCTTAGGATGTTCACGCAAATATTCTTCGTAACGTGCATCACGTCGATTGCAGAGCGGACTTCTAGGACTTTCCAATATTCTAGCTCCCAGAATATAGATTTCTTCTTCCACATGGCTACGTGCCCGTCAGCTCCCTTCGGAATTGATTGTCCGCCAGGACCCTTTCCAAAGATGACTTTCAAATCCTTGACCATATCAAATACCTCAGCACCAGTGTGTTCCGCAGGCTTCGGCCGGTGATCTGCCTTGCCGTTGTAATTCTTGCCTTTGTTTCTTACTGGATGACCTTTCGGAAGAAATCGACGATGTCCAAGGTACACGTTCTTCTTACAATTTGGCAAATGTACACTTTGAGTCTCATGTAAGCAGTGCGTGCATGCATTGTATCCCTTATTTGACAGTCCCGAAAGGTTACTAAGAGCAGGCCAATCGTTGATGGTTACGAAAAGCAACGCTCGTAGGTCAAATTCCTCTTCTTTGTGCTCATCCCACACACGGACACCAGGTCTGCCCCACAGCTGTAAAAGCTCATCAACTAATGGCCTTAGGTACACATCGATGTCGTTGCCGGGTTGCTTCGGACCTTGGATGAGCACTGGCATCATAATGAACTTCCGCTTCATGCACAACCAAGGAGGAAGGTTGTAGATGCATAGAGTCACGGGCCAGGTGCTATGGCTGGAGCTCTGCTCGCCAAAAGGATTCATGCCATCCGTACTTAGACCAAATCTTATGTTCCTTGCGTCAGCTGCAAAATCTTTGAACTCTCTGTCGATCTTTCTCCATTGCGTTCCATCTGCGGGGTGTCTCAACTCCCCGTCCGACTTACGGTCCTCTTTGTGCCATCGCAACAACTTGGCATGCTCTTTGTTCCTGAACAGACGTTTCAACCGTGGTATTATAGGAGCATACCACATCACCTTGGCGGGAACCTTCTTCCCGGGTTTCTCGCCCTCAACATCGTCACCAGGGTCATCGCCTCTGATCTTATAACGCAATGCAGTGCATACCGGGCATTCATTCAAATTCTCGTATTCACCGCGGTAGAGGATGCAGTCGTTGATGCATGCATGTATCTTCTAACCTCTAAACCTAGAGGGCAGACAACCTTCTTTGCTTCGTACGTACGGCGGGCAACTCGTTATTCTTTGGAAACATATTCTTCAACATTTTCAGCAAGTCTTCAAATGCCGAGTCAGCTACACTGCGTGCCTTCCATTTCAAAAATCCAAGTGCAGCCCAGCTTTTTCAGACCATCATCGCATCCGGGTACAGCGCCTTCCTGTGATCCTCTAACATGCGATCCAAATTCTCCCTCTCTTTAGCGTCTCCGTGCATCAGCAATGGTCCAACCAAGATCATCAACGGGATCATCACGTGCCTCTTCTTCACCTTCCCCTTCACCTTCCCCTTCACCTTCAGCATCCTCCATGAAAGTATCACCGAAATGAGCAAGATAGCTTTCATCGATGAAATCATCCCCTTCTTCATCTTCTTCCATTATAACCCCTCTTTCTCCATGCTTGGTCCAACAATTATAGCTTGGCATGAAACCGTGCCGAAGCAGTGCAGTGAACATCTCTTGAGGAAGAGTAACCCTTCTGATTCTTACATTTAACACATGGACAGATAACAAAACCCCCCTGCTTGTTCGCATTAGCCACTACGAGGAAATCATTCAAACCCGTACTGAACTCGCCGGAGAGTCGGTTACCGTACATCCATTGTCGATTCATCTGCATTATTATAATATAAAATATATAATTAACCATCATGCATTTGTTAAACTAACTAGCTACAAACAATATAAATTAAACAATGAACTACACACACATGCACATTTTATCAACGACACATCAAAGGTTCAAGTTGCTAACCGCGATCGAGGAGGAAAAAATAAATGAGAAAGCTCAAGTGTGGCTCCAACACTTCATATCATGTTTGTTTCATGCTCTTGGGGCATTTCATCAAACACCTTATGTGCATAAGAGGAACCAAAAGCAAACCTAACACCCACTTGTGAAGCTTGTGAAGAAAATGGCACCAAATGGCTAAGTGTTGGCTGCTGGGTGGGTATATATAGGGGGGGCGGCTTTAGCCGCGATCAGTTCGGCATTTAGTCGCCTATTCGGCCAACCGCGCTAAAGCCCCCCACGTGCAACGGCTGGCCACCGAGCGCCCTGGCCCAGGCCTTTGGTCGCGGTTCGCCTCCCGAACCGCGACTAAAGGTACCATTAGTCGCGGTTCCTTTACCTTCGCGACTTATGGGGCTCACCGGAAGCCTGTTTTTCTAGTAGTGCCAGCTCGCCGCGCCACCTTGCTCGCCGGCTGGTGCTCGGCCAGCTCGCCGTGCCTCACGTTCACCCGCTCATGCTCGATTGCTCGACCAGCTGGCCGCGTTCCGGCGCTCGCCGGCCGGCTGATGCTCGGCCAGCTCGCCACACCCTGCGCTTGCCGACTCATACGAGTGACAACAAAAGCTAGGAGCCTAGGAGACATGCGTGCTAGCTCAGTTAGCACTTGCACGTGTGTCCGCTGCTGTTGAATTGGCAAAATAGTACTGTAACATGTCTTACAATGAAAGTTAGGCATTTAGATATGATTTTTTTGACCGACTATATATTCAAGGTAGCAAGACGAAGTTTATGAGTATTAAACATTTGGTATAATGCATTCTCATTTACCAACGATTTGTGCCATTCTACTGTTGCACAATGTTTAAAATGGTTTGAACCTTAATAACCAATGGTTAACCATTTATACCCTAATAATCTAATGGTTAACCTATATTATCCATGTACATAAAATGGTTAAATAGGTTCGAATCCAAAAAGTAAAGGGTTAACCAAGTCCCATCATGAACCGCTCGCACGTGACCCCGTGACGGATGGCGTCACATGACCTTCTCTCTCACAACCCTAGCTACACAAAGCGTCAATCTGCATACCACAACCGGCGCGATAAACATCCAAAGGTACCACACATACGTACTTGTCATACCAAACCAACCATCACACCAAAGTATGTCATACCTGATCCTCATCTGTTTCGGGACTTCGTCTTTGTTGCCCCACACACCTTTGCATTTGAAATAAAATTTAGGAAATTTTTGATCTGGTAGTCTATGTTGACACCGAGAAAGAGTACATCGTCGAGAAATATTTTCGGCACTACCTCTAACTTCGTCTTTGTTACCCCCCCCCCCCCACCCCACGGACACATGTGTTTTATGATTTAATCTCTGTTACGACATAAATTTGCACACGGAATCTAGTCAAAGACAATACCGCTATGACACTAAGATTTTGGGGAAAAATTGGCAAAAAAACTTACTTTAAACTCAAACTTGAGCACGGAATGACCTCTCCTAGAAAGTTTCTCTTTTTTTTTTTCAAAATTACCACATCGATCTTGGAGACATGAGATTGAGTGGATCGATACATAAGTTCACAATATTTTTCACAAACAAAAAAGTTTATGCCATGATCACGGGCCACACCAGCGTCGGACGCTTGCCGTGCACCACACGGACCGCACGCGTCGTGCCCTGGCCCACACGCCAGCGACCAAGCGAGCGCGACAGGGCTAGCTGTCCACAGGGAGCAAAGGAGGCGGAGCGAGAGGGGGGACCGCCCCGCCATGACTGGCTAAATTAATCACCTTAATTAGGGGCCGGCTGGCCTGGGATCGCGGCCGCGTGTGCCGCAACGTGCCCAGCCCCCCACGCACCACACACCAGACGCTTCCCTCACTCCATTCGATTCCTCCGCTCATCCGCCTCCGCCTCCGCCCACCGTCGAAACCCAAGAGGAAGAAAACAAATCCTCTCGCCGCCGCGCTCCATGGCCGCACGCCTCGCCTCCTGATCCGCGGCCGGGGACCGGTGACCGACCACCGCGCCGCCGCCCTAGCCGCAGCCGGCCTCTCTGGTTCGTCCTCGCATCTCTATACGTCTCTCCCCCCTCCCCGTTGCCCCGCGCCGCGTCCGCGCCGTTCCTTCGGTTCCCCGTCCCGCGCGCGGGTTCCGTCGGTGGCGAGCCCGTGCCCCCGCAGCCAGGATAGTACGATTCGCGATTTCGAATCCGCGCCGCGGGCGTTGCTCTCTCCGGGCACGGGTGGAGCCCGCCGCGGCTCCGTGCCGTGCCGTGGGTGGGGGTTCCCGTTCCGCGTTAGGCATGCTGGCCGTTCCGATCCGCTCCGACGGCGTCGTCGCCGGAGGAGATCCCCGGTCCTCCCGGCGGCGTGGCTAGATCCGGTGGCCTTCGGTTATGGTTTGTGGGGGCATTCGTGCGATTTGTTTTCTGACTGATGATGCGTTTTCGAACAGCAGCTGCAGTTACTCTGTTTCGTTTCCTCCATCAGAATTGTGTCGGTGGGTTGCAGTTACTCTGCTTTGTTTCCCACCACCAGAATGCGTCGGTGCGTAGCAGCACGGATTTGTTGTTTGTTTGTTTGTCTGGGCAGCACACGGACCCTGTACTAACTCGCACGCAGCTCTACTGAAAACTTGTTCATCAATCGATCCATTGTTCTAACAGCTTTCTGTAAGCAGATTCGCATTTCGGGGGAAGACCAAAACAACGTTTATTTGGGTGTTTCCTGTACCATGTACGACAATTTCCCCATACCAATAAACTACTGGTGCCCCCAATTAGCCATTCCTGATTTGACCCCAAACACGAAACCTGCCTTAAAAGCATAGATCAAAGCGCGAACCTGACCCGCGAAGCAAGAGCAATCTGCCAAAGTGCCACCTTCGAGCATGGTGTTCTTTTCCTCCACCATGCAACTTGGTGGAGCCACCACTATATTATTCTGAGAGCCGTGGGATCAACTAGAAAGCTACAGCTATGCTCCTTGCCCCCAACTACCTTTATCCTAATATATATACGTTGTCAAACCAGTTGGATTAGCTGTGACAAGCTTTGGGTTCGATTTTAACCTGCCCGTTGTTTTCCCTAATTATTAAAAGCATTCCACGACCTGTTGGCTGGGGCATTGCTTCCGCACTGTGATGGGACCTTGCATTTTCTTATGTGGAATTCTGCTTTATGTTTCCTTTCTGGGTGGGTACAGATCTGCCTGTGATAAATAAATAAAAAACATTGGGGATGTTTTCATGCCATTTGCGTAACATCGAATAGGATATTTGCAAAAAGAACAGAGTTGAATGCTACTGCTAGTTGGCGAATTTCGAAGTGTTATTTCGGTTGATTTATTCAGCTTCAGCTGAGAGGAATACGTCCCTTTACTTCTTTTCTTGCGTGTAATTTTGAAACATGCTTCTGATACAAAGCTGGCATACTTCTCAGGTCTTCACAAGTAATCAGAGATGGGCGTAGTCAGCACGGTGCTTGGTTTCTCTGGATTTGGCTTTGGATTCACCGCTGGTATTGTCATCGGGTACTACTTCTTCATCTACTTCCAGCCAACTGACGTCAAGGTGGAGATTTTTCTTCCATTGTACCTGTTTTTTCTTACTCTGTGTGTAATCATCGTTGTGTGTCTAATTATTTTGACTGATGCAATCTTGATATAATTTGAGCTTATGCTGTTAAGAGATACAGTTGCATGGAGCTACTCATGACCACACTAACTTTTTTGCACATCACAACCTAATTCAGTACCTTTTTGCCGCACAGCGTTCATGTGACCTGCCAGTTTAGTATATATTGTTCGATTTTGGGTTTTAAGATGCTACAGTTTCTTTATACGCAATGTATGCGCATATACTGTGCACACTTTGTGTACTGAAATAGACCACTTCTGGGGCTGGGACCATGGTATTTGCCTTGGAAGTTCCATGCCATTGCACAACTTGGAGTTGTCAGGCAAAGTAGCTGCATGCCCTTGACCAATAATGTAGCAGTCACTGTTGTAAACGTGAAATGTACCTCTTTAATAGCAACTTGATTGGTTACATGATATGATCGCAGGGGGCTTTGTTCAGTGAAGTCATCTGCTCTCTAGACAATGAAAACCTTTGGTCTTGGACTATCTAATTAGTCTTTCTTGAGCCGATTGGATATCGGACGGCTTATATTACTATGTTACACCTTTTTTTTGCGTATTACATGGAAATTTGCAAGGATAAATCTTTATAATTTAAATTAAGTATGTGGTCTGCTTATTTTCCATTTCCACCTTATTTCATATGTTTTGTGTCCTGTTATAACTGGAATATATATGATGTTTATGATCACACTCAGTGTCACATATTGGTAATTTTTACTCCTGATTGCCTTTCAGGATGTCAAAGTTCGTCCGCTGGTGGAATACGACTCAAATTCTTTGGATGCAATCCTTCCTGAAATTCCTATGTGGGTCAAGAATCCTGACTATGATCGAGTATGCTCACCCATACCTTAAGCTAGCAATTCAGGTTATTTTATATTTATATTTGTATTCTGATTTCACTCATATTTGTTGCTAGATTGATTGGCTGAACAGGTTTTTGGAACTGATGTGGCCTTATGTTGACAAGGTACTTGATGCTGTAGATAACTCTGAGTTTTTGATGTTTATTTCTCACTGAAACTAAGATTTATGTAATATATGGTTTAATTATCCTGCAGGCTGTGTGCAGAATGGTGCAGGATATTGCAAAGCCAATTATTGCAGAGAACACTGCGAAGTATAAGATAGATTCTGTTGAGTTCGAAACACTTACCCTGGGTAGCTTACCACCCACCTTTCAAGGTTAGTACTATCTTGTAGGCACATTAGCCCTGCTTTTGTACTCGCAGTAGGTTCTGTTTCTGTTGAAAGCCAAAAAAAAAACAGAATAAGTACTTTGTAGTATCTGTGTTCTTATTTTTCTGTACACACCTGCAGAATGCTGCTTTTGTTCTACATTGTTTTAAACCTTTCAGCTAGCATATGAATAAGAAGCAATGTATTTTACTTGTAGATGTTGGTACCACTCCCGTTAATCAACTATATGTTGTGTCTGGCATATGACATTGCATTTACTCTTGATTGGAATCATTACCTTTCGGCCTTCTTTGTAGAAATGGTGATATTTAAGCGTCTAGTTGTGATAATGATGTCTTTTGAACTCTCTTCATATCCTGGTGTTACACTATACTGATGTGGCAATTTTGCACTTGATGCTTTCCTCCAGGAATGAAAGTCTATGTCACGGAAGAGAAAGAGTTGATAATGGAACCATGTCTCAAGTGGGCTGCAAATCCCAATATCACTGTTGTTGCAAAGGCTTATGGGTTGAAAGCAACTGTTCAGGTATTAATTCCCTCTGTCTTGAGCTGAAATAGTAAGTCGTTATTGTGGTTTGATTTCATTTTTCTCCGTGCTCTTTCAGATTGTGGATCTGCAAGTCTTTGCTTCGCCTCGTATTACTCTGAAGCCGTTGGTGCCTACATTTCCTTGTTTTGCTAATATCCTTGTCTCTCTCATGGAGAAGGTCTGACAACCGACCGCTTGTGTTTTTTTCTACTCTCCTGATCATTTGTTTTAGTTTTTTACTGGTTATAATCTCTTTTGCAGCCACATGTTGATTTTGGGCTCAAAGTTTTTGGAGCAGATTTAATGGCTATTCCTGTTCTTTACAAGTTTGTACAGGTATTCCTGAATCCTATTCTGATTCTTCATTTCTCACGCTTAATTTAAATGTTAATTCATTATATTTGCAACTTGCTCTCATGAATGAATTATCTCAGCTCTTCAACATTTATATCAAACTTGATGTGCTGCTGTAGCTTGGTCTTGCTGTATACTGGTCTACATGTGTTTATACGCCTATTGAAAACGAAATTTTTGTGTATCCAAAGCTAGATTTTTGCCTTGTTATAACTTATAACTTGATGTCACCTATATTATTCTTGTTATTTGGGCGTCTAACTCACTCGCTGCATTGGTGTGCAGCACCTCGCTAACCGAAAATTTGGAATCTAGCTTCATCCCTCAATAAAATTATTTTGCTATTTAACAATTATGCTTTGTGCATTTGCAGGACACCATCAAGAAGCAAGTTGCGAGCATGTATTTGTGGCCGAAGACGCTAGAAGTGCCTATAATGGATCCCTCAAAGTATAGTTTTGGTCACTTAGTTCGTTTTGTTTAGTTTAGTATTTCTAAAATACCTGTTGCTAATGGCTCCTGCATATTCACAGAGCATCAAAGAGGCCTGTTGGAATTCTACTTGTGAAGGTTGTAAGAGCTCAGAATCTGAAAAAGAAGGATCTGTTGGGTAAATCAGACCCCTATGCGAAACTTAAGATGTCAGATGACAAGCTTCCATCCAAGAAAACAACAGTGAAGCGCAGCAATCTCAATCCTGAGTGGAACGAAGATTTCAAATTTGTTGTGACAGATCCAGAAAACCAGTCGCTGGAAATTAATGTCTTCGACTGGGAACAGGCATGACTTCCTTGTTCATGAAATATGCTGTAGTTTTTCTTGTTGTAAGTTACCAAATAATATTCAATTATCTCTTTGATATATACAGGTTGGGAAACATGAGAGGATGGGCATGAATGTGGTTCTGTTGAAAGAACTTCCCCCAGAGGAGACTAAAGTTCTGACTCTTAACTTACTGAAGACCATGGATCCAAATGATATACAAAATGAGAAATCTCGAGGTCAGATAATTCTGGAGGCGACTTATAAGCCTTTCAAGGAAGAAGACATGGAGAAGGAAAGCATGGATGGTACTGATGAAGTACAGAAAGCTCCAGATGATACTCCTGCTGGTGGTGGGCTGCTTTATGTTGTCGTTCATGAAGCTCAAGATCTTGAAGGGAAGCATCACACAAATCCATACGCAAAGATAATCTTTAAGGGAGAAGAGAAGAAAACAAAGGTAATTATGGCTGTAGTTTTTTTATTCACTTTAACATTGCTATATGCAAAGGCTGTGGTATTATTTCATGCTGCATGTCACCAAATTTCTTCTTCTCTACCAGGTGATCAAGAAGAACAGAGATCCACGCTGGGAGGATGAATTTGAGTTTGTTTGTGAGGAACCACCTGCAAATGATAAAATGCATGTTGAAGTCCTAAGCAAAGCTGGAAAGAAAGGGATATTACATGGCAAGGTATGATTATATACATGCAATTCCGGCTCTTAATTGATGAAGTAACTTGCAACAAACGTTTATAGTTGCTTGGCAACAAGATTAGGAAAAATAATACCCGAGAACCTCGAATTTCGTTCATAACAGATGTATCATGGCTGATAGTCACAGACTCACAGTTAAGTTCACTAGTTACGTGCTTTCTGAATATCTGCTCTTTGTTGTTAATATGATATTTTTTAGTCCTTCAGTTTTCTATTTCTATATGGGTATGAAAAATTAACTTTCTATCTCTTTTATGTATACATATGACATACCTTCCGAAAAATTGACCTTCTAGAAAGTTAAACTAGCTTTCTAAAAAGGCTTATATTTTGGAACAAAGGTAGTAGGTCTTGAGTTTTCTTACCTTGATGCTTGTGTTATGTTTCTACAGGAAACCTTGGGTTACATTGACATAAGCCTGGCTGACGTGATCAGCAACAAGCGGATCAACGAAAAGTACCATCTCATTGACTCGAAAAATGGGCAGATTCAAATCGAGTTGCAGTGGAGAACTTCATAGAAACTGAAACTGCGAGGAGAGTGCCGAAATGCTTGGACCGTCGCAAAGTACAGGAAGCTTTATGCCATAAAGCAGTCCGTGAATACCTGTAGTTGAGTTCATGTAGATATTTGTTTCTACTTTCTAGACATCTGTTTTACCTTGTTGAGATTTTCTGTTAATCATTCAAATGTTTCCTCAGAACTACAGACTTGTTGTAGACACACCAAGAGTGCAGATGCGAATGGAGTTTTCGACAGACTAAAAGCTACTGTTCTTTACTTGCACCCATCTGTTTGACACCCATTGCGGCAAGAACTTTACACTGGCACGAATGGTTAAACCCCCTTGATTAAATGCAAATTAGACAATGGCTATGTGCCAAATTAGACACGCCAACTAGGAATTTACTATCTATTGAACATGCTGCACATACGCCAACTAAGAAGCTAATGTATTTGCAGCAGCGAAGGTGCTGAATCCTTGATTCAAACAAAACTGTTTCTATCTAACATGAAAACCCAAACTGATATCCTGACACAAACTACTTTCGAACAGTAGCTTTTAGTCTGAATTAGACAACATATCAGGCTCCAGTTCATTTACTAGCCTTCCTTTTCACGCAGCTACTAGTAAACGGCCTGAAGCACCTCCAGCCTAACATAACACTAGAACTCTAGAAGTATACTTGTAAGTCACCGTAAATTCGTCAGCAATTTGCAGGCGCGGCTTAATTCTAGATTACTCAAAAATTGTGTTGCCATCTACCACCAAAATCCGAATTGATACCCTGACAAAAACTACAGACATTTTGGATTAGACAACAGGTTAATACCCTAGTAGCTGCGCGAAAAGGAAGGCTCAAGTTCATTTACAGAAAGTAAATGAGCTCAAGGCATTTCTGTTCCTACCCAGGTAAATCTCTTCAGGCCTCTACCATTACACTAGAAGTCCACGATTGTACACATTTTATACAGTGACCCTAGCCATCTTGAAGCGATGCCACTCTCAGGTCAGTAGCCTCTTCATATCAAGCGGAGCCCGGTCTGAGCTGCGCTTGAAGTTGTAAACCGACTCGAACGCCTCCATGCAGACGCTGGCGAAGCCCGTCATCGCCTGGAAGACATTGGGGAACCCTGTCTGGAGGTTGTTCAGGGTCATCGCTCTCGTGACCCCGACGCTCTTCTGGTACTTGCTCTTCTCATCATCCGCCCTGCTCCTCAGGGCCTCTACCTTCACCCGCTTCTCCGACACAGGTGTCTTCCGCGTCATTTCTCCGTAACCCTCGGCAGAGTACGGACCATATTTGGACTCCAGGGATCTCAGCTCCTCCGTCTTCTTCTCGAATTCCTTGAATGCAGCGTCTGACCTCTTCTTTTGCTTCTGCTCCTCCACCTGCTGAACTACGACGGCATGGATCACTGACAGGAGAGTCTTGATCCCTTCTGAAGCCACCTTGTCGGGGATCCGGTCAATAGCTAGCTGCCATTCCTCACACAGGGCGTAGATATCAGAGTTCTGGATGTTTTTCACAAGTGGATTATGATGGCATTGGAACAGGGAGAGGCGAAGCCAGCCGGTCAACGAATAGACATAGTCTCTCTGGGACTTGACCAGGCTGCAGAATGCCGAGTACCACCTGTCCACCTCTATCTCGAGCTGGAGAGCTGCTTGCCGGTGGTCATTGGAGGTCGGGTTGGTACTCAAGGAATTGGTGAGATATTCAAGCTGCTGCACCATGTGGGTCTGCACTTGATGACACTCGTACATGCCCCTCCACATGCTCATCAAGCTGGAATGCAGTCACAAAAGGAAATATACATTAGACCAGATAAATAGGGCGCCCAAGAAAGGAAAATGTACTGCCAGGAAATAATTGATGCATTGAATTATCTGAGAGTACTGATGTTATTCATAGAGGTCCCTGGTAAGTGTAACAGGGGGCAGCTGCTATTCTAGTGCACAAGCAACTGTAAGTAAAGTGCAGCAACAAAGTCGGGTAATGGACAATTCAACCAAATTATGTGTATAGCAGGAACAAACAAGAGGGTTTGCAAAGAAAATGGATATGTGTAGTTCTACTTCATAATCTCAAAGTAACTCCTTCATTTAGCTGCATAATGATGACGTTAAACAAAGTATACACCAAGTTTAGCTCACCACATCATTGATGAAAAACCATACAAGAACTTTAGAGGACCGAGCGAGACACGCAATGGCTGATACCAAAGCAGAAGTGCCATGAACAAGGGACTCGCATGATCTTTCCCCTTTCCCCTTTACGAAAACAAAGCTCTTTAAAAACCAATGAACTATCCAGCAAGACGCGTTCTGAAACTCCCTAAAGACTCATACCATCAAGCAATGACATGTCAAACACCACCACTAGGGGCGCTGTCACCCTGAAAGGTTTGATCTGTAAGTGACCTACATCAGCATTGCCCAAAGGGATCAGCTCAGCTGGACCAGGCAAGTGATGCCTGGGGGACTGGGAGATCTCTCAACTAGGCCTAGCTAGTACTGACCGAATCAATGAACAGGAGATTCAGCCAGGACGGGCAAGGCATGAGGATCCCACCAACACCACACCACATTACTTCAGTACTTGAATGCTCTCACCTAGATCAGTGAATGTTGACTTGCTACAGTGCCAAAGCTGAGTACAACTAGATCAAATAGGAAGAGCAGCACGGTATGGAGCTCTGGTTTGTAGGATCACAAGTGCAAAGAACTAATGGCACTGCTGATCTCACAGGCCTCGTTTGGGAGAGCCCTTTACCGTGGTCCATGCATACGTCCAAGCCTAGCTACATCATCAAGCTCATATGCAAGTACGCAAAAGACGAAATGTACTACAGTACTAGGGGAAGTACTGAAGTAGAGAGACATGTGAGGTACTATGCTATGCATATGGTAGCAGTACACGAATGAGTAGAGTGGTGAAGGCAGGGGTGAAGGTATGGTAGTGTTGTACTGACCCAGCAACCAGCTCAAGGAGCTGAGGAAACAGCTCGGATTCTCTGAGCCTGATGATCTCGGAGGTGGTGGTGTCGATGGACTGGGTGGCCACCAGCATCTTGGACTCCAGGCTCTCCATCTCCATCCTGTTCTTCTCCATTTTGAGGTAGTCCACGCCCCTCACCTCCTGCTTCCTGAGCAGCCCTACCTTCTTGTCGTGCTCCTGCTTAAGGCCCTCGTAACTCTGCTCGGTTGGATTGATCGCGCGGTTAGAGTAAATTTTGATGTGAACAAAGGGGGAAAACTCTGCAAAGTCATGTCCTATTCCTATCAAAAGAAGCATAAGGATCCTATCTTTAGAGCTTTAAGTAAAGCTGACGATCGATGAGTACTTACTGAAAATGATCAGAGAAGCTTACCATGGCAAAGGAGTTGAACAAATTTAATAATAACTTGATCCAGGATCATATGAGTTGTAACAATATTCAGAGAACAATGGTGCATAAATTTCTATCTTTACAGCTCCTCTCTGACAAAGCCAATTCATGGTTATATGCTTAAGAATCCAAAGGCACTTACACTGAATATCATATTTACAGAAGCTCCTGACAGAGAGGTAAAAAGACTAGTGCTAAATGGCTATATGGTTAAGATAAAATAAAGCTCGACGATCATTTCTAGTTGGAAGAATCCGAAGGCACTTTCAGTGAATATCATATTTACAGAACCTCCTCCCGACAGAGAGAGGGAAAAAAAGACTTATAATACTATACTGCTAAATGAACAAACAAACAATGCAAGCAGAATCCATGTGCCTGGTGTGTGCTTTTCTTCAGACAGAACCAATTGCCACCCCACTGAATCCTTGTGGGTATATCCCATCACAGCGCAATATGATAATAACCAGCACAGCAAAAGGAGGCTACTCCTCAAAAGCACCAAGCCACTCAGTCACTCATCACTCACCCATTGCTTGAGATCTATCTACTCATGGTGTACATTTCTATTAATCTGTGTGCTCAATTACTGTACATTTGGATGAATCTGTCTGCTCGAGCTAGTGGTGCACATTTGGACGAATCAAAATTGAAGATGTATGTTGGCATGAAGGAATTGAACGCACCTTGACATCAAGAAAGAGCTTCTTCTCCCAGGCGTAGAGCCTCTCGACGGTGGAGGAGTGGCTGAGGATCCCACTGCCTCCGCCGTCGTCTCCTCTGTCGAACCTGGAGAAGCCATTGTTGGTGCCTTTCCCGTACCCCCCTCCTCCTCCCCCGCTCCACGACCACCCCATCGGCTTCAGGTTCTTGCCGTAGCTCAGCACCCTCCCTGAAGATAGCACGTCAGCAAATTAATAATCCCAATGCGCGCGCGCAGCGAAGAATTAATCCGTCAGAAGCAACTGAAAAATGTGAGCAGGGGAGGGGGGAAGAACGAGATGTGTCTCTTGCTTGCCTGGGAGGCTGGGGTTGGCGCCGGGCAGCTCGCAGATGGGCGCCTCGAGCAGCGCGGCGACGCGGGCCCCGGCGTCGGCGGCCTTGAGGAAGTACTCGTCGAGCTCGGTGGCGATCTCGGCGAGGTCCTTGTTGCCGGCGCCGGCGGCGGTGGCGCCGCCGGCGTTGCGGGGCAGGGCGACGACGGTGAGGTCGCTGGCGGTGGAGGTGGTGGTGGTGACGACGGAGGGCGCCGGGGGCGGGGCCTGTGCGCGGGCGGCCGTTGCGGTTGCGGTGACGGGCGGCGGCGCGGGGGCGGTGGCGCGGGGGGAGTTGGCGGCGGCGGGTATGGGCGTGGGTGTGGCGGATTCGTCGTCCCAGTCGGCGTGGTCGGCGGGGGAGCGGGAGGAGGAGGGCGCGAAGGGGTCCCAGAAGTCCCAGCTGGAGGGCATTGGGGGAGGGGGTGGCGGCGGCGGGGGAGGCGGCGGGGGCAGGATCTGGGACGCGCTGATGGTGGAGGAGGAGGTGGTGGTGGTCCAGGAGGTGGCGGTGCGGGCGGGGCTGAGCGGCGGGGGTGGCGGCGGAGGGGGAGGTGGGGGAGGAGGAGGCGGGGAGGGCGGCGGCTGGCGGTGGTGGAGGGGGCGCGGGTGCGGGTTGTCGGACTCGGCGGTGGCGAACTGGAGCAGGGCGGCGCCGGTGGCGCGGAGGGAGCGGAGGTAGAGCGCGTGCGCGGCGGCCATGTCCCGGCGCGCCTGGACGAGGTGCTTGGTGTAGCGGCGGCGCGCCTTGCAGCGCGACACCGCCTCCTGCCGCTCCAGCCTCGACTGGCAGCAGCCCATCTCCGCCGCCGGCGCCGGCGCCGATCGATGGGTGGATGGATCAGTCCCCTCCGATTCGCCTTCCTAGTAGCTGGATGGTAACCGTTGATCGATGCTGCCGCGCGCTCTTCACTCCTGGCTGGCTCGCTCCCTTCCAAATTTGTGGAGGGAGCTGAAAAGTAACCGGCGTATTGGCTCGCAGCATGCACTGAGGTGGAGCAGCAGCTAGGGAGTGAGGCGGAGCAAGGAGAGAGGGAGAGAGAGATTTGGGGCGGCGTGCATGGGATGGGAGGGACTGGTGTCTTTCCCCGAATCCCGAGAGTGCCCCCGACGTCTCCGTTCGTCGGCCGCGCGGCGCGAGGGCAGCGTGGGGAAAGCGCCGCGGCGTAGCTCCAACGGTCGTGCATGCTGCAGTGTGCCGCCGAGGTGGCGCTTTCGGCTCGATGCGCACCGTGCAGTGCCGGGTCCGGCGAGGCGGGGGGAGCGGCCGAGTTTTCTACCGGAAAAAAAACATCTCGGGCCGCCACAAACCATCCAAAAGGAACTTGAGGCACGAGAAGATATCTAGTGCTCCCATATGTTTGGGTGCTACTTGATTCCAGTGAGATCTGGACCTTCGATTCAGATTTAAGGGCGAGGATGAAACATAACTCTAAATCTGCCTCCCACCTCGTATGTTTGCACTTCGAACCCCAAAAGAAGGCATCTCTTGCAAAATCGGCCATCGTCTCTTTCCTAGGAACGACACAGTCTCAAATATAACTCGTTCCCTCAACTTTCAGATTACCGTCGGAACTCGGGAGTTCGAGATGGAGCGATGGCTGCCATCATCGCGACCTGTTCCAGACGTTCTCCATCCTAGGATCATGCCTTTAATCTCGATTTCCAGAGTGTTGCCCCGTTCCGATCTAGATCTGCCGCCGTTGTCTTTCGATCCGGATCTGCCGCTGATGCCTTGGGCTAGACCATGCTGCCAGACGCCACTCGATCTTGCTGCATTTCTTGCGTTGCAGACGTCTGTCTTGGAACTGGTTATTTTCCTTGATTGATTTCTATCAGCTTCCAAGCTATGCCGAGCCTATTCTCTTTTGTCTTTTCCTGAGCTATGCGGTGATCTCCCAAAAAAGCTTTACGGTGCAAAACAATTGAAAAGGGCCTAATGCATGTAGTTGAA
The DNA here is from genome assembly GCA_030979885.1 of Lolium multiflorum. Taxonomy (NCBI): domain Eukaryota; kingdom Viridiplantae; phylum Streptophyta; class Magnoliopsida; order Poales; family Poaceae; genus Lolium; species Lolium multiflorum. Next base: position 240,948,764 of record CM061751.1, on the reverse strand, counting down.
CTAGCAATTCGTAGCAAGTGCGCAGTTTATGAGTTGAACAATCTTCAATCTGCAGAATCTTGAAACAAGAGCATTATTGTCTAAAAGGAATCGGCTGGGCCTAAAAACAGGAATTCTGGAGGAGAGGGATCGAGAGAGATTAGAAGGGGGCTCGTGCAAACAATGTGAAGAAGGGCAGGGTCTTTTTTGCTCATGTGCAATCGTGGGAGCAAGACGTGGAGCGTGTGCAAATCCTATCCCTCGAATCTGAATAGACGGTCCAGATTCTCCTGGAAACAAGTAGCACACAAACCCATTGTAGCACTAGATACTCTCTCCTTGAGGCACGTCACACTTTTGACCTTCCCTAGCTGCGTGCCGCAAAGACTATTTTATCGAGCATAGCTCAATACGGTACTCTGTTTGGGGTTGGTGTTTTGAGGGCACGGGTGGAGATGCTCTGAAATCTATATCCACCGTTTGTACGTCTAAATTAAACCTTCAGAGCAGAAAATCAAAATTATAAATTGGTACCCTGACTGACATTGGATGGGTTTCAAACCCGGGACAAATCATCGATGGCCTGGCTAGCTAACTAGTTGGCGATTCTTTTTAAAAAAAAAATAAAAATGGAGGTTTGCGCAAATGATGCGACCGTGAGAAGGTGGCATCGGTCGGTCGGTCGCCGGAGGTACAAGGCGGTTGGAGGTGATCTCGGTGGGGTGCCGGAGTTGGGGAGCTGACGGAGGCGGAGGCATGCGGGCGTCGATGACCTCCGTGGGAGGAGCATCACATAGAGGTGGCGGTTGGCCGGTTCCGTCAGGGTGATTGTAAAGTACCCACCCTCCTCAAGATTGTCCTTGTCCTCCTAGGGAAAATACGAAAGTGAAACCAACCCTTACTTAACTCTAATAGAGACCTAAGCCCTGCCGACCCCTGCCAGTCCCACCTAAATCCCCTCCCCCCTTGTCTGAGCTCACGCTCCTCCGCCATTCCACCTCACCCCTATCAGAAGGTGAGCTTATCGGTCATATTACAAAATTACATTATTTCGAGCTAACGAGTTAATGATCGCTCAAGATCAGCTTATTTTTAGGTCGAGCTACATAATACTACCTTCGTTAGGGACTATAAGGCATCCACGTATATCTATGTTGTAATTTAACTAGCCTAATAAAAGATACTCTATTACAAACATATATAATTAGAGAGTTTAGGTGTTCTACTCGCTACTAACATAATTTTTATATTGCAAAATTCATGTTATGTTGATTAAATTGGAATAAAAGCATTATTGGGGCATTTTTCATGGGAAGATAGCGATTCACGGAGGAACGTTGCGAGATGTTGAATGCTCTCCCAAATTAGGCGATTGCCATTGGCATAATTTACTTGCGGTGGGTAGGTCGTCGCGTAGTACTCCGGAGGTAATTGACTTGCCGGCCGGCCGCGACAGGGTTTGAAAATTCGCAGCTGATTTGCTGCTCCGGGAGGTCAATGGGGGCGTCGGGTTGCGCTGTGCATTCCACGGTGGCAGCTAGCGCGCGGACCCGTGTGCGTGCCTACATATGCACGCGCTCGCCCTTTTCGTTCCGTTTGCTTCTTTTCCGGTGGTATAAAAAGGTCGAGACCGACGCTGCTCTACTCGCTTTGCTTTTGCTTTTATTTCCGACCAAGCGCTAGTCCGGTACCGGTAAGCACACACTGACAGACTGCGCATGTTTCACTCCTTCGAAGCTGTGTTTTGCAAATTCGTGCATTTTCAAAGTTCAAACTGCAATCTGGTCAAAAGAGTCGAGAGCACAAGCGCCCAGGGCAACGCTCAGTGCTCGGTGCATACGCCGGTGCCACTGAACCGGAAGATAAACTAGTAGCTGCAGTGTTCCGATGGATGTTCATATGCACTTTTGGGGGTGTTTATTAGATCACCAAACATGATGCGACGAGTCATGCATGGATCATGGATTCATGATGCCACTTTAGTGTTACGATGGATGAATGGATGGGAGTGGGTAAAGTGTGTTTGGATAGGCGTCACATGTTTTTTTAGGGCATCTCCAGCGGCGTGACGCATTTCGGACGTTCAAATTGTCCGCTCGCGTCCGTTTGCGTCGCCTGGCGGACGCCAAAATGACCGTGAGGGGCGAAATGTCCGTTTGCGTCGGGGCTACCTCCAGCGGTCCGACGCATTTTGGACATGCAAGTGTTTTTTTTTGGTGCTACTTCTTTTCAATTTTGTTGAATGATGAAGTTTTAAACGCGAAAAAGTTATACTCAATGATGTCATGTTGGTCCAATCGAATAGATTATAGCCTAAACAAGTAACCGGATACTTCAATCGACTAGATTCAAACATATTTAACATACAAAGAAGAAGAAATTAAAAAAACATATAAACTAAAACTATTTTTGGCCTTCTTGTTAGAAGGCCCCGCCTCGTCGAAACTCCTGCGCCTCTTGCTTGTCACCTCCTCGTCGGAACCGGACGACGCGCCCGTCGAGGAGTTGAAACTGGAAGAAATGACGTCTTCGTCGTCGTCGTCGGTGAACGGACGACGACGCGCCGTCCGCGCCAGCGCCCTTGACTTCCCTGCCGCCGCCTTGTCGTCCGCCTCCGCGCCTCCAACCCGAACTTGCTGCGGAGTCCTCTCCTCCTCCTCCTCCTCGGCGTCGCGGCGGCGCCGGCCGCATCTCCCTCCTCGGCCTTCGCCGCCATTGCCGCCTCCGTCCTCCTCGTCCTCACTCGTGGAGGGCGGGTCGGCGGGCGTGGGCCGGATCGCTGGCGTCGCGACTTCCCGCCAATCGAGAAATCGCCGACTTGCCCTCGCTCTCCGAGTCGGACGGCAGCGTGTAGTCGCTCATGGCGTGCGTGTTGGAAGAAGAGAAGAGGAAGAAGGAGGCGGTTGAACTTAATAGACGCGGGGGTTATAATGTGCGCGGATTAACGGCGCGCGTATAACGAAAGAAGCGGTTGCTCTTCCGCGGCGGTTCGGCGCTCCATTGCGGCGGTTGATCGCCGCGGTTGCCGGCGCGCGTTGTGAATTCGAGGCCGATCGAACCTAGATCGCGTCATGAGGGCGTGGGGACGCAGACGCTCCGCGACTTCGAAGCGTCAGAGAGCATAAACTAGCGCATATTTGGGCCAGGTTTGCGTCTCGCGGACGGCCTTCACTGCGTCGCTCCGTGGAGAGTGGTTCAGACGCATTTATCGGCCCAACGGTCGCTCAGCGTCCGTTTGCGTCGCGCCGCTGGAGATGCCTTTAGGGGCTTTATAGAGGCCACTTGCATTTTTTGAGGGAATTCTGGCACTTTATTGATCGGCTCCTCCAGCTTGACCAGAAGATATTAAAAGGGATACAAAGACCATCAAGAGGACTATCAGGAGGCTGGAGGAGCCACACCTGACGTCCCACATTGCTAGAAACTACAAAACGTGCCAGAATATGAGCTTATGAATTTGAAGCTCTATTTTCATGTCTAAAAGATGCTACTACCAGACACCTCACCTTTTCTTTAACTTCTTGAATCACCATACTATATGATTCAGCATAAGGCTGCTTCATATTGTTTACAACAGAAAGACAGTCTGTTGCAATCGCCAGCCTTTGCAGGTTAAGATCCTCCGCAAGGGCGAGTGCTTCACGACAGGTCAATGCCTCAAGCACACCCGGATCATTGATTTTGCTAATGGAGAGTGATGAGGCCCCCATAAACAGACCCGTTTCGCTCCTGCACACGGCGGCTACAACACCACCGATTCCAGTCTTGGCTACAGCTGCGTCAACACAGCCAGAGCTTGGAGTAAGCCACTTCAGGTGTGCCTGCTGCTCACCTCGTGTCCCCTTTGCCTTACAAGTGTTTGGCACCGAGAGATCTCGCAAGTAGTTCTCGATGAACACGTGTGTCGATAGTGGACTTTGGTATTCCTCATCATGGATTATTTTCCTTCGTGCGTACCAAATGGCCCACAAAGTAACCGCCACTCGAGCAAAATCATCCCTCGATAGAGAATGCATCATCGCAAAAAGCCACTGCTCTGCTGATTCATCTCATTCATGCACGTATGTTCTGTGACTCCTTCATCAGCCAGGGTCCAAACGCACCTCGCTATGGTGCAATTGATAAGTGAATGCCTCCACGAGTCGACTTCCCCACATATCGAGCATGCGCGGTTGTCCACCATATGTCTATGGTTTCGAACATCACTGATACGTCTCCAACGTATCGATAATTTCTTATGTTCCATGCTTGTTTTATGATGATGCACACATGTTTTATACATACTTTATGTCATATTTATGCATTTTCCGGCACTAACCTATTAACGAGATGCGAAGAGCCATTGTTGTTTTCTGTTTTGGTTCCAAATCCTAGTAAGGAAATATTCTCGGAATTGGACGAAATCAACGCGGGATCTTATTTTTCCACGAAGCTTCCAAGTCCGAGAGGAAACGAAGTGGGCGTGACGACGCCACACTAGGGAGGCGCGGCCCAGCCCCTGGCCACGCGGCCCTAGCGCGTGGGCCCCTTGTGGCGCCCCCTGACCTACCCTTCCGCCTACTTAAGCCTTCGTCGATAATAGTTCCAGTACCGAGAGTCACAATACGGAAAACCTTCCAGAGACGCCGCCGCCAATCCCATCTCGGGGGATTCAGAGATCGCCTCCGCACCTGCCGAGAGAGGGAATCATCTCCCGGAGGACTCTTCACCGCCATGGTCGCCTCCGGAGTGATGTGTGAGTAGTTCACCCCTGGACTATGGGTCCATAGCAGTAGCTAGATGGTCGTCTTCTCCTAATTGTGCTATCATTGTTGGATCTTCTGAGCTGCCTAACATGATCAAGATCATCTATCGTAATGCTACATGTTGCGTTTGTTGGGATCCGATGAATAGTGAATGCTATGTTATGTTGATTATCAATCTATCATCTATGTGTTGTTTATGATCTTGCATGCTCTCCGTTGCTAGTAGAGGCTCTGGCCAAGTTTTTGCTTGTAACTCCAAGAGGGAGTATTTATGCTCGATAGTGGGTTCATGCCTCCATCAAATCTGGGACAGTGACAGAAAGTTCTAAGGTTGTGGATGTGCTGTTGCCACTAGGGATAAAACATCAATGCTATGTCTAAGGATATATTTATTGATTACATTACGCACCATACTTAATGCAATTGTCTATTGTTTGCAACTTAATACGGAGGGGGTTCGATGATAACTTGAAGGTGGACTTTTAGGCATAGATGCATGCTGGATAGCGGTCTATGTACTTTGTCGTAATGCCCAATTAAATCTCACACTACTCATCATAACATGTATGTGCATGGTCATGCCCTCTTTATTTGTCAATTGCCCAACTGTAATTTGTTCACCCAACATGCTTATTCTTATCGGAGAGACACCACTAGTGAACTGTGGACCCGGTCCATTCTTTTACATCGAATACAATCTACCGCAATACTCGTTCTACTGTTCTCTGCAAACATCATCATCCACACTATACATCTAATCCTTTGTTACAACAAGCCGGTGAGATTGACAACCTCTGTTACGTCGGACAAAGTACTTTGGTTGTGTTGTGCAGGTTCCATGTTGGCGCCGGAATCCCGATGTTGCGCCGCACTACATCGCCACCATCAACCTTCAACGTGCTTCTTGGCTCCTACTGGTCCGATAAACCTTGGTTTCTTCGAGGGAAACTGCCGTTGTACGCATCACACCTTCCTCTTGGGGTTCCCAACGGGCACGTTAACTGCGTGCCAGCGTCAAGATTTTTTCTGGCGCCGTTGCCGGGGAGATCAAGACACGCTGCAAGGGGAGTCTCCACCTCCAATCTCTTTACTTTGTTTTTGTCTTGCTTTACTTTTATTTACTACTTTGTTTGCTGCATTATATCAAAACACAAAAAAAATTAGTTGCTAGCTTTACTTTATTTACTATCTTGTTTGCAATCTCCATATTAAAAACACAAAAAAATTAGTTACTTGCATTTACTTTATCTAGTTTGCTTTATTTACTATTGCTAAAATGGGTATTCCGAAGTTGAAGTTCGTTCGTTTAAGCAACAAGGGGGAGAATGTTTAAAAGATGCTTGGTATAGAATTAGTGATGCCCATAATAGGTGCACTAAGAAACACTCCACCACTATCCTACTCAGGAATTTTTATGTTGGTATCTCTAGCTGGAATAGGTATGTTCTTGATTGTCTCGCGGGAGGTAACTTCCTAGGTACTCCTGCCTTAGAAGCTAGTTGCATTATTGAGAGTCTATTTGGAATACCACCTGTTAATGAAGTTAAAATTGAAACCTCTCTTGAAGATGTCATGAAAAAGTTGGAAACCATAGAGCAAAACCTTCCAAGTATTGAGACTAAACTGGGAGAATTACTTAATAGCACTGATAAACTTGACAAATCTCTACGTGGAATTAATGAGAGAATCGCCATCCTAGAAGCTTGTGCTACTCATGATAATCAAACCCAAAGGATTTGTGAACTTGAAGAAGCTATGGGAACCTTGGGTTCAACTTTTTTGTTTAGAGAGAAAGCTTATGTGGGTAAGGAGCAAAAGTTCATGTATGTCTCTAAGGTGCCTAAACCAAAAAACTATTATAGGCCTAAAATTGATAAAGCTCTTAATACCACTATAGAAAAAGGAGCATCTAAGATAACTAATGGGATAAATTGTGAAAATGATGTTGATGCTTCGTCTCTTGATAATACTTGATACACACTTTCTGCGCCTAGCAAAGAAAAGCGCGTATGGGAGACAACCCATGATTTTACTACAGCACTTTTGTTTTATATTTGAGTCTTGGAAGTTTTTACTACTGTAGCAACCTCTCCTTATCTTAGTTTTGTTGCATTGTTGTGCCAAGTAAAGTTTTTGATAGTAAGGTTCATACTAGATTTGGATTACTGCGCAGAAACAGATTTCTTGATATCACGAATCTGGGTTGAATTCTCTGTAGGTAACTCAGAAAATTCTGCCAATTTACGTGAGTGATCCTCAGATATGTACGCAACTTTATTCAATTTAAGCATTTTCATTTGAGCAAGTCTGGTGCACCTATAAAATTCGTCTTTACGGACTGTTCTGTTTTGACAGCCTTTTATTTCACATTGCCTGTTTTGCTATGCTTGATGGATTTTTCTATTCCATTAACTTTCAGTAGCTTTGTGCAATATCCAGAAGTGTTAAGAATGATTATGTCACCTCTTAACATGTGAATTTTGATTATGCACTAACCCTCTAATGAGTTGTTTTGAGTTTGGTGTGGAGGAAGTTTTCAAGGATCAAGAGAGGAGGATGATACAATATGATCAAGGAGAGTGAAAGCTCTAAGCTTGGGGATGCCCCGTTGTTCATCCCTGCATATTTTAAGAAGACTCAAGCATCTAAGCTTGGGGATGCCCAAGGCATCCCCTTCTTCATCGACAACATTATCAGGTTCCTCTAGTGAAACTATATTTTTATTCCATCACATCTTATGTGCTTTACTTGGAGCGTCTGTATGTTTTTGTTTTTGTTTTGTTTGAATAAAGTTGGATCCTAGCATTCATTGTGTGGGAGAGAAACACGCTCCGCTGTTGCATATGGATAAATATGTCCTTAGGCTTTACTCATAATATTCATGGCGAAGGTTGAACTGCTTCGTTAAATTGTTATATGGTTGGAAACGAAAATGCTACATGTGGTAATTGGTATAATATCTTGAATAATGTGATACTTGGCAATTGTTGTGCTAATGTTTAAGCTCTTGCATCATATACTTTGCACCTATTAATGAAGAAATACATAGAGCTTGTTAAAATTTGGTTTGCATGATTGGTCTCTCTAAGGTCTAGATATTTTTTAGTAAGGGTCGAACAACAAGGAGGACGGTGTAGAGTCTTATAATGCTTACAATATGTCTTTTATGTGAGTTTTGCTGTACCGGTTCATACTTGTGTTTGCTTTAAACAACCTTGCTAGCCTAAACCTTGTATCGAGAGTGAATACTTCTCATGCATCCAAAATCCTTGAGCCAAACACTATGCCACTTGTGTCCACCATACCTACCTACTACATGGTACTTCTCCGCCATTCCAAAGTAAATTGCTTGAGTGCTACCTTTAAATTTCCATTCTTTATCTTTGCAATATATAGCTCATGGGACAAATAGCCTAAAAACTATTGTGGTATTGAATATGTACTTATGCATCTTATCTCTTATTAAGTTGCTTGTTGAGCGATAACCATGTTCCTGGGGACGCCATCAACTACCCTTTGTTGAATATCATGTGAGTTGCTATGCATGTTCGCCTTGTCTGAAGTAAGGGCGATTTACCATGAGTTGAATGGTTTGAGTATGCATATTGTTAGAGAAGAGCATTGGGCCGCTAACTAAATCCATGATCCATGGTGGAAGTTTCAGTTTTGGACAACAATCCTCAATTTCTTATGAGAATATTATTTGTTGCTAAATGCTTATGCATTAAAGAGGAGTCCATTATCTGTTGTCTATGTTGTCCTGGTATGGATGTCTAAGTTGAGAATAATCAAAAGCGAGAAATCCAATGCGAGCTTTCTCCTTAGACCTTGCAGTAGAGGTACCCCTTTGCGACACTTGGTTAAAACATATGTATTGCGATGATAATCCAAGTAATCCGAGCTAATTAGGACAAGGTGCGGGCACTATTGGTATACTATGCATGAGGCTTGCAACTTGTGGATATAATTTACATGATACATATGCTTTATTACTACCGTTGACAAAATTGTTTCTTGTTTTCAAAATAAAAGCTCTAGTACAAACATAGCAATCAATGCTTCCCTCTGCGAAGGGCCTTTCTTCTACTTTTATGTTGAGTCAGTTTACATATTTCTCTCCATCTCAAGAAGCAAACACTTCTGAACTGTGCATTGATTCTTACATACTTGCATATTGCACTTATTATATTACTTTATGTTGACAATATCCATGAGATATACATGTTACAAGTTGAAAGCAACCGCTGAAACTTAATCTTCCTTTGTGTTGCTTCAATGCTTTTACTTTGAATTTATTGCTTTATGAGTTAACTCTTATGCAAGACTTATTGATGCTTGTCTTGAAAGTACTATTCATGAAAAGTCTTTGCTATATGATTCAGTTGTTTACTCATTATCTTTACCATTGCTTTGGATCGCTGCATTCATTACATGTGCTTACAAATAGTATTGATCAAGTATGATGGCATGTCACTTGAAATTATCTTTGTTATCGTTTACTCTCGGGACGAGTAGGAACTAAGCTTGGGGATGATACGTCTCCAACGTATCGATAATTTCTTATGTTCCATGCTTGTTTTATGATGATACACACATGTTTTATACATACTTTATGTCATATTTATGCATTTTCCACTAACCTATTAGCGAGATGCCGAAGAGCCAGTTTTTTTTCATTGCTTTTGGTTTCGTAAATCCTAGTAAGGAAATATTCTAAATTGGACGAAATCAACGCCAGGATCTTATTTTTCCACGAAGCTTCCGTCCGGAGAGGAAACGAAGTGGGGTGACGACGACGCCACACTAGGGCGCGGACCCAGCTCCCCGGCCGCGGCCTAGCATGTGGGCCCCTCGTGGCCCCCGACCTACCCTTCCGCCTACTTAAGCCTTCGTCGATAATAGTTCCAGCACGAGAGCCACGATACGGAAACCTTCCAGAAGACGCCGCCGCCGCCAATCCCATCTCTGGGATTCAGGAGATCGCCTCCGGACCAGGACATAGGCATCCCAAATGGGCCTGCCGAAGATAGTACCGGGGTTTATTGAAGGCCCACGACTCGAAGAATAAGAAGATTCTAAGCCCAAGTTGATATTAAGGAAAGTTAGAATTGTATTAGAGATGATGTTTGTAATCTTGCGGGATGAGTTGTAAATCGTCTCGGATTATGTAACTTGTACAACACGAATCCGGCTCACCTCTATATAAGGGGAGTCGAGACAAAGAAAGCATCGAATCATTGTCTCTCAAACCCTAGTTTTCATAATCGTCGAGTACTGGCTGAAACCTTCGAGATCTACTTGCCCTCTACTTCTAACTAAACCCTAGTCTACAACCCGTAGGCATTGACAAGTTAATCCCTTATCAATTGGCGCTGTCTGTGGGAACTAGAGGCGTCAAGGATCTGATCTCGATGGCACGTTCAAGATCGTCGACTTCGTCAATGATACGTCTCCGACGTATCGATAATTTCTTATGTTCCACGCCACATTATTGATGATATCTACATGTTTTATGCATACTTTACATCATATTTATGCATTTTAAGAACTAACCTATTAACGAGATGCGAAGAGCCATTCTTTGTTTTCTTTTGGTTTCGAAATCCTAGTAAGGAAATATTCTCGAATTGGACGAAATCAACGCCCAGGGGCCTATTTTCACACGAAGCTTCCGAGGAGTCAACGAAGTGGGGCCACGGGGCCTGAGGTAGGGCGGCGTGGCCCAAGCCCCGGCGCGCCACCCCTATGGTCGGGGCCCTGGTGGCCTTGACCTGCCCTTCCGCCTACAAATAGCCTTCGTCGCGAAACCCCGCACTGAGCCACGATACGAAAACCTTCCAGACCGCCGCCGCCAATCCCATCTCGGGGGATTCAGGAGATCGCCTCCGGCACCTGCTGGAGAGGGGATTCATCTCCCGGAGGACTCTACGCCGCCATGGTCGCCTCCGGAGTGATGAGTGAGTAGTTCACCCTTAGACTATGGGTCCATAGCAGTAGCTAGATGGTTGTCTTCTCCTCATTATGCTTCATTGTCGGATCTTGTGAGCTGCCAAACATGATCAAGATCATCTATTTGTAATGCTATATGTTGTGTTTGTTGGGATCCGATGAATAGAGAATACTATGTTATGTTGATTATCAATTTATATCTATGTGTTGTTTATGATCTTGCATGCTCTCCGTTATTAGTAGAGGCTCAGGCCAAGTTTTTGCTAGTAACTCCAAGAGGGGGTATTTATGCTCGATAGTGGGTTCATGTCTCCGTGAATCTGGGGGAGAGAAACCTCTAAGGTTATGGATGTACTGTTGCCACTAGGGAGAAAACATTGATGCTATGTCCGAGGATGTAGTTATTGATTACATTACGCACCATACTTAATGCAATTGTCTGTTGTTAGCAACTTAATATGGAAGGGGTTCGGATGATAACCTGAAGGTGGACTTTTTAGGCATAGATGCATGCTGGATAGCGGTCTATGTACTTTATCGTAATGCCCAATTAAATCTCACAATACTCATCATATCATGTATGTGCATGGTCATGCCCTCTCTATTTTCAATTGCCCAACCGTAATTTGTTCACCCAACATGCTATTTATCTTATGGGAGAGACACCACTAGTGGTATGGACCCCGGTCCATTGTTTACATCGAAATACAATCTACCGCAATTGTTCTACTGTTCTTCGTAAACAATCATCATCCACACTATACATCTAATCCTTTGTTACAGCAAGCCGGTGAGATTGACAACCTCACTGCTTCGTTGGGGCAAAGTACTTTGTTGTGTTGTGCAGTTCCACGTTGGCGCCGGTCCCTGGTGTTGCGCCGCACTATATCTCGCCGCCATCAACCTTCAACGTGCTTCTTGGCTCCTACTGGTTCGATAAACCTTGGTTTCATACGAGGGAAAACTTCTGCCGTACGCATCACACCTTCCTCTTGGGGTTCCCAACGGACGCGTGCTGTACGCGTGTCAAGCTCTTTTACGGCAGCCGGAGATCAAGACACGCCGCAAGGGGAGTCTCCACATCGCAATCTCTTTACTTTGTTTTTGTCTTGCATTATTTTATTTACTACTTTGTTTGCTGCACTAAATTAAAATACGAAAAAATTAGTTGCTAGTTTTACTTTATTTGCTATCTTGTTTGCACTCTATATCAAAAACACAAAAAAAATTAGTTACTTGCATTTACTTTATCTAGTTTGCTTTATTTACTGTTGCTAAAATGGGTACTCTGAAAATACTAAGTTGTGTGACTTCACAACCACAAATAATAATGATTTCTTATGCACACCTATTGCCCCACCTACTACAGCAGAATTCTTTGAAATTAAACCGCTTTACTAAATCTTGTTATGCGAGAGCAATTTTCTCTGTTAGTTCTGATGATGCTGCCTTTGCCATAATAATTTTGTTGAACTATGTGAAATGCAAAAGTATAAAGATGTAGATGGTGACATTATAAAATTAAAATTGTTCCCTTTCTCATTAAGAGGAAGAGCTAAAGATTGGTTGCTATCTCTGCCTAAGAATAGTATTGATTCATGGACTAAATGCAAGGATGCTTTTATTGGTAGATATTATCCCCCTGCTAAAATTATATCTTTGAGGAGTAGCATAATGAATTTTAAACAATTGGATAATGAGCATGTTGCACAAGCATGGGAAAGAATGAAATCCTTGGTTAAAAATTGCCCAACCCATGTGACTACTTGGATGATCATCCAAACCTTTTATGCAAGATTGAATTTTTCTTCTGGAACCTATTGGATTCAGCCTGGAGGTACCTTTATGTCCATCACTCTTGGTGAGGCAACAAAACTTCTTGATAATATGATGATTAATTACTCTGAATGGCACACGGAAAGAGCTCCACAAGGTAAGAAGGTAAATTCTGTCGAAGAAACCTCCTCCTTGAGTGATAAGATTGATGCTATTATGTCTATGCTTGTGAATGATAGGACTAATGTTGATCCTAATAATGTTCCTTAGCTTCATTGGTTGCTCAAGAAGAACATGTTGATGTCAACTTCATTAAAAATAATAATTTCAACAACAATGCTTACCGGAACAATTCTAGTAACAACTATAGGCCATATCCTTATAATAATGGCAACGGCTATGGTAATTCTTATGAGAATTCTTACAACAATAATAGGAACACACCCCCTGGACTTGAAGCCATGCTTAAAGAATTTATCAGTACACAAACTGCTTTTAACAAATCTGTTGAAGAAAAGCTTGGAAAAATCGATATACTTGCTTCTAAAGTCGATAGTCTTGCTGCTGATGTTGATCTTTTGAAATCGAAAGTTATGCCTCATGAAAATCATAATCATAAAATTGTTACTACAGCAAATGCCATCCAAGTTAGAATTAATGAGAATATAAGATTGATGGCCGAATTGCGTGCTAGGTGGGAAAGAGAAGAAAATGAAAAAGAAGATAATATAGCTAAAGTTTGGACTATTACCACCACTAGTAATGGTAATGCTACACATGTTGCTGCACCTCCTACTATTAATGGTAAAATAATTGGTGTTGGCAATGTTTCCACTTCAAATGCAAAGCGCGAAAAACTGCCTGAAATTAAAACTGCAATGCTGTGATAAACGCTGAAATTTTTTCCAACATTGGGGATGATGATCCCATTGCTTTAGATTATAATGGTATGGATTTTGATGATTGCCACATCTCTGAAGTTATAAAGTTCTTACAAAAACTTGCTAAGAGTCCTAATGCTAGTGCTATAAATTTGGCTTTCACGAAACATATTACAAATGCTCTCATAAAAGCTAGAGAAGAGAAACTAGAACGCGAAGCTTCTATTCCTAGGAAGTTAGAGGATGGTTGGGTGCCCATCATTAAGATGAAGGTCAATAACTTTGATTGTAATGCTTTATGTGATCTTGGTGCAAGTATTTCTGTTATGCCTAAGAAGATTTATAATATGCTTGACTTGCCACCATTGAAAAATTGTTATTTGGATGTTAATCTTGCTGATCATTCTACAAAGAAACCTTTGGGAAAGTTGATAATGTTCGCATTACCGTTAACAATAACCTTGTCCCCCGTGTCTACGCCTCCTTTTCCTGTAGGTGTTGGGCCTCCAAGAGCAAGGTTTGTAGAACACAAGTTTTCCCCTAAGTGGATCACCCAAGGTTTATCGAACTCGGGAGGAAGAGGTCAAAGATATCCCTCTCATGCAACCCCGAACCACAAAGCAAGAAGTCTCTTGTGTCCCCAACACCCTAATAGGCGCACTAGTTCGGCGAAGAGATAGTGAAATACGGGTGGTATGAATATATATGAGCAGTAGCAACGGCACTGAAAAGTGCTTTGCCTGGACAAGAAACAAGCAGTAGTTGCAGCAGTAGTAACGCAGGGAAACAGTAAACAAGCAGCGATAGCAGTATTTAGGAACAAGGCCTAGGGATCATACTTTCACTAGTGGACACTCTCAACATTGATCACATAAGAATAGATAAATGCATACTCTACACTCTCTTGTTGGATGATGAACACATTACGTAGGATTACACGAACCCAATGCGGAGTTAACAAGCTCCACAATTCAATGTTCATATTTAAATAACTTAGAGTGTAAGATAGATCAACACAACTAAACCAAGTACTAACGTAGCATGCACACTGTCACCTTCATGCTAAGAAAGGAGGCATAGATCATATCAATACTATCATAGCAATAGTTAACTTCATAATCTACAAGAGATCATAATCATAGCCTATGCCAAGTACTAACACGGATGCACACACTGTCACCATTACACCGTGCATGAGGAATAAAACTACTTTAATAACATCACTAGAGTAGCACATAGAATAGTAGTGATACAAAACTCATATGAATCTCAATCATGTAAAGCGCTCTGATGATTATTATTGAGGTACATGGGAGAGAGATGAACCACATAGCTACGGCGGAGCCCTCAGCCTCGGGGGTGAATTACTCCCTCCTCATCATGGAGGCAGCGATGACGGTGAAGATGGCGGTGAAGACGGCGGTGGAGATGGCTCCGGGGCAATTCCCCGTCCCGGCGAGTCGTGCCGGAACAGACGACTTCTGTCCCCCGAATTGGACTTTCGCGATGGCGGCGGCTCTGGATGGTTTTCTCTGTTTCCGTCGAACTTTTTCGTATCGAGGTTTTAGGTCGAGGGGCTTCTTATAGGCGAAGAGGCGGCGTCAGAAGGTCGAAGGGGCGACGACACTATAGGGCGGCGCGGCAAGGGCCTGGGCCACGCCGGCCTATGGTCTGGGGGCCCAGTGCCCCCTCTTTGGCGGTTCTCGTGTGTTCGGATGCTTCCGGCAAAATAGGAACCTGGGCGTTGATTTCGTCCAATTAGAATATTTCTTTACTAGGATTTTTGAAACCAAAAATAGCTGAAAAAAAGGAACGGCTTCGAATCTTTAATAGGTTAGTTCGGTAAAATGCACGAATATGACATAAAGTGTGCATAAAACATGTAGATATCATCAATAATGTGGCATGGAACATAAGAAATTATCGATACGTCGGAGACGATCATCCCCAGTCTTGGATATTGAATGCAATGCATCTTGTCCCATCATATTGGGAAGACCTTTTCTTCGAACTGTTGGTGCTATCATTGATATGAAGGAAGGTAATATTAAATATCAATTTCCTCTCAAGAAAGGTATGGAACACTTCCCTAGAAAGAGAATGAAGTAACCTTTTGATTCTATTATTAGAACAAATTATGATGTTGACACTTCGTCTCTTGATAACACTTGATACACACTTTCTGCGCCTAGCTGAAAGGCGTTAAAGAAAAGCGCTTATGGGAGACAACTCATGTTTTTACTACAGTACTTTTGTTTTTATTTTGAGTCTTGGAAGTTTTTTACTACTGTAGCAACCTCTCCTTATCTTAGTTTTGTGCATTGTTGTGCCAAGTAAAGTCGTTGATAGTAAGGTTCATACTAGATTTGGATTACTGCGCAGAAACAGATTTCTTTGCTGTCACGAATCTGGGCCAAATTCTCTGTAGGTAACTCAGAAAATTATGCCAATTTACGTGAGTGATCCTCAGATATGTACGCAACTTTCATTCAATTTGAGCATTTTCATTTGAGCAAGTCTGGTGCCTCAATAAAATTGTCTTTACGAACTGTTCTGTTTTGACAGATTCTGCCTTTTATTTCGCATTGCCTGTTTTGATATGCTCGATGGATTTTTCGATTCCATTGACTTTGAGTAGCTTTGTGCAATGTCCAGAAGTGTTAAGAATGATTATGTAACCTCTGAACATGTAAATTTTGATTGTGCACTAACCCTCTAATGAGTTGTTTTGAGTTTGGTGTGGAGAGTTTTCAAGGATCAAGAGAGGGAGATGATACAACATGATCAAGGAGGTGAAAGCTCTAAGCTTGGGGATGCCCCGGTGGTTCACCTGCATATTTCAAGAAGACTCAAGCGTCTAAGCTTGGGGATGCCCAAGGCATCCCCTTCTTCATCGACAACATTATCGGGTTCCTCCTGAAACTATATTTTATTCCATCACATCTTATGTGCTTTGCTTGGAGCGTCGGTTTGTTTTTGTTTTTGTTTTGTTTGAATAAAATGGGTCCTAGCATTCATTGTTTGGGAGAGAGACACGCTCCGCTATTGCATATGGACAAATATGTCCTTAGGCTTTACTCATAATATTCTGGCGAAGTTTCTTCTTCGTTAAATTGTTATATGGTTGGAATTGGAAAATGATACATGTAGTAATTTGCTAAAATGTCTTGGATAATGTGATACTTGGCAATTGTTGTGTTCATGTTTAAGCTCTTGCATCATATACTTTGCACCTATTAATGAAGAAATACATAGAGCATGCTAAAATTTGGTTTGCATAATTGGTCTCTCTAAGGTCTAGATAATTTCTAGTATTGAGTTTGAACAACAAGGAAGACGGTGTAGAGTCTTATGATGTTTACAATATGTCTTTTATGTGAGTTTTGCTGCACCGCTTCATCCTTGTGTTTGTTTCAAATAGCCTTGCTAGCCTAAACCTTGTATCGAGAGGGAATACTTCTCATGCATCCAAAATACTTGAGCCAACCACTATGCCATTTGTGTCCACCATACCTACCTACTACATGGTATTTCTCACCATTCCAAAGTAAATTGCTTGAGTGCTACCTTTAAAATTCTATCCTCTACCTTTGCAATATATAGCTCATGGGACAAATAGCCTAAAAACTATTGTGGTATTGAATATGTACTTATGCACTTTATCTCTTATTAAGTTGCTTGTTGTCCGATAACCATGTTCCAGGGACGCCATCAACTACTCTTTGTTGAATATCATGTGAGTTGCTATGCATATTCGTCTTGTCTGAAGTAAGGGAGATTTACCACCAAAATGGTTAGAGCATTGCATAATGTTAGAGAAGAACATTGGGTCAGCTAACTAAAGCCATGATCCATGGTGGAGGTTTCAGTTTTTGGACAAATATCCTCAATCTCATGAGAAAATTAATTGTTGCTACATGCTTATGCATAAAGAGGAGTCCATTATCTGTTGTCTATGTTGTCCCGTGTGGATGTCTAAGTTGAGAATAATCAATAGCGAAATCCGATGCGAGCTTTCTCCTTAGAACTTTGTACATGCGGCATAGAGGTACCCCTTTGTGACACTTGGTTAAAACATGTGCATTGCGATGATAATCCAGGTATCCGAGCTAATTAGGACAAGGTGCGGGCACTATTAGTATACTATGCATGAGGCTTGCAACTTGTAGGATATAATTTACATAACACATATGCTTTATTACTACCGTTGACAAAATTGTTTCTTGTTTTCAAAACCAAAGCTCTAGCACAAATACAGCAATCGATGCTTTCCTCTTTGAAGGACCTTTCTTTTACTTTTATGTTGAGTCATTCACCTATCTCTCTCCACCTCAAGAAGCAAACACTTGTGTGAACTGTGCATTTATTCTACATGCTTGCATATTGCACTTGTTATATTACTCTATGTTGACAATATCCATGAGATATACATGTTATAAGTTGAAAGCAACCGAAAACTTAATCTTCCTTTGCGTTGCTTCAATACCTTTACTATGAATTATTGCTTTATGAGTTAACTCTTATGCAAGACTTATTGATGCTTGTCTTGAAGTACTATTCATGAAAAGTCTTTGCTATATGATTCATTTGTTTACTCATGTCATTTACATTGTTTTGATCGCTGCATTCATTACATATGCTTACAATAGTATGATCAAGGTTATGATGGCATGTTACTCCATAAATTATCTTTGTTATCGTTTACCTGCTCGACGAGCAGAAACTAAGCTTGGGGATGCTGATACGTCTTCGACGTATCGATATTTCTTATGTTCCATGCCACATTATTGATGATATCTACATGTTTTATGCATACTTTACATCATATTTATGCATTTTCTGAACTAACCTATTAACGAGATGCCGAAGAGCAGTTGCTGTTTTCTGCTGTTTTTGGTTTCAGAAATCCTAGTAAGGAAATATTATCGGAATTGGACGAAATCAACGCCCAGGGGCCTATTTTCACACGAAGCTTCCAGAAGACGAAGAGTCATGAAGTGGGGCCACGGGCGGCCGAGATGGTAAGTGTTGCGGCCCCGAGCCTTGGCCGCGCCACCCTGTGGTACAGGCGCTCGCACGCCCCTTGACCTGCCCTTCCGCCTACAAATAGCCTTCGCGGAAGCCCCCGATCGAGAGCCACGATACGGAAAGCCTTCCAGGACGCGCCGCCGCCAATCCCATCTCTGGGGATTGGAGATCGCCTCGCACCTGCCGGAGAGGGGATTCATCTCCCGGAGGACTCTACGCCGCCATGGTCGCCTCGGAGTGATGAGTGAGTAGTTCACCCCTGGACTATGGGTCCATAGCAGTAGCTAGATGGTTGTCTTCTCCTCATTTTGCTTCATTGTTGGATCTTGTGAGCTACCGAACATGATCAAGATCATCTATTTGTAATGCTATATGTTGTGTTTGTTGGGATCCGATGAATAGAGAATACTATGTTATGTTGATTATCAATTTATATCTATGTGTTGTTTATGATCTTGCATGCTCTCCGTTATTTAGAGGCTCTGGCCAAGTTTTTGCTAGTAACTCCAAGAGGGGGTATTTATGCTCGATAGTGGGTTCATGTCTCCGTGAACCTGGGAGGGGTGACAGAATCTAAGGTTATGGATGTGCCGTTGCTACTAGGGATAAAACATTGATGCTATGTCCGAGGATGTAGTTATTGATTACATTACGCACCATACTTAATGCAATTGTGTGTTAGCAACTTATACAAAGGTTCTGATAACTCGAAGGTGGACTTTTAGGCATAGATGCATCGGATAGCGGTCTATGTACTTTGTCGTAATGCCCAATTAAATCTCACAATACTCATCATATCATGTATGTGCATGGTCATGCCCTCTCTATTTGTCAATTGCCCAACTGTAATTTGTTCACCCAACATGCTATTTATCTTATGGGAGAACACCACTAGTGAACTGTACCCGGTCCATTCTTTACATCTGAAATACAATCTACTGTTGTTCTACTTTCTCTGCAAACAATCATCATCCACACTATACATCTAATCCTTTGTTACAGAAAGCCGGTGAGATTGACAACCTCATGTTTCGTTGGGGCAAAGTACTTTGGTTGTGTTGTGCAGTTTCCACGTTGGCCGGAATCCGGTGTTGCGCCGCACTACATCTCGCCGCCATCAACCTTCAACGTGCTTCTTCCTCCTACGGTTCGATAAACCTTGGTTTCATACCGAGGGAAAACTTGCCGCTGTACGTATCACACCTTCCTCTTGGGTTCCCAACGGACGCGTGCCGTACGCGTATCGATCAACGCAAGCAACGCGATGGATCGAGGTAAACAGATCGCAACTGGTCCCGTCGATTTTGTTCCTCACCCGCCTCCCGTTGGATGCATATGTGTATCTGGAGGAGCCTATGGAGATGATATTCGGAAGGTTTCACTTTCGTCGAGAAAGGGGAGTGTATCGTGTCGAAATTCCAGTCCAATCGGGGTTAGTGGTGGTCGATTAGATTTCCTTTCAACATCGTGATCCGGTCGGGAAGCGGAGGAAACTTCATGTCGCCATCAACTTTAGGGCAAGCGAAAAGCTCGCCAGATCTTCAGCGACATGTCGTTTTGAGTCATCGCGGACTCCTATAGCAGCGACTCAGAAAGCATCGACGACTTCGACTTCATCGACAAATGTACGGTGGGCAAGGTCTTCACCAATCTTGATAATGGTGTCACCAAACCTAGCATAGATCTGAATACAAAGTACCGTAGATTTGTATGTCGGAGAACCAAGCGTGATCAGGGAGGAAACATACGAGGCTTTTCGACGATTTGGAAATCATACGTCGATCCCTACGATTTTACGACGAGTCTGAGCAACAAATATGTTGGATCTGAGCCTCGAGATAAGTTCAACTTCCATAAGCAGCATGGGATAGAAGCAGCAAGGGAATGACTATGGATGGCTCAGAACGAATGGCCACAATAGCTACACCAGGAAGAGTTGCAAAGCATATCAATACGAGGCTCGCACCCAGTACACCAGGGAGTGGAAGCAGGGCGACGCTTTAAACAAAAGAAAGGAGGCAGCCTCTGCATCAAGTAGGCGAAGGCGGAGCGGGTCGACAATGCAGAACCCGGGTGATAGCCACGGGGAAGCTGCAGAGCGAGAGCAAGATCAAGGTTGCAAAACATACACGAAGGAGAAAGAGAGCACTTGGTTCAAAACCTCGACATGTCTTTTATGTCGGTAGACACGAGAGGGAACATCATCCCTAAGACACCAAAGGCTGGGTATATGGCGACCTGAGGCTTTCATCCTTGCCTCGAGGCCACCTCCGGAGATCAGGGAGGAAATTGTACAACATGCAGCGAGGTTGGAGCCATGGGAACGGCGTTTGCAACAACAGAAGGAACGACAAGGCAAAATAGTCCCGACACGAGCGGCAACGGAAGCGACTCCAGAAGGGACAAGTGGAGCAGAGACAGAAACGCTAGCAAGGGTTGACAGAGCGCGACAAAATAGAAGGGAACAGCGGCATTCCCCGGAGCTAAACGACGAGGATATGTGCGGTTTGCCATGTTTCACGAGGAGAGTCCGAAAAACTCGAGTCCCCTCTGGATTTAAGTTGCCTGATAACTTCAAAAAATTCGACGGTCTACAGGATCCAGAGGATTGGCTAGTTGATTACCTCGAGACGGTAAAGCTCACAGGAGGGACCAGAGCAACAGCCATGCAAAGCATCCAAGTGCATTTGAGTGGAGCCGCGCGGTCTTGGATAAAGAAACTCCCTCCAGGATCTATGGAAGCAGTGGGATAGCTTGAGGACGTGTTAAATCAAAGAACTTAAGTCCACACATAAAAAACTGCGTCATTAGAGGAATTGAGGGCGTGTCGACAAAAGCCAGGCGAGCCAATGAGAAAATATATCCAAGGTGGAATATCATCAAAAACTACGTGGAAATATATCGACGAAAAAGAAGAGAGCAATAGATACGTTTTTAACGCGAGGGAATCGAGCGGAGATTTTGTCGAGATTTGGGCGGGACAATCCAAGGAGACGGTATCCGCATTAATGGAGATAGCAAATAGATGAGCGGATGGAGAAGTTGCTGTTCTACGTATGGCATGGGTCACGAGAGGAGGACCGCGAGTATCAAAGTGGCGACGATTTCCTCGCGGTACTCAAATTCACGATGCTCACAGGCAGAATTTGAATTTGGCTTAGAACAGCGCGGAGGAAGCAGTAGAGATGATTACCGGAGGAGCAACGACGTTGAGCGACAATGCGGATGACTCTCGAAACAACGGAGACAAAGTAGCGGATCAAGGTTCGAGGCCTTTTGTGTCTCCAGGGAGATGATGAGCGAGCCGTGTCGGATACTTCTATCTCGATAATAACGGAAAGACGGTCGGGACATCTGCCCAGGAAGGATTCTTGAGAATTTCCGGGCAATGTTAAGGTGGGCGGGGGCATGCTAATACTCGGGCTTTGCTAATCCTCAAGGACCCCGGGGAGTGAGATTCGCACCACCCCTCCTCCCTTGTTACGGACCAGTACGACATCAACTTAGAACAGCGGCGACACACTGTAGCCTTATGTTGATCCCTGTCTAACGGAGCGATCTCAATGATTCGAAAGGAAGGCCATCCAATAGGGCTCGAGTAATCTCGCAAACGGTGTTCATGGCAGAAAAAGATGCCTCCGCCAACGATCGAGTATCTTAATTGAGTCGGGGACAGATATTGACTTCACCATGGACCATCCACGGCAGTTCCCTCGACCGGGGGCGGTCAACACTCATATTACCGGCGATCCTTAACGAGGGTTCGATGTATCTCGCGTGTCATTCATAGATGGCGCGGCCCCGGCTCAGAGCATATATGTATGCGGATACATTAAGGAAGATGAACATATCCCAAGCAAACTTGAAACTGGATGGATTTGATATCATGATACGTCTCCGACGTATCGATAATTTCTTATGTTCCATACCACATTATTGATGATATCTACATGTTTATACTTTATGTCATATTTATGCATTTCCGGCACTAACCTATTAACGAGATCACGAAGAGGCAGTTCTTTGTTTTTACGCTGTTTTAGTTTCGAAATCCTAGTGAAAATATTCTCGGAATTGAATGAAATCAGCCGCACGGGGGCTTTGACACCACAAGCTTCGGAAGACCGAAGAGAGCAGAGTGGGGCCACGGGCGGCGGACACTAGGGCGCGCAGCGAGGTCTTCGCGCCGGCGCCTGTCGTCTGGGCCCTCGTGGCGGCCCGCCGAGCCTGCCCTTCCGCCTACAAATAGCCTTCGTCGCAAGCCCCAGTGTCAGGCACGTCTGGAAAACCTTCCGGAGCCTTGCCCATGCTTCAATCCCATCTGGGGGATTCGGAGATGTCTCCAGCACCCTGCTTGGGAGAGGGATTCATCTCACGGGAGGGACTCCTACGCCGCCATGGTCGCCTCTGGAGTGATGAGTAGGTAGTCTACCTGAATTTACGGGTCCATAGCAGTGCCTAGATGGTTGTCTTCTCCTCATTATGCTTCATTGTCGGATCTGTGAGCTACCTAACATGATCAAGATCATCCCCATCTGTAATGCTATATGTGTGTTTGTTGGGATCAGATGAATAGAGAATACTATGTTATGTTGATTATCAATTTATATCTATGTGTTGTTTATGATCTTGCATGCTCTCAGTTATTAGTAGAGGCTCTGGCTAAGTTTTTACTCTTAACTCCAAGAGGGTATTTATGCTCGATAGTGGGTTCATGTCTCTAATAATGGGGAGGGAGAGAAACCTCTAAGGTTATGGATGTCTTGTTGCCACTAGGGATAAAACATTGATGCTATGTCAGAGTATGTAGTTATTGATTACATTACGCACCATACTTAATGCAATTGTCTGTTGTTTTCAACTTAATGCTGGAAGGGGTGGATGATAATTTGAAGGTGGACTTTTTAGGCATAGATGCATCTTCTGGATAGCATTCTATGTACTTGTCGTAATGCCAATTAAATCTCACAATACTCATCATATCATGTGTGCATGGTCATACCCTCTCTGTTGTCAATTGCCCATCTAGTTGTAATTTGTTCACCAACATGCTATTTATCTTATGGGAGAGACACCTCTAGTGAGCTGTTGGACCCCGATCCATTCTTTACATCTGAAGCCACAATCTGCAACAACTGTTCTTCGCAAACAATCGTCATCATCCACACTATACATTAATCCTTTATTCTGACAAGCCGGTGAGATGACAACCTCTTTGTTTCGTTGGGGCAAAGTACTTTGGTGTGTTGTGCAGGTTCCACGCGCCGGTTTCACGGTGTTGCGCCGCACTACATCTCGCCGCCATCAACCTTCAACGTCCTTCTTGGCTCCTCGGGTTCGATAAACCTTGGTTTCATATTGAGGGAAACTGGCTGTGCGCACCACACCTTCCTCTTGGGGTTCCCAACGGACCAGTGCGTACACGTGTCAAGCAGATTTTCTGAGCGCGGGTGCGGCGTGAATCAAGACATGTTTGAGGAGTCTCCACCAATCCAATCTCTTTACTTTGTTTTTGTCTTGCTTTACTTTATTACTACTTTGTTTGATGCACTAAATCAAAACACACAAAAAATTAGTTACTAGTTTACTTTACTTGCTATCTTGTTTATATATCAAAAACACAAAAATTAGTTACTTAATTTACTTTATTTTTATTATCATGATAGTCCCGTAGTTGTCACTCTATCACCGGAGGAATCGATCTTCACTTTTTAAACAAGGTGGTGAAGAGAATTTTAAAGAAGCTTGGTCTAGAATTTTTTTGATTCTTATAGTAACCGAACCTAAAATGACCTTAAGTTTGCTTCTTAGTAACTTTTATTTTGGGCTTATTCTTCGTTATAGATATGCCTTAGATGCTGTAGTGGGAGGAGATTTCCTTCATTGTGATGGGGATCAAGCTTTTAATGCCATAAGAAAATTGATTACATCATCTAGCTCCGATAATAATTTTGATCCATCTCATGCTAGCATGCATAATAGATTAAATGCTCTCGAAACAGATATATCCTGTTTAAAAGAAGTGTATAACCAAATTCGCGGATACTATGATTATGTTCCATTAAGCTTCGAACCTTCAATGTGGGTGCTTACCGTTAAAGTTGCTATTGGTGGTGAAACTTTAATGCTCGTTGTGATATTATGTCTGAGTTTTGCCTTATGCCTAAAAGTATTTATGAATCTTTGACACTCTGGGAACTTACTGAAGGGGGAGAAGAAATAACTCTTACTGATAACTCTGTTATTCCTAAGGGTATAGCTGAAGGTGTTTTCACAACCTTTCTTGGAAGGACAGTATCCACTGATTATCTCATTATTGAATGTGTAGGGACAGGACAAATCACGCTTGGAAGATCCCTGCTGAAACTCATGGGAGCAATCATAGATGTTGGGAAAGGCACTCTAAATTTTACCTCTACACCCGGATGCGGTCATATATTCCCAAGACCCAAGAGTAGGAATAAGAGTAAGAAGGGCAAGAGCAATGCCCCTGGTAAGAATATGAATGCTTCACCTCTTGATAATACTTGATATACACTTTCTGCGCCTAGCTGAAAGACGTTAAAGAAAAGCGCTTATGGGAGACAACCCATATTTTCTCTGATATTTTATTTTATATTTGAGTCTTGGAGAGTTGTTTACTACTGTAGCAACCTCTCCTTATCTTAGTTTTGTGCATTGTTGTACCAAATAAAGTCGTTGATAGTAAGGTTCATACTAGATTTGGATTACTGCGAGAAACAGATTTCTTGCGCTATCACGAATCTGGGCCTAATTCTACGTCGGTAACTCAGAAAATTATGCCAATTTAAATGAGTGATTCCTCAGATATATGCGCAACTTTCATTCAGTTTGAGCATTTTCATTTGAGCAAGTCTGGTGCCTCAATAAAATTCGTCTTTACGAACTGTTATGTTTTGACAGATTCTGCCTTTTATTTCGCATTGCCTGTTTTGCTATGTTTGATGGATTTCTTAGTTCCATTAACTTTCAGTAGCTTTGTGCAATGTCCAGAAGTGTTAAGAATGATTATGTCACCTGTGAACATGTATATTTTGAATTGTGCACTAGCCCTCTAATGAGTTGTTTTGAGTTTGGTGTGGAGGAAGTTTTCAAGGATCAAGAGAGGAGGATGATACAATATGATCAGGAAGTGAAAGCTCTAAGCTTGAGGATGCCCCGGTGGTTCACCTTTGCATATGAAGAAGACTCAGGCGATACAAGCTTAAGGATGTCTTGACATCCCCTTCTTCATCGACAACATTGTCAGGTTCCTCTAGTGAACTATATTTTTGTTAGTCATCTTATGCACTTTCCTTGGAGCGTCGGTTTGTTTTTGTTTTTGTTTGAATAAAATGGATCCTAGCATTCTTTGTGGGAGAGAGACACGCTCCGGCATTGCATATGGACAAATATGTCCTTAAGCTTTACTCATAATTCATGGCGCAGTTTCTTCTTCGTTAAATTGTTATATGGTTTGGAATTGGAAAATGATACATGTAGTAATTGCTAAAATGTCTTGGATAATGTGATGCTAGCAATTGTTGTGCTCATGTTTAGCTCTTGTATCATATAGCACACACCCATTAATGACGAAATACATAGAGCATGCTAAAATTTGGTTTGCATAATTGTCTCTCTAAGGTCTAGATATTTCTAGTTATGAGTTTGAACAACAAGGAAGGCAGTTTGCAGAGTCTTATAATGTTTACAATATGTCTTTTATGTGAGTTTTGCTGCCGCTTCATCCTTGTGTTTGTTTCAGAAATAACCTTGCTAGCCTAAACCTTGTATAAAGAGGGAATACTTCTCATCCATCCAAAATACTTGAGCCAACCACTATGCCATTTGTGTCCACCATACCTACCTACTACATGGTATTTCTCAGCCATTCCAAAGTAAATTGCTTGGGTGCTACCTTTCAAAATTTCTATCCTCTACCTTTACAATATATAGCTCATGGGATAAATAGCCTAAAAACTATTGTGGTATTGAATATGTACTTATACACTTTATCTCTTATTAAATTGCTTTGTTGTGCGATAACCATGTTCACAGGATGCCATCAACTACTCTTTGTTGAATATCATGTGAGTTACTATGCATGTTCGTCTTGTACTGAAGTAAAGGAGATTTACCACTAAAATGGTTAAAGCATGCATATTGTTAGAAGAACATTGGGCTGCTAACTAAAAACTGAATCATGGTGGAAGTTTAGGTTTTGGACATATATCCTCGATCTCATAGAGAATAGTAATTGTTGCTACATGCTTATGCATTTAAAGGAGTCCATTATCTGTTGTCTATGTTGTCAGAGTATAGATGTCTAAGTTGAGAATAATAAAAAGCGAGAAATCCAATGAGTGCTTTCTCCAGGCGGCATAGAGGTACCCCTTTGTGACACTTGGTTAAAACATGTGCATTGCGATGATAATCCTGGTAATCCGAGCTAATTAGAACAAGGTGCGGGCACTATTAGTATCACATGCATGAAGCAACTTGTCAGATATAATTTACATAACACATATGCTTTATTACTCCCAGTTGACAAAATTGTTTCTTGTTTTCAAAACCAAAGCTCTAGCACAAATATAACAAAACCGATGCTTTCCTCTTTTGAAGGACCTTTCTTTTTAACTTTTATTGTTGAGTCAGTTCTCCTATCTCTCTCCACCTGAAGCAAACACTTGTGTGAGCTGTGCATTGATTCCCACATACTTGCATATTGCGCTTGTTATATTACTTTGCATTGACAATATCCATGAGATATACATGTTATAAGTTGAAAGCAACTGTTGAAGCTTCATCTTCCTTTGTGTTGCTTCAATACCTCTACTATGAATTTATTACTTTATGAGGTTAACTCTTATGCAAAACTTATTGATACTTGTCTTGAAAGTATTATTACATGAAAAGTCTTTGCTATATGATTCATTTGTTTACTCATGTCATTTACATTCTGTTTTGATCGCTGCATTCCTACATATATGTTCACAATAGTATGATCAAGGTTATGATGGCATGTCACTCAGAAATTATCTTTGTTATCATTTTTCCTGCTCGGGACGAGCAGAACTAAGCAGGGATGCGTACGTCTTTCCAGGCGTATCGATAATTTCTTATGTTCCATGCCACATTATTGATGATATCTACATGTTTATACACTTTATGTCATATTTATGCATTTTCCGGCACTAACCTATTAACGAGATGCGAAGAGCCAGTTTGCTGTTTTACTGCTGTTTTTGGTTTCGAAATCCTAGTAGGGAAATATTCGCGGAATTGGACTAACGCCCAGGGGCCTATTTTACCACGAAGCTTCCGGAAGAATGAAGAGAGACGAAGTGGGGCCACGAGGCGACCGGACACTGGGCGAGCGCGGCCAGGGTCTTGGCCGCGCGGCTGCACCCATCGTCTGGGCCCCTACGCGACACATGACCTGCCCTTGGCCTACAAAATAGCCTTGAAGTCGCGAGAGCCCCCGATGCGGGAGCCACGATACGGAAAACCTTCCCGGGACGCCGCCGAATCCCATCTCGGGGGATTCGAGAGATCGCCTCCGGCACGCTGCCGGAGAGGGGATTCATCTCTGGGAGGACTCTACACCGCCATGATCGCCTCCGGAGTGAGTGAGTAGTTCACCCCCTGGACCATGGGTCCACGCGGTAGCTAGATGGTTGTCTTCTCCTCATTATGCTTCATTGTCGGATCTTGTGGGCTGTTTCCCCCTCCTTTCCTGTAGGCAGTGTTGATCCTCCAAGAGCAGAGGTTTTGTAGAATAGCAACAAGTTTCCCCTTAAGTGGATCACCCAGGTTTATCGAACTCGAGGAGGGAAGAGGTCAAGATATCCTCTCATGCCAACCTGCTGACCACAAAGTAAGAAGTCTCTTGTGTCCCCAACACACCCACTAGGTGCACTAGTTCAGTGAAGAGATAGTGAAATACGGTGGTGTGAATATATATGAAAGGCGGTAGCAACGGTGCGAGAAAAATGACTTGGCTGGCGTGTAGTTGATGGTGGTAGTATTACAACAGTAACGCAATAAAATAGTAAACAAGCGGCGATAGCAGTTGATTCAGGAACAAGGCCTAGGGATTACTTTCACTAGTGGGACCTCTCAACATTGATCACATAACAGAATAGATAAATGCATACTCTACACTCTCTTGTTGGATAGACACATTGCGTAGGATTACCAACGAACCCTCAATGCGGAGTTAACAAGCTCCACAATTCAATGTTCCTTATTTAAATAACCTTAAAGTGTAAGATAGATCAACACGACTAAACCAAGTACTAACGTAGCATGCACCCACTATCACCTTCATGCTAAGAAAGGAGAATAGATCTCATCAATACCATCATAGCAATAGTTAACTTCATAATCTCGATTATAATCATAGCCTACGCCCAAGTACTAACACGGATACTGCTGTCACCATTACACCGTGCGGGAGGAATAAAACTACTTTAATAACATTGCTAGAGTAGCACTTAGATAAATTGTGATACAAAACACATTGCAATCATAAAGAGATATAAATAAGCACTTCACTATGCCATTCATAACGGTGAATAAGTATTCTGTGAATATAGCCTAGAGACCCACACGGTGCACACATTGTCACCTTTACACAAATGGGACAAAGTCTCAGGAGATCACATAATTAAAATTCACTTGACTAGCATAAACATCTAGATTACAAGCATCATCATATGAATCTCAATCATGTAAGGCGACTCATGAGATTATTGTATTGATACATAGGAGAGAGATGAACACATAGCTACCGGTACGGCCCCGGGCCTCGATGGAGAACTACTCCCTCACCATGGGAGCGGCGGTGATGAGATGGCGGTGGAGATAGCAGCGGTGTCGATGGAGAAGCCTTAAGGCACTTCCCCGAGATTCGGCGAGCGTCTTGCAGACGAGAGATCTGTCCCCAGATCTTGGTGTCACGGTGGCGGCGGCTGGAGGTTTACGTGGGTTTCGTCGAACGTCTCGGGGTTTCGCGACGGAGGCTTTAAATAGAGCGGAAGGGCAGCCTCGGGAGGGTCACGAGGGCCACACACCATAGGGCGCGCGGCCCCACCTCTGCGCCCAGGGGTGGTGTGGGGCCCCCAGGGGTTCCCTCTGGCGGCTCTCGGGTGTTACGGATGCTTCAGGGCAAAATAGGAACACAGGCGTTGATTTCGTCGATTCGAAATATTTCGTTACTAGGATTTCTGAAACCAAAAACGACACAAACGCGCACTTCGGCATCTTGTTAATAGGTTAGTTCAGAGAAAATACGAATATGACACCAGTGTATAAAACATACAGATAACATGATAATGTGGCATGGAACACAAGAAATTAGCGATCGTCGGAGGCGTATCAGCATCCCCAAACTTAGTTACTTTCGTCCAGAGCAGGTAAGCGATAAACAAAGATAATTTCTAGTGACATTCCATCATAAACTTGATCATATTGTAAACATATGTAATAAATCAACAATCCAAGACAATGGTAATGACATGAGTAAACAAGCTGAATCATAAAGCAAAGACTTTTCATGAATAGTACTTAGAGACAAGCATCATCAATAAAGTCTTGCATAAGAGTTACTCATAAAGCAATAAATTCTTAGTAAAGGTATTAAAGCAACACAATGGAAGATTAAGTTTCAGCGGTTGCTTTCAACTTGTAACATGTATATCTCGTGGATATTGTCAACATAGAGTAATATAATAAGTGCAATATGCAAGTATGTAGGAATCAATGCAGTTCACACAAGTGTTTGCTTCTTGAGGTGGAGAGAGATAGGTGAACTGACTCAACAATGAAAGTAAAAGAATGGTCCTCCATAGAGGAAAAACATCGATTGCTATATTTGTGCTAGAGCTTTGATTTTGAAAACATGAAACAATTTTGTCAGGGTAGCAATAAAGCATATGTATCATGTAAAATTATATCTTACAAGTTACATGAAAGCCTCATGCATAGTATACTAATAGTGCCGCCTTGTCCTAATTAGCTTGGACTACGGATCATCACAATGCACATGTTTTAACCAAGTGTCACAAGGGGGTACCTCTATGCCACTTTGTACAAAGATTACAGGAGAAAGCTAGCATTGGATTTCTTCTTGATTATTCTCAACTTAGACATCCATACGGAGACAACATAGACAAGAGATAATGGACTCCTCTTTTATGCATAAGCATGTAACAACAATTAATAATTTTCTCATATGAGATTGAGGATATGCGTCCACTGAAACTTCACCATGAATCATGGCTTTAGTTAACGGCCCAAATTTCTTCTCTAACAATATGCATGCTTAACCATAAGGTGGTAGATCTCTCTT
Source organism: Lolium multiflorum (assembly GCA_030979885.1). NCBI lineage: Eukaryota > Viridiplantae > Streptophyta > Magnoliopsida > Poales > Poaceae > Lolium > Lolium multiflorum. Next base: position 240,918,054 of record CM061751.1, on the reverse strand, counting down.
ACTTGAGAAAGGCAGACATGCATAGCAACTCACATGATGTTAACAAAGAATAGTTGATGGCGTCCCCAGAAACATGGTTATGCTAACAAGCAACCAACAAGAGATAAAGTGCATCAGTACATATTCAATACCACAATAGTTTTTAAGCTATTTGTCCCATGAGCTATATATTGCAAAGGTGAATGATGGAATTTTAAAGGTAGCACTCAAGCAATTTACTTTGGAATCACTACAAGAAAAGTTTATAGTAGGTAGGTATGGTGGACACAAATGGCATAGTGGTTGGCTCAAGTATTTTGGATGCATGAGAGGTATTCCCTCTCGATACAAAGTTTAGGCTAGCAAGGCTATTTGAAACAAACACAAGGATGAACGGTGCAGCAAAACTCACATAAAAGACATATTGTAAACATTATAAGACTCTACCGTCTTCCTTGTTGTTCAAACTCAATACTAGAAATTATCTAGACCTTAGAGAAACCAAATATGCAAACCAAATCTTAGCATACTCTATGTATTTCTTCATTAATGGGTGCAAAGTATATATGATGCGAGAGCTTAAACAAGATCTACAATTTCAAAATGTCACATTATCCAAGACATTTTAGCAAATTACTACATGTAGCATTTCCAATTCCATCCATATAACAATTTTGTGAAAGAAAACTTAGCCATGAATACTAAAAGCTAAGAACACATGTGTTCATATGAACAGCGGACGTGTCTCTCTCCCACACACAAGCATTTATTCAAACAAAAACAAAAAACAAAAACAAGCCCAGAAACGCTCAAAGAAAAGCACATAAGATGTGATGGAGATAAAAATATAGTTTCAGAAGAACCCGATAATTTGTCGATGAAGAAGGGGATGCCTTGGGCATCCCCAGACATTAGATGCTTGAGTTTTCTTGAAATATGCGGGGCCACAAGGGCATCCCCAAGCTTAGAGCTTTTCCTCTTCTTGATCATAGTATATCATCCTCCTCTCTTGACCCTTGAAAACTTCCTTCCCACACCAAACTTCTCATAAACTTCATTAGAGGGGTTAGTACATAATCAAAAACTCCCATGTTTAGAGGTGACACAATCATTATTAACACTTCTGGACATTGCTCAAAGCTACTGGAAGGTAATGGAACAAAGAAATCCACCCAACACAGCGAAAGAAGCAATACAAAAGGCAGAATCTGTTAAAACAGAACAGTCCGTAAAAGACGAATTTTTAATAAATACTTCCGTTGCTCAGATCAGAAAACTCAAAACTAATGAAAGTTGCGTACATATCTGAAGATACGCACGTAAATTGGCATATTTTCTGAGGATTTACATGGAAAACAGCCCAGATTCGTGATAGATAGAAATCATTTCTGCGCAGAAATCCAAATCTAGTATCAACTTTCGATTAGAGGCTTCGCTTGGCACAGCAAAACACAAAACTAAGATAAGGAAGTTGCTACAGTAGTAAACAACTTCCAAGACACAAATATAAAACAAAATTACTGTAGCAAAATAAACACATGGGTTATATCTCCCAAGAAGTGCTTTCTTTATAGCCATTAAGATGGGCTCAATGATTTTAATGATGCACTCGCAAGAAATAGTATTTGAAGCAAAAGAGAGCATCAGAGGCAAATTCAAAACACATTTAAGTCTAACATGCTTCCTATGCAAAGGAATTTTGTAAATAAACAAATTCATGAAGCATAATGCAACAAGCATAGGAAGATAAAACAAGTGTAGCTTGAAAAATTTCAGCACATAGAGAGGTATTTTAGTAACATGAAAATTTCTACAACCATATTTTCCTCTCTCCTACTTCAGTAACATGAGCAAACTCAACAATATAACTATCAAATTAAACATTCTTATCATGAGTCTCATGCATAAAATTATTACTCTCCACATAAGCATAATCAATTTTATTAGTAATAGTGGGAGCGAATTCAAACACAGTAGCTATCATTATTATTCTCATCAAGTGTGGAGGCATAGTATTATCATCATAAAATTACTCTCCACCAGTAGGCGGCGTTAAAAGACCAATATCATTATAATCATCATAAATAGGAGGCAAAGCCTCATCAAAGAAAATTTTCTCCTCAATGTGGGGGACTAAAAGATCATGAAAACCACTTCCCCAAACTTAGAACTTTCTATATCATTATCAACAATGGTGTTCAAGCGTTATTACTAATATTGCTACAGACGCTGCAAACCAGATTCATAGGTTTTTCAATTTTGCGTCAAACAATCCATGTAATCAGGAAATAGCATAAGCTCATTCTTATTATATGCCTAACTAGTGTAAACAAAAGCAAGTACAGGACTAGACACGCTAAAGAAATAGCTTCGAGTACTTACAATGGTGAAAATAGCTTAGTAGCCGAGATCGGGTGTAGTGCACAACTTTCCTCCCGAGCAACGGCGCCGAGAAAATAACCCGTCTCTATGCTCTTTCTGTAGGCGGTGTTGGGCCTCCAGAAACGGGTTTAACCAAACGTGACAAGTTTTCTTAGTGGATCCCCCAAGGTTTATGAACTCGGGGAGGAAAGAGGTCAAGATATCCCCTCTCATGCAACCACATGGCACAGCAGAAGTCTTGTTGTCCCAACACACCTAATAGGTGCACTAGTTCGACGGCGAAGACAGTGCAAAACCAATTAGTATGAATATATATGAGCGGTAGCAACGGTGCCAGGAAAATAGCTTGATGGTGTGTAGTTGATGGTGGTAGTATTACCGTGATAATGTAGGTAAACGATGAAATAAGCGACGATAAGCGATGTTTAGGAACAAGGCTGCAGGATTCCACTTTCAATAGTGGACACTCTCAACATTGATCCTCGAATAGATAAATGCATACTCTACCTCTTGTTGGATGATGAACACATTAAGTAGGATTACACGAACCCTCAATGTAGGGTTAACAAGCTCCACGATTCAGTATTCATATTTAAATAACGCTAGAGTGAATAGATCCTTGACTAAACCAAATATAACGTCGCTTTACCACTTGTCACCTTCATTACTGAAAGAATAGGATGTCATCAATACCATCATAGCAATAGTTAACTACAATCCGGAGATCATAATCATAGCTACTTCGTCTTAACCACGGATGCAAACAACATCGCATTACACCGTGCGGGAGAGATAAAACTACTTTAATAACATTGCTAGGGTAGCACATAGATAAATTGTGATACAAACACATTCCAATCATCAAGAGATATAAATAACCACTTCACTATGCATTCATAACGGTGAATAAGTATTATGTGAAATATAGCCTAAGAGACCCTCACGGCACACAACGTCACCTTTACACACGTGGGACAAGGAGTCTCAAGAGATCAGTAGTGTGACTAGCATAACGACATCTAGATTACAAGCATCATCATATGAATCTCAATCATGTAAGGCAGCTCATGAGATTATTGTATTGAAGTACATGGAGAGAGATGAACCACACCTAACCTAAAAGGCCAGAGCCTCGATGGAGAACTACTCCCTCATGGAGCAGGTGTATGAAGATGGCGGTGGAGATGGAGTGTCGATGGAGAAGCCCGGGAGCCTTCAGTCCGGCATGCGACAGGGACTCTGTCCCCGGATCTTGGCGTCTGTGGCGGCGGCTCTGAAGGATTGTGGGTTTGTCGAACGTCCGGGGTTTCGCGACGGAGGCTTTAAATGGCGGAAGGCACCTCGGAGGCGGTGAGGCCACCACACCATGGGGGCGCGGCCCCTGCTACCGCCAGGGTGTGGTGTGGGGCCCCAGGCTTCCCTCGGCGGCTCGGGTGTTCGATGCTTCAGGGCAAAATAGGAACCTGGGCGTTGATTTCGTCCGATTGAGAATATTCGTTACTAGGATTTCTGAAACCAAAAACAGCGAAAACAATGGCACTCCTAAATCTTGTTAATAGGTTAGTTCCAGAAAATGCACGAATATGACATAAAGTGTGCATAAAACATGTAGATAACATCAATAATGTGGCATGGAACACAAGAAATTATCGATACGTCGAGACGTATCAGCATCCCCAAGCTTAGTTCTGCTCGTCCCGAGCAGGTAAACGATAACAAAGATAATTGGAGTGACATGCCATCATAAACTTGATCATATTGTAAACATATGTAATGAATGCAGCAATCCAAGACAATGGTAATGACATGAGTAAACAACTGAATCATAAAGCAAAGACTTTTCATGAATAGTACTTCGAGACAAGCATCAATAAGTCTTGCATAAGAGTTACTCATAAAGCAATAAATTCTTAGTAAAGGTATTGAAGCAACACAAAGGAAGATTAAGTTTCAGCGTTTGCTTTCAACTTGTAACATGTATATCTCATGGATATTGTCAACATAGAGTAATATAATAAGTGCAATATGCAAGTATGTAGGAATCAATGCACGGTTCACACAAGTGTTTGCTTCTTGAGGTGGAGAGAAAGGTGAACTGACTCAACAATGAAAGTAAAAGAATGGTCCTCCATAGAGGAAAAGCATCGATTGCTATATTTGTGCTAGAGAGCTTTGATTTTGAAAACATGAAACAATTTTGTCAACGGTAGTAATAAAGCATATGTATCATGTAAATTATATCTTACAAGTTGCAAGCCTCATGCATAGTATACTAATATGCCTCACCTTGTCCTAACTCCGGGACTACCGGATCATCACAATGCATGTTTTAACCAAGTGTCACAAAGGGGTACCTCTATCGTGTACAAAGGTCTAGGAGAAAGCTCGCATTGGATTTCTAGCGTTATTGATTATTCTCAACTTAGACATCCATACAAGAACAACATAGACAACAGATAATGGACTTCTCTTTTATGCATAAGCATGTAACAACAATTAATAATTTTCTCATTTGAGATTGAGGATATATGTCCAAAACTGAAACTTCACCATGAATCATGGCTTTAGTTAGCGGCCCAATGTTCTTCTCTAACAATATGCATGCTTAACCATAGGTGGTAGATCTCTCTTACTTGAGACAAGACGAACATGCAGAGCAACTCATGATATTCAACAAAGAATAGTTGATGTCCCGAAACATGGTTATCGCACAACAAGCAACAAAATATAAGATGCATAAGTACATATTCAATACCACAATAGTTTCTAAGCTATTTGCCCATGAGCTATATATTGCAAAAGGTGAATGATGGAATTTTAAAAGGTAGCACTCAAGCAATTTACTTTGGAATGGCGGAGAAATACCATGTAGTAGGTAGGTATGGTGGACACAAACTGGCAACAGTGGTTGGCTCAAGTATTTTGGATGCATGGAGGTATTCCCTCTCGATACAGGTTTAGGCTAGCAAGGCTTATTTGAAACAAACACAAGGATGAACAGTGCGTAGAAACTCACATAAAGCCCATGTGTAAAACATTATAGGAATACACAAATCTTCCTTGTTATTTCAAACTCAATACTAAGTATGTAGACCTTAGAGAAACCAAATATGCAAACCAAATCTTAGCATGCTCCACGTATTTCTTCATTAATGGGTGCAAAGTATATGATGCAAGAGCTTAAACATAAGGCACAACAATTGCCAAGTATCACATTATCCAAGACATTTTAACAGTTACTACATGTAGCATAAAATTAAATGTGTTATAACAATTTAGAAGAAAAATTTGCCATGAATACTAAAAGCTAAGAACACATGTGTTCATATGAACCCGACGGAGCGTGTCTCTCTCCCACACAAGCATTTATTCAAATAAAAACAAAAAGCAAAAAACAAGCCAGGCTCCAAGTAAAGTACATAAAGATGTGATGGAATAAAAATATAGTTTCAAGAGAAGGAACCTGATAATTTGTCGATGAAGAAGGGGATGCCAGGCATCCCCAAAAAGCTGAAATGCTTGAAGTCTTCTTGAAATATCTGAGGGCGAACAGGACATCCCCAGCCGAACTTTACTCTTCTTGATCACGATGTCATCCTCCTCTCTCGAAGCCCTTAGCTTCCTTCCACCAAACTTCTATGAAAACTTCCATTAGAGTTAGTACATAATCAAAAACTCCCATGTTCAGAGGTGATACAATCATTCTTAACACTTCTGAGCATTGCTCAAAGCTACTGGAAGGTAATGAAACAAGAAATCCACCCAGCACAAGCGAAAAGAGAAACGGTCACGAAATAAAAGGCAGAATGTGTCAAAACAGAGCAGTCCGTAAAGACAATTTTTAATAAATACTTCCGTTGCTCAGATCAGAAAACTCAAGGAAACTAATTAAAGTTGCGTACATATCTGAAGACACGCACATAAATTGGCATATTTTTTCGATCCTACACAGAAAACAGCCCAGATTCGTGGCAGATAGAAATCTGTTTCTCGCAGAAATCCAAATCTAGTATCAACCTTCGATTAGAGGCACCACTTGGCACAACAAAACACAAAACTAAGATAAAAAGGAGGTTGCTACAGTAGTAAACAACTTCAAGACTCAAATATAAAAAAAAGTACTGTAATAAAAAAACACATGGTTATCTCCCAAGAAGTTCCTTTCTTTATAGCCATTAAGATGGGCTCGCAGAAGTTTTAATGATGCACTCGCGGGAAATAGTATTTGAAGCAAAAGAGAGCATCAAGAGGCAAATTCAAAACACATTTAAGTCCAACATGCTTCCTATGAAAAGGAATCTTGTAAATAAACAAATTCATGAAGCATAATGCAACAAGCATAGGAAGATAAAACAAGTGTAGCTTCAAAAATTTCAGCACATAGAGAGGTGTTTTAGTAACATGAAAATTTCTACAACCATATTTTCCTCTCTCATAATAACTTTAAGTGCATCATGAACAAACTCAGCAATATAACTATCACATAAAGCATTCTTATCATGAGTCTCATGCATAAAATTATTACTCTCCCATAAGCATAATCAATTTTATTAGTAATAGTGGGAGCAAATTCAACAAAGTAGCTATCATTATTATTCTCATCAAGGGTAGGAGGCATAGTATAATCATAATAAAATTTACTCTCCATAGTAGGCGGCATTAAAAGACCAATATCATTATAATCATCATAAATAGGAGGCAAAGTATCATCAAAGAAAATTTTCTCCACTCAATGCTTGGGAGACTAAAAAGATCCTGAAAACCAACTTCCCCAAGCTTAGAACTTTATATATCATTGTCAACAATGGTGTTCAAAGCGTTCATACTAATATTACTACCAAGGCATGCAAATAAGATTCCATAGGTTTTTAATTTTTAGCATCAAACAATCCATGTTTTAAATCAGGAAATAGCACAAGCTCATTCTTGTCCATTATGCCAAACTAGTGTAAACAAGAAACAAAAGATGCAATTGCGGGATCTAAAGGAAATAGCTTGGAGTACTTATGATGGCGAAAATAGCTTAGTAGCCGAGATCGGAGTGTGAGTACCTTTTACATACAAGCGGCGCGAGAAAATAGCTTGATGTCTACGCCCCTCCTTTTCACCTTAGATAGTGTTGGACATACCTTCAAGAGCGAGAGGTTTGTAGAAGCAGTGACCAGTTTTCCCTTAAGTGGATCATCCAAGGTTTATCGAACTCGGGGGGGAAGAGGTCAAAGATATATCCCTCTCATGCAACCCTGTAACCACAAAGCAAGAAGTCTCTTGTGTCCCCAACACACCTAATAGGTGCACTAGTTCGGCGAAGAGATAGTGAAATCCCAGTGTGGTATGAATATATATATGAACAGTAGCAACGGTGCCCAGAAAATAACTTGTTGGCGTGTAGTTGATGGTGGTAGTATTGGAGCAGTAGTAAACACAGTAAAACATTAAACAAGCAGCGATAGCGATATTTAGGAACAAGGCCTAGGGATTACACTTTCACTAGTGAACACTCTCAACATTGATCACATAACGGAGAATAGATAAATGCATACTCTACACTCTTGTTGGATGATGAACACATTGCGTAGGATTACACGAACCCTCAATGCCGGAGTTAATAAGCTCCACAATTCAATGTTCATATTTAAATAACCTTAGAGTGTAAGATAGATCAACACGACTAAACCAAGTACTAACGTAGCATACACATCACCTTCATGCTAAGAAAGGAGGAATAGGTCCTCACATAAATACCATCATAGCAATAGTTAACTTCATAATCTACGGAGATCATAATCATAGCCTCTGCCAAGTACTCACACGGTGCATGATGCACGCACTGTCACCTTTGCACAGATGCAGGAGGAATAAAACTACTTTAATAACATTGCTAGGTAGCACATAGATAAATTGTGATACAAAATACATTTGCAATCATAAAGAGATATAAATAAGCACTTCACTATGCCAATCATAACAGTGAATAAGTTCTGTGAAATATAGCCTAAGGGACCCACACAGTGACACACCATCACCTTTACACACGTGGGACAAGGAGTCTCCGGAGATCACATAAGTAAAATTCACTTGACTAGCATAACGACATCTAGATTACATGCATCATCATATGAATCTCAATCATGTAAGGCAGCTCATGAGATTATTGTATTGAAATACATAGGAGAGATGAACCACATAGCTACCGGTACAGCCCCGAGCGATGGAGAACTACTCCCCTCCTCATGGGAGCAGCAGCGGTGATGAAGATGGCGGTGGAGATGGCAACGGTGTCGATGGGAGAAGCAGCAAGGCATGCATTAAGGCGGCGTGCGAGAACGGAGACTCTGTCCCCGAGATCTTGGCGTCGCGGTGGCTGGCGCTGCGGAAAATTTCATGGGTTTCGTCGAGAACGTCTCGGGGTTTTACGCAGCCAGGCTTTTAAATAGGCGGAAGGGCAGCCTCGGAGGGGGCACCGGGCCACACACCATGGGGGCGTAGCATTTACCTACGACGCGCAGCGTGTGGTGTGGGCCCCCAGGGCTTCCTGCGCTCTGATTGTTACGGATGTAGGAACCAAGAGTAGGAACCTGGAGCGTTGATTTCGTGGAATTAAGAATATTTTGTTACTAGGATTTACGAAACCAAAAGCAATGACGACAACGGCATTCGGCATTTGTTAATAGGTTAGTTCCAAAAATGCACGAATATGACATAAAGTGTGCATAAAACATGTAGATAACATCAATAATGTGGCATGGAACACAAGAAATTATCGATACGTTGGAGACGTCAGCTCAACATGATCAAGATCATCTATCTGTAATGCTATATGTTGTGTTTGTTGGGATCCGATGAATAGAGAATACTATGTTATGTTGATTATCAATTTATATCTATGTGTTGTTTATGATCTTACATTCTCTGTTATTAGTAGAGGCTCGGCCAAGTTTTTACTCTTAACTCCAAGAGGGAGTATTTATGCTCAATAGTGGGTTCATGTCTCCGTGAATGGGGAGTGAGAGAAACCTCTAAGGTTATGGATGTGCTGTTGCCACTAGGGATAAACATTGATGCTATGTCAAGGATGTAGTTATTGATTACATTACGCACCATACTTAATGCAATTGTCTGTTGTTTTCAACTTAATACTGGAAGGGGTTCGGATGATAACCTGAAGGTGGACTTTTTAGGCATAGATGCATGCTGGATAGCGTTCTATGTGCTTTGTCGTAATGCCCAATTAAATCTCACAATACTCATCATATCATGTATGTGCATGGTCATGCCCTCTCTATTTGTCAATTGCCCAACTGTAATTTGTTCACCCAACATGCTATTTATCTTATGGGAGAGACACCTCTAGTGAACTGGACCGGTCCATTCTTCCTCCGAAATACAATCTCACCAATACTTGTTCTCTGTTCTCTTTAAAACAATCATCATCCACACTATACATCTAATCCTTTGTTAAGCAAGCGGGTGAGATTGACAACTCTCACGTTTCGTTGGAGGCAAAGTACTTTGAACGTTGTGTTGTGCAGGTTCCACGTTGGCGCCGGAATCCCTGGTGTTGCGCGCACTACATCTGCTTGCCATCAACCTTCAACGTGCTTCTTGGCTCCCTCGTTCGATAAACCTTGGTTTCATAATGAGGGAAAACTTGCCTAACGCATCACACCTTCCTCTTGGGGTTCCCAACGGACGCGTGCTGTACGCGTGTCATATCACACCGGAGAAGCAAAGTTATCCGTTGGGGAAGATTAACCTCGACGTTCAGTTTGGGACCCGAGAAAACTACAGAATCGAGAGGCTGGAGTTTGAAGTCGTAGATTTCCCATCACAGTACCACGCTTTGTTGGGACGGCATATGCTAGGTTTATGGCGGTACCACATTACACGTACTGTTGTGGAGGATGCCCGGACCTAAGGGACCAATCACGACAAAGGAAGCTTTGCCCTAGCCGATAAGTGTGATAAGGATTTTCATCGACTATCGAAACTTCGGGATGCAAGCCGAGTATATGGCGTCAAGGCTTACACCGACTACGACGTGCCCGGACGTCGGAAGGCCAAATAAAGAATCAAATTTCAACAGAGAAAAATTCTAAGGAGGTGCGGATTCACCCGACCCAAAAAGAACGACATCCATCGCAAACGACATGGACCTCGCATAGGAAAGCGCGCTCGAGTTCCTCAGTGAGAACTGGAAAATCTTTGCATGGTGTCGGTGACATGCAGGGGTACCCAGGGAACTTGCCGAGCACCACCTAAACTTGGATCCATTAGCGAGACCAATCAAACAACCTTTGCGGCGTTTTTGAACCAAACCGCAAGGCTATGCTGTCAGAAAATTGATCGACTAAGAGAAGCTGGTTTTATTAAGGAGCTGCATACAGAGGCCACATGGGTAGCAAATCCGGTGTTGGTGCGAAGAAAAACACTAAAGTCCTTCGCATGTGCGTCGATTTTACGTGTCTCAATAAACATTGTCCAAAGGATCACTTTCCCCTCCCAGATCGATCAAATTATCGACTCCACGTCAGGATGTGAACGTCTTTCCTTCTGGACGCATATTCTGGTTATAATCGGATCAGATTGAAAGAAGAAGATGAAGTCAAACAGTGTTCATCACACCTACGGCGTGTTTTGCTAGAGAACAATGCCTTTTGGTTTGAAAAACGCGGGAGCAACATACAGAGGATGATGCAGAAGTGTTTGGCGACACAGATTGGGAAAAACGTACAAGTATACATCGATGATGTCATCATAACATCAAAGAAGGGGACGATGCTAATCGAGGATTTGAAGGAAACCTTCGACAACCTCGATAAGTTCTGCCTCAAGCTAAACCCGACGAAGTGTTCCTTTGGCGTCCCTGCAGGAGAACTTCTTGGGTTTCTAGTTTCGGCAAGAGGGATTGAGGCAAATCCCGACAAAATACAAGCTATCATTACAATGAGGAAGCCAACAAAGTTGAAAGAAATACATCAGCTAACTGGGCGAGTCACAACTTTAAGCAGATTCGTCGCCAGGCTGGGAGAAAAAGCGTTACCGTTCTACGCTTTAATAAAGCAAGGAGAGAAATTCCAAGTGGAACAGAAAGCCGATAGAGCCTTCGAGGAGTTGAAACACACAATCTCGACACCACCAATCTTGGTGGCACCAAAAGAGAAGGAACCTCTCCTGCTGTACATCGCAGCCACACCTCAGGTGGTTAGCACGGTGCTAGTGTTCGAAAGAGAAGAAGGAAAACTCCATGGAGTGCAAAGGCCGGTATATTTCATCGGTGAAGTTTTATCGCCTTCCAAACAGCAGTACAGATACCAGAAGCTTGCATATGGAGTGATTACAAGCTGAAAGTTGCGCCATTATTTTTCGGCACAAATAATAGTGGTCAATGAAGCACCTCTTTCAAATATCGAACAATCCAAAAGCCACGGAGTGTCCCTTTGGGGAATAGAACCTTCCTCGGGACATCACGTATGAAAAAGAAAGGCAATCAAGTCGCAGGTTTTGAGATTTTATTGTAGAGTGGATGGAGTTGCAAAATACGGGACCCCCAGATTTATCGAGAACTTGGACCATGAACTTCGATGGATCCAAGAGAGTAGAAGGAGCTGGTGCAGGGGTGATACTCATATCACCTGAAGGCGACAAATTGAAGTATGTCCTACGGATGACGTTCCCAAACGCATCTAACAATGAAGCAGAATATGAAGCCCTTATACACGGGATGAAGATGGCGAAAGCTTGCGGCGCAACTCGACTAAAAATCTTTGGCGACTCACAATTGGTAGCTCAGCAAGTTATGAACCAATGTGATGCAGTCAATGACAGCATGATAGCATATAAGGAGGTGTACAATGAGCTTGAGAAGCTATTTGATGGATGCGAAGTAAACCACATCAGCAGGCTGAGCAATGATGAAGCCGACGTTCTCGCAAACATCGGGTCGCAATGCCTTCCAATCCCGCCAGGTGTACTTTGGGAAGAAATAGCGGAGCGATCCACAAAGCCAAAGAAGGCGCAGAAGAAAACGAAGGAGGAGAAAACTTCGGCGCCCCTCAAAGAAGCTCCAGATGAAGAAGAGGACCAGGAGCTGGTAATGATGGTAGAAGTTCCATGGATGCAAACGTACATATCGTATATCCTAAGGAAAGAAATACCCGATGATCCAGTCGAAGCAAGGCGAGTTATTCGACGATCCAAAGCCTTCACGGTGGTCAAAGGGGAGTTATACAAACGAAGTATTTCGGGCGTGCTCCAGAGGTGCGTTACACAAGGAAGAATCATCCTAAAGGACGTGCACGAAGGAATATGTGGTCACCACGCGACGGTCGAGCTATTGCCGCCAAGTTTTCGGGCAGGATTTTCTTGGTTGACACAATCGAGGATGCAAAAGAGATAGTACGAACCTCGACGCGTGCCAAAGATTCGCCGCAAAACCGCACTCTCCCGTAGAGAGTTAATGCCAATACCATTGTCTTGGCCCTTTGCAATGGGGACTCGATATGGTTGAAAAATTGCACAAAGCTTCACCAGGAGGATATGTACATGTTGGTTGTTGTCGACAAATTCACCAAGTGGGTAGAAAGCGAAGCCAATAAACTCACCAGACGCAGCGTCGGCAATAAAGTTTGTGAAAGGCCTCGTTTTTCGGTTTGGAGTACCTCATAGCATCGTCCACAGCGTACTACTTTAAGGAGTTCAAGGCATGCAACGCGATGAGGCATCAAATTGCACTTCGCGTCAGTTGGCCACCCGCAAACCAACGGCCAAGTCGAGAAAGCCAATGGTATCATCTGCAATGGCATTAAAAAGCGTCTGCTAGGACCGCTTGAAAAGGCTCGACATACCTGGCCAGAAGAATTGCCAAGTGTTTTGTGGAGCATCCGAACAACACCAAATACGGCGACACAAGAAACTCCGTTCTTCTTATCCACGGAGCCGAGGCAGTACTACCAATTGAAATAGAGCATGACTCCCCAAGAGTGACAGAGTATGACGAGGAAACCTCAAGAAAAGCTCGGGAGGACGATGTAGATGCACTCGATGAAGCTCGAGATGATATCACGAGTCACCAAGTACCAATGGGACACGAAAAACTACCACGATCGACGTTGCGGCCAAGATCTTTCCCGGGTCGGCGATTTGGTCCTACGGCTCAACCAGCCAATACTGAAAAGCTCGAGTCACCATGGTTGGGCCCTTACGTCGTCACGAGTAATCGACGGAGGAGCATACAGGATCAAAGACAAGAAGACGGGGGTTCCGAGAAAAACCCTGGAACGTGGCGCAGCTCGGCGGTTCTACGCTTAGAGTCGAAATATAGTCCTCCTCTGTAAAAATACAATGTACTGAAACGCCCGCGAGTTTTCGGACGCACTCTTTTCCTTTTCGGGGCATACAGTGGGGCTGGAAAGGTTTTTAATGAGGCGGGCTCGCGGTGCTGCAATATAATAAAGATAGTGGAGATATACTTCTTGTTCTTCGACTTGCTCGGGGGCTAAATGCCTTTAAAGTTGCAAAATATACACAAAATAGATGAACTAGACTTACGAAAATATTTCGCCTTGGTACAAAAATACCTCGCCAAATAGAAAATCAGGGGCTAACACCCATAAATATAGTATACTCGTCAAAATTCTATCGCTTTGGTCCAAAAAACCTCGCAACAAAAATATAGAACGTCGCCACCAAGACACTCGGGGGCTTGACGATCAAAAATAGAAAAAATATATATATACATAGTTGGCAGCTTTACAATATAGATCATGTTTACAAATATATAAAGACGCACCAAGGGAGAAAATACAGCAAAGGAAAAACCCTCAGCGGATGCCTAGCACATGGTCTATGGTTATTCGTTCATTGGAAGCACGAGTACTATGCTCAGCATAGCTACCCTTCACGAAGAACTCAGCATCCATCCGAAGAAGTTCATCCATCATATCTTCTGCTACAGGAGTCACAAGATCATCAATTTTGCCCATGTTTCTCTTCTTTTTTGACATCTTGGCCAGGCACTTGGAAACAATTTGATTCATGGGCAACTTTGGATAGCAAATCTTTATCATCATCATAGCAAATCTTGCGCCAGCAGAGAGTTGAGCTCGAACGAAGCCATGGATTCGAGGAGCATCTCGAAATTTTTCCATCAAAGCAGGAAGAGTTTCTGGCATCTTGTTGCGTGGGAACATGGTTCCATAAACTAAAAACAAAGTCTTCGTACAGAAGTCGAGGAAATCACGGACCTGAGCCGCGCGATCTTGGAATCTGACAATTTGGCGGGTACGCTCAGGGGTAACCCAAAAGTTAGAACCATGGTGTGCAGCAAGTCTGAGTAGAACATTGGATCGAGCTTCAACGCGTTGATCTTCGGCAGCAGTATCCAAAAATGAGCCTGCTCCAGCGGAGAAATTATTAAGGGAAAATAGCAGGAATTACATCAAGTATAGTTATGCACAGGATGCATACCTGTCATGTCCAGACTGGCGTCACTCATTAGTTGAAGCATATAATTTTCTCGAGAAGAAGCTTCGGTGGCCTCAGCAACCGCGGCATCTTTTGCAGCAATAGCATCTTGAGCATGTTGAAGAGCAATTTTTCTCTCTCTGAAGATCTTCGAGACTGTTCCATTAGTACAAGCATTTGTTTTTTCATGGATTGAAGTTCTTGGCGAAGTTCTTGCAAATCTTGCGAGAAATGTTTACTCGAAGAACCTTCGATGAGGTTATCATCGACGAGTGTTTTCTTCGAGAAGGAGGAAGCAGGAGAAGTATCGGCAGGATGAGGATTCGCAGAGTAGTTATCAAATATCAACTGGAAAAGAAAATTTCAACATCAAATGATCGCGCAAGATAAGAATTCCATTGATTTTCAGGAAATTTACAAGGATATTACAGGAGGAGTTCTTCAAAAGGACTACTACGACTATTGTCGACAAAGCTACTGTGGTGATAACATCTAAAGAAACAGAAAATAAAGCAAAGGAAAAGACAGGGCATTCAACTAGACCTCCGGCTTCGACGAGCTAGGAGTTGAAGTTGGCTTGATTCCAAGATAGGCAAGGATTTTCTTCGTGTTGGGCTGATACGTCTCCGACGTATCGATAATTTCTTATGTTCCATGCCACATTATTGATGTTATCTACATGTTTTATGCACACTTTATGTCATATTCGTGCATTTTCTGGAACTAACCTATTAACAAGATGCCGAAGTGCCAGTTCTGTTTTCTGCTTTTTGGTTTCAGAAATCTAGTAAGGAAATATTCTCGGAATGGACGAAATCAACGCCCGGGGGCCTATTTTTCCGAAGCTTCCCGGAAGTCCGAAGAACGCGAAGCAGTGGGGCCACGGGGTGCCCAAACCTAGGGCGGCGCGGCCCCTTGGCGCGGCCTATGGTGTGGGGCCCTGTGCCCACGACTTGCCTTCCGCCTCGCCAAAGCCTCGTGTGAGAAACCCCGGTACAGAGAGCCACGATACGGAAACCTTCCTTCGAGAGACGCCGCCAACGCCGATCCCATCTCGGGGATCCGGAGATCGCCTCCGGCACCCTGCCGGAGAGGGAATCATCTCCCGGAGGACTCTACACCGCCATGGTCGCCTCCGGTGTGATGTGTGAGTAGTCTACCCCTGGACTATGGGTCCATAGCGGTAGCTAGATGGTTGTCTTCTCCCCATTGTGCTATCATTGTAGGATCTTGTGAGTTGCCTAACATGATCAAGATCATCTATACGTAATTCTATATGTTGCGTTTGTTGGGATCCGATGAATAGAGAAATACTTGTTATGTTGATTATCAAAGTTATATCTACGTGTTGTTTATGATCTTGCATGCTTTCCGTTACTAGTAGATGCTCCGGCCAAGTAGATGCTTGTAACTCCAAGAGGGAGTACTTATGCTCGATAGTGGGTTCATGCACATTGAATCTGGACAGTGACAGAAAGTTCTAAGGTTGTGTTGTGCTTGTTGCCACTAGGGATAAAACATTGATGCTATGTCTAAGGATGTAGTTGTTGATTACATTACGCACCATACTTAATGCAATTGTCATTGCTTTGCAACTTAATACGGAGGGGGTTCGGATGATAACCTGAAGGTGGACTTTTAGGCATAGATGCGGTTGGATGGCGGTCTATGTACTTTGTCGTAATGCCCAATTAAATCTCACTATACTCATCATGATATGTATGTGCATGGTCATGCCCTCTTTATTTGTCAATTGCCCAAGTCAATTTGTTCACCCAACATGCTTGTTTGTCTTATGGGAGAACCCTCTAGTGGTGTACCCGGTCCAATTCTCTTTCACGAAATACAATCTCTTGCAATACTTGTTCTACTGCTACGCAAACAATCATCTTCCACACAATACGGTTAATCCTTTGTTACGACAAGCCGGTGAGATTGACAGCCTCACTGTTTCGTTGGGGCAAAGTACTTTGGTTGTGTTGTGCAGTTCCACGTTGGCGCAGGAATCCCTGGTGTTGCGCCGCACTACATCCCGCCGCCATCAACCTTCAACGTGCTTCTTGGCTCCTCCTGGTTCGATAAACCTTGGTTTCTTTCTGAGGGAAAACTTGCTGCTGTGCGCATCATACCTTCCTCTTGGGGTTCCCAACGAACGTGTGAGTTACACGCCATCAAGCTCTTTTAAAAGCTGGAGATCAAGACACGCTGCAAGGGGAGTCTCCACTTCTCAATCTCTTTACTTTGTTTTTGTCTTGCTTAGTTTTATTTACTACTTTGTTTGCTGCACTAAATCAAAATACAAAAAAAAGTTAGTTGCTAGTTTTAATTTATTTGCTATCTTTTTTGCTATATCAAAAACACAAAAAAATTAGTTTACTTACATTTACTTTATCTAGTTTGCTTTATTTACTGTTGCTAAAATGGCCAACCCTGAAAATACTAAGTTGTGTGACTTCACAACCACAAATAATAATGATTTCTTATGCACACCTATTGCTCCACTTGCTACTACAGCAGAATTCTTTGAAATTAAGCACCTTTCTGAATCTTGTTATGCGAGAGCAATTTTCTGGTGTTAGTTCTGATGATGCTGCTTGCCATCTTAATAATTTTGTTGAACTATGTGAAATGCAAAAATATAAAGATGTAGATGGTGATATTATTAAACTAAAATTGTTCCCTTTCTCATTAAGAGGAAGAGCTAAAGATTGGTTGCTATCTTTGCCTAGAATAGTATTGATTCATGGACTAAATGCAAGGATGCTTTTATTGGTAGATATTATCCCCTGCTAAAATTATATCTTTGAGGAGTAGCATAATGAATTTTAAACAATTAGATACTGAACATGTTGCTCAAGCTTGGGAAAGAATGAAATCTCTGGTTAAAAATTGCCCAACCCATGGACTGACTACTTGGATGATCATCCAAACCTTCTATGCAGGACTAAATTTTTCTTCACGAAATTTATTGGATTCAGCTGCTGGAGGTACCTTTATGTCCATCACTCTTGGTGAAGCAACAAAGCTTCTTGATAATATGATGATCAACTACTCTGAATGGCACACGGAAAGAGCTCCACAAGGTAAGAAGGTAAATTCTGTCGAAGAAACCTCTTCCTTGAGTGATAAGATTGATGCTATTATGTCTATGCTTGTGAATGGTAGGCCTAATGCTAATTCTAATAATGTTCCGTTAGCGTCATTAGTTGCTCAAAAAGAATATGTTGATGTGAATTTCATTAAAAATAACAATCACAATGATTCTAGGCCATACCCTGTTAATGGTAACTCTTATGGTAGATATGCTTCACCTAATGAAGAAAAGATGCTAGAAATTGAAAGATCCACCAAGAGCTTTATGCAATCACAATATGAGCAAAATAAATTGTTTACTAAAACTATGAATGAGCAATCTACCTTGTTGAAGAATATAGGGAATCAACTTGAAAATCTGAATAGGGAGATCTCGGGGTTGCAAACTAAACTTGCTAATGCTGAAACCCGAATCTCATACATGTCTGCATCACAATCTTCTTTAATTAATAAAATGGCTGCTAAACCTGAGGATTTAGATGACAAAATTACTACTACAGCAAATGCCATCCAAGTTAGAATTAATGAGAATATAAGATTAATGGCTGAACTGCGTGCTAGGTGGGATAGAGAAGAAAATGAAAAACTAGCTAAAGAGAAGAATATAGCTAAAGTTTGGACTATTACCACCACTAGTAATGTTAATGCTACACATGTTGCTGCACCTCCTACTAATAATAATAAAAGAATTGGTGTTAGCAATGTTTCCACTTTTAATGCAAAGCGCGGCGCTAAAGCTATTTACCGTGATAAAAATTCTTTAAATTTTTTCCAACATTGGGGATGATGATCCCATTGCTTTAGATTATAATGGTTTGAATTTTGATGATTGCCACATCTCTGAAGTTATAAAGTTCTTGCAAAAACTTGCTAAAAGTCCTAATGCTAGTGCTATAAATTTGGCTTACGCATCATATTACAAATGCTCTCATAAAAGCTAGAGAAGAGAAACTAGAGCGCGAAGCCTCTATTCCTAAAAAGCTAGAGGATGGTTGGGAGCCCATCATTAAGATGAAGGTTAAAGATTTTGATTGTAATGCTTTATGTGATCTTGGTGCAAGTATTTGTGTTATGCCTAAGAAAATTTATGATATGCTTGACTTGCCACCTTTGAAAAATTGTTATTTGGATGTTAATCTTGCTGATCATTCTACAAAGAAACCTTTGGGTAAAGTTGATAATGTTCGCATTACCGTTAACAATAACCTTGTCCCGTTGATTTTGTTGTCTTGGATATTGAATGCAATGCATCTTGTCCCATTATATTGGGAAGACCTTTTCTTGGAACTGTTGGTGCTATTATTGATATGAAGGAAGGTAATATAAAATATCAATTTCCTCTCAAGAAAGGTATGGAACACTTCCCTAGAAAGAGAATGAAGTTACCTTTTGATTCTATTATGAGAACAAATTATGATGTTGACACTTCGTCTCTCGATGATACTTGATACACACTTTCTGCGCTGAAAGGCGTTAAGCGCTTATGGGAGACAACCCATGTTTTTACCTACAGTACTTTGTTTTTATTTTGAGTCTTGGAAGTTTTTTACTACTGTAGCAACCTCTCCTTATCTTAGTTTTGTGTTTTGTTGTGCCAAGTAAAGTCTTTGATAGAAAAGTAAGTACTAGATTTGGATTACTGCGCAGTTCCAGATTTCTTTGCTGTCACGAATCTGGGTCTACCTCCCTTAAGTAGCTCAGAAAATTAAGCCAATTTACGTGCATGATCCTCAGATATGTACGCAACTTTCATTAAATTTGAGCATTTTCATTTGAGCAAGTCTGGTGCCATTTTAAAATTCGTCATCGACTGTTCTGTTTTGTGATTCTGCCTTTTATTTCGCATTGCCTCTTTTGCTATGTTGGATGAATTTCTTTGATCCACTAATGTCCAGTAGCATTATGCAATGTCCAGAAGTGTTAAGAATGATTGTGTCACCTCTGAATATGTTAATTTTTATTGTGCACTAACCCTCTAATGAGTTGTTTCGAGTTTGGTGTGGAGGAAGTTTTCAAGGATCAAGAGAGGAGTATGATGCAACATGATCAAGGAGAGTGAAAGCTCTAAGCTTGGGGATGCCCCGGTGGTTCACCCCTGCATATATCAAGAAGACTCAAGCGTCTAAGCTTGGGGATGCCCAAGGCATCCCTTCTTCATCGACAACATTATCGGGTTCCTCCCCTGAAACTATATTTTTATTCCATCACATCTTATGTGCTTTGCTTGGAGCGTCGGTTTGTTTTTGTTTTTGTTTTGTTTGAATAAAATGGATCCTAGCATTCACTTTATGGGAGAGAGACATGCTCCGCTGTAGCATATGGACAAGTATGTCCTTGGTTTCTACTCATAGTATTCATGGCGAAGTTTCTCCTTCGTTAAATTGTTATATGGTTGGAATTGGAAAATGATACATGTAGTAATTGCTATTAATGTCTTGGGTAATGTGATACTTGGCAATTGTTGTGCTCATGTTTAAGCTCTTGCATCATATGCTTTGCACCCATTAATGAAGAAATACATAGAGCATGCTAAAATTTGGTTTGCATATTTGGTTTCTCTAAGGTCTAGATAATTTCTAGTATTGAGTTTGAACAACAAGGAAGACGGTGTAGAGTCTTATAATGTTTTCAATATGTCTTTTATGTGAGTTTTGCTGCACCGGTTCATCCTTGTGTTTGTTTCAAATAAGCCTTGCTAGCCTAAACCTTGTATCGAGAGGAATACTTCTCATGCATCCAAAATACTTGAGCCAACCACTATGCCATTTGTGTCCACCATACCTACCTACTACATGGTATTTTCCGCCATTCCAAAGTAAATTGCTTGAGTGCTACCTTTAAAATTCCATCATTCACCTTTGCAATATATAGCTCATGGGACAAATAGCTTAAAAACTATTGTGGTATTGAATATGTAATTATGCCCTTTATCTCTTATTAAGTTGCTTGTTGTGCGATAACCATGTTCTGGGGACGCCATCAACTATTCATTGTTGAATTTCATGTGAGTTGCTATGCATGTCCATCTTGTCAAAAGAGAGAGATCTACCACCTTATGGTTAAGCATGCATATGTTAGAGAAGAACATTGGGCCACTAACTAAAGCCATGATCCATGGTGGAAGTTTCAGTTTTGGACATATATCCTCAATCTCAAATGAGAAAATTATTAATTGTTGTTACATGCTTATGCATAAAAGAGGAGTCTATTATCTGTTGCCTATGTTGTCCCGGTATGGATGTCTAAGTTGAAGAATAATCAATAGCGAGAATCCAATGCGAGCTTTCTCCTTAGACCTTTGTACAGTGGCATAGAGGTACCTTTGTGACACTTGGTTAAAACATTGCATTGTGATGATCCGGTAGTCCAAGCTAATTAGGACAAGGTGCGGGCACTATTAGTACACTATGCATGAGGCTTGCAACTTATAAGATATAATTTACATGATGCATATGCTTTATTACTACCGTTGACAAAATTGTTTCATGTTTTGAAAATCAAAGCTCTAGCACAAATATAGCAATCGATGCTTTTCCTCTATGGAGGACCATTCTTTTACTTTCAATGTTGAGTCAGTTCACCTATTTCTCTCCATCTCAAGAAGCAAACACTTGTGTGAACTATGCATTGATTCCTACATACTTGCTTATTGCACTTATTATACTACTCTATGTTGACAATATCCATGAGATATACATGTTACAAGTTGAAAGCAACCGCTGAAACTTAATCTTCTTTTGTGTTGCTTCAATGCCTTTACTTTGAATTATTGCTTTATGAGTTAACTCTTATGCAAGACTTATTGATGCTTGTCTTGAAGTGCTATTCATGAAAAGTCTTTGCTTTATGATTCACTTGTTTACTCATGTCATATACATTGTTTTGATCGCTGCATTCACTACATATGCTTTACAAATAGTATGATCAAGATTATGATGGCATGTCACTCCGAAATTATCGTGTTATCGTTTTACTGCTCGGGACGAGCAGAACTAAGGGATGCTGATACGTCTCCGACGTATCGATAATTTCTTATGTTCCATGCCACATTATTGATGTTATCTACATGTTTTATGCACACTTTATGTCATATTCGTGCATTTTCGGAACTAACCTATTAACAAGATGCCGGAGTGCCAGTTTTGTTTTCCGCTATTTTTGGTTTCAGAAATCCTAGTAAGGAAATATTCTCGGAATTGGACGATCAACGCCCGTGGGCCTATTTTCCACGAAGCTTCGGAGTCCGACGAAACGAAGTGGGGCCACGGGGTGCCCAAACCCTAGGGGGCGGCCCCCTTGTGCGCCGCGCCCATGGTGTGGGTGCCCCCTCCGACTTGCCCTTCCGCCTACTTAAAGCCTCCGTGACGAAACCCCGATGCAGAGAGCCACGATACGGAAAACCTTCCGAGAGACGCCGCGCCGATCCCATCTCGGGGGATCCGAGGAGATCGCCTCCGGCACCCCGGAGAGGGGAATCATCTCCGGAGGACTCTACACCGCCATGGTCGCCTCCGGTGTGATGTGTGAGTAGTCTACCCCTGGACTATGGGTCCATAGCAGTAGCTAGATGGTTGTCTTCTCCCCATTGTGCTATCATTGTCGGATCTTGTGAGCTGCCTAACATGATCAAGATCATCTATACGTAATTCTATATGTTGCGTTTGTTGGGATCCGATGAATAGAGAATACTTGTTATGTTGATTATCAAAGTTATATCTACGTGTTGTTTATGATCTTGCATGCTTTCCGTTACTAGTAGATGCTCGGCCAAGTAGATGCTTGTAACTCCAAGAGGGAGTACTTATGCTCGATAGTGGGTTCATGCACTGACAAGGGACAGTGAGAAAGTTCTAAGGTTGTGTTGTGCTGTTGCCAGGGATAAAACATTGATGCTATGTCTAAGGATGTAGTTGCTGATTACATTACGCACCATACTTAATGCAATTGTCTGTTGCTTTGCAACTTAATACTTGGAGGGGTTCGGATGATAACCGAAGGTGGACTTTTTAGGCATAGATGCGGTTGGATGGCGGTCTATGTACTTTGTCGTAATTAATTAAATCTCACTATACTCATCATGATATGTATGTGCATGGTCATGCCCTCTTTATTTGTCAATTGCCCAACTGTAATTTGTTCACCCAACATCTTGTTTGTCTTATGGGAGAGACACCTCTAGTGAATGTGGACCCCGGTCCAATTCTCTTTACTGAAATACAATCCTAAATACTTGTTCTATTTTTACGCAAACAATCATCTTCCACACAATACGGTTAATCTTTGTTACAGCAAGCCGGTGAGATTGAAAACCTCACTTTGTTTCGTTGGGGCAAAGTACTTTGGTTGTGTTGTGCAGGTTCCACGTTGGCGCCGGAATCCCTGGTGTTGCGCCGCACTACATCCCGCCGCCATCAACCTTCAACGTGCTTCTTGGCTCCTCCTGGTTCGATAAACCTTGGTTTCTTTCTGAGGGAAAACTTGCTGCTGTGCGCATCATACCTTCCTCTTGGGGTTCCCAACGAACGTGTGAGTTACACGCCATCATGGGCTTCGCAACCTTGATCAGTGATCGCCACTTCGTGGTCTCCATCTCTTGTGTGTCGCCCACTTTAGTCCAGTTGATGGTTTGTTGGCTGTCTACAACTAAGGCGACAGTGCTTTCGACAGCAATCTTCATATTCTCTTGGCGCATCTTCAGTCCAAGATCTTCTGGTGGATTGAAGTCCTTGGCAAGAGCAAGGAAAGTAGCGGGTTCCTTTTTCTTCGGGAAGAAGTAAGGGAATAGCCGCGACAATCCTGTTGCGGCCTGTTCAATGCATTCACGAGTTTCTGTTCCATGAAACTCAAGGACAGAGAGTGCGAGAAGAGGATCGTTGTCGGGATCTTCAAGCTCAAATTCTTGGTTTGTTTTATCTGTCAAGGAAAATATATGTTGGTCGACAAGCAAGTAAAGAAAAGCAAGTCTAAAGAAGACAAAATAGATCGAAAAACTTACTAACAAAGCGCCGATTCTGCGAGTTCAAGCGCTTGAGGATCGCTTTTTCACGAGCAGCCTGCGCGGCTTTATGCTCGCTCAAGGAAGTTTCGGCATCATGAAGTCTCTTCTCAAGATCTTCGACACCAGCAGCTTACGCCTTGGCCTTATCACCTGCGCTAGCTTTGCCACATCAGTTCGGCCTTCTTGCGAGCCGCCTTACTTTGCTCTAATTTCTGAGCAAGCGTGTCGGCAAGTTTGTTGGCCTCGCAAGTTTTCTGCCAAAATAGTTAAAAATAGTCAAAATTGCGATAAAACAGGGGCAAGAAGTCATGAACAAAGGCAAAGGGAGTTACCTTCGGTCTTTTGGCATACTCACGGTACCCAACGAATTGGGCACCGATGCGAATAAGTTCTTTGATCATAGGCTGTCAAAGAAGGATGAAAGAAGACGTCGGTATGGGAAAAAACATGATGGCACAAAGAAGCAAACAGAGAAAATATAGACAATGACAAAAAAATTAAGGACTTACATCATCCAAAAGAGGACTCGAGGAGCCACCCAATTGTAGGGTAGGCTCGTGATTGTTTCAACCCTTGTCCTTTTTGGTGAAGGGACAAGAGGGCTTGCAGGAGGAGTAGGAGCGTCGATGTTTTGTTGAGGAGGCGAAGATTCTTCTCCTTCAACTTGCACCTCGGAAACAACTAGAGTATGCGACGTACTCGTTCGAGCAGTCGCATCAGTAGCTGGAATTTCTTCCTCGTCACCACTACGATTAAATGGCGGCAGCATAAAAAAGCAAGATAGGCAAAAATCTTCGAATAGCAAGAAAAGGAGAAATAAAAGAGGACTTACGAGCTGACGAGGGCTTCAAGGTATGGATCAAAAGCTGCCTTCTGACGTGAAGGAGCAGCTTCTTCGGCTTTGGAAGTGCCGGAATCTTCGACTTCAGCCCTTTTCCTTTTGTTCTTTGGAGAAACGCAGGAGGAGAGGTGCCGATGTAGTAGCCTCGAGAGGCACCCTCCTTTTCGAAGATCCCGCAGAATTTCGAGAACTGTGGGTTCATTATGAAAGAAGGGGCATCTTGGTTGTCATCGTGACAACAGCTCGTTCTTCGACTTCTCCACCTTCAGGAAGGGAGGAAGCGAGACAAGATTTGGATGGTTCTATACAAAAACAGGGGAGGTGTCAATAAAAGAGTTATGTAAAGGATGGCAAAACAAGAACAAATCAGTCGACAAAAGTTACCTTGGGAAGCGCATTGGTGGCGCTATATGTTTTACGCGACAAGAAGAAGGGACGGGATCTTTCTTCTGAGGGAGGAAATTTTCGGACAAGTTTCTCTAAGTCCTTGACCGGTAAATCCCACCGACAACCGATCCACATCATTGTGCCAGACATACTTCCAGAGAGGGTATTTGCGAGCACAAGAGGTGCACTGCGATTCTAAGGAAATATGCCGTGATTTGGATACCTGATAGTTCTTTACCGCGAGTGTTTTGCAACTCGTGGATACGGGTCATCAATGCCTCCGTCGACGTTTTTTCTTCCTCGGTAGCCTTTGCATCCCAGGAGCGGCGGCGATAGATTTTCTCGGCAGTCAAAAGGAGGAATATTGTCTTCACACATCCATGGTTCTCCTCATGGATGTACAGCCACTTCTTGCGCCACCCTTGAACTGAATCAGAATTTTACATCGAAATACTCGACATCGGGCGAACGCAGAATAACGCCGCCTATGTTATAGGCGATATTGGGAGAGCCATTGCGGCGACAAAAAAAATGCGCTTCCATAGCGCCCGGTTAGGCTGGACGCCAAGGAAGGCCTCGCGATGATGAAAATGGAAATGTGGAGGATAGAATTGGGCGTAAGGTGATGAAGTTGCAGGCCATAAACAAAAAGCAATCCCGAAGGAAAGGGTGAATGGGGGAAGAAAGGCCGCGGATGAGATGGTCGACAAAACTAACCCGATACTCCATTGGAGGGTGGGTAGCTTTCTTCGCTGGGAAGCACAGCGCCCTTGGGCTTCTTGTGATCCCCAGTTTCTTGAGAGGTTGATGTCTTGGGTGGAGATTTTGGATCTCTCCCACTCAGCACTTCCCAGATCCGCGGAAGCCATCGTCGATTCCGGCGTGCTGTGTCTGGTCAATCTACGCGGTGGCATTAACAATGGCGCGGGAATGCAGCTTGGGAGAAGATGAGCTCAGGGAACTGTGGGGTGCAAGAGGAGTTTTTGCAGAGGAGAGCAGAGAGAAGGCGCGAGCGGAGGTGCTCGAGGAAGAAGAAGTGGATCTTATATAGAGGTGCGGCGACGTACCGTTGGATGGACAAAGTGTGCGGCAGATGATGACCACGTGGAACAGGGGTACAAAAGTAATTTAACCCTGGAGGAGTTACAGTGCGTACGCCAGGAAAAGCGGAGGACGTGTGTCCCCCACTTGCACGACGTGTCAATATGATGCGTAATTTGGGTCTGCAAGGCAGCGGGAGAGGACTTCTCGCGATTTCAGAAAATTGCAATCGTGGCTATCGTCAGCAATAACGTCACTTTGGTAAAAAAATTCGACTTCACAATGAAAAACTATATGGAGAGCCTTTGATCAAATACAAGTTTTTGATCAAATGCTCGGGGGCTACTTTGGAAAAATGAAAAGTTCGAGAAAGACAAAATAGAAATGGCATGAGCCTATGATCAAATACAAATATTTGCTCATAGCCTCGGGGGCTACTCCCATCGGGAGCGCTGTTCGCGCACCCGAGAGATTTGAAAATTGCGGGAGAAAAAGAAAATATAGCGGCATAAGGCGTGGAGCCTACACCCAAGCACAAGTCCTTGGCTGTAGCCTCGGGGGCTACTCCCATCGGGAACGCTGTTCGCGTGCCCGATGAAATTATAAAAAAAAGAGGGAGAAGAAGACAGATCAAAGCACAAGAGAGTATATTTCGAGTTATAAGTAACTCTTCATATACTCCCATCGGGAGAGCAATATAAGTCATCCGTTGACTCAATAAAATATGCCATTCCAACAGCCGAATAAGCACTCGACAATATATTCTCAGAACGCCAAAGTTGCGATCAATTTCGAATGCCGCAAAACTTTGCGAAGGTAAGACCCCGATGTTCGTGTGCGCGTCTCGACGTCGGTTTGCTACTTTTATCCGTATCAACGGATACGAAGAAAAATCCTAACGGACGCGTTAGGTACCCGATAAATATGATTGGGACTCGATAGAATGGTAAGACCTTAAGCGGCTGTCGAAGTTTACACCAGTATCCGAGATCATGTCCAGGGACGTGATCTTGAAGTAGGTTTTGCGGATTGCCACTAGAGCAGTTAACTAGTACCTGATCCGTCGATGAACTAGCCCCAACTACCATTATCCTGTACAATATAGAAATTCATATGAAGAAATATAGAGAAGTTTTAAGTTGTCGAGTAAAAATAATGGAGATTTTCCCGACTCTACGATTCAAGCAAAATCTCGGGGCTCGACATAGGCATCCCAAATGGGCTGCCGAAGATAGTACCCGGGGTTTATTGAAGGCCCACGACTCGAAGAATAAGAAGATTCGGAAGCCGAAGTTGATATTAAGGAAAGTTAGAATTGTATTAGAGATGATGTTTGTAATCTTGCGGGATGAGTTGTAAATTGTCTCGGATTATGTAACTTGTACAACACGAATCCCTCGGCTCCACCTCCTATAAGGGGAGTCGAGGGACAAAAAAGATCGAATCATTGTCTCTCAAACCCTAGTTTTCATAATCGTCGAGTACTTTTCGCTGAAACCTTCGAGATCTACTTGCCCTCTACTTCTAACTAAACCCTAGTCTACAACCCGTAGGCATTGACAAGTTACTCCCTTGTCACCCTGCCGGAGAGGGGAATCATCTCCCGGAGGACTCTTCACCGCCATGGTCGCCTCCGGAGTGATGTGTGAGTAGTTCACCCCTGGACTATGGGTCCATAGCAGTAGCTAGATGGTCGTCTTCTCCTAATTGTGCTATCATTGTATCTATCATCTATGTGTTGTTTATGAACTTGCATGCTCTTCGTTGCTAGTAGAGGCTCTGGCCAAGTTTTTGCTTGTAACTCCAAGAGGGAGTATTTATGCTCGATAGTGGGTTCATGCCTCCATTAAATCTGGGATAGTGACAGAAAGTTCTAAGGTTGTGGATGTGCTGTTGCCACTAGGGATAAAACATCAATGCTATGTCTAAGAATATATTTATTGTTTACATTACGCACCATACTTAATGTAATTGTCTGTTGTTTGCAACTTAATACTAGAAGGGGTTCGGATGATAACCTGAAGGTGGACTTTTTAGGCATAGATGCATGTTGGATAGCGGTCTATGTACTTTATCGCAATGCCCAATTAAATCTCATACTACTCATCATAACATGTATGTGCATGGTCATGCCCTCTTTATTTGTCAATTGCCCAACTGTAATTTGTTCACCAACATGCTTATTCTTATCGGAGAGACACCACTAGTGAACTGGACCCGGTCCATTCTTTTACATCGAATACAATCTCTTAATGGTTCTCTGTTTTCTGCAAACATCATCATCCACACTATACATCTAATCCTTTGTTACGACAAGCCGGTGAGATTGACAACCTCATTTACGTTGGGACAAAGTACTTTAATTGTGTTGTGCAGGTTCCACGTTGGCGCCGGAATCCCTGGTGTTGCGCCGCACTACTCCGCCGCCATCAACCTTCAACGTGCTTCTTGGCTCCTCTGGTTCGATAAACCTTGGTTTCTTACTGAGGGAAAACTTGTCGCTGTACGCATCACACCTTCCTCTTGGGGTTCCCAACGGGCACGTTAACTGCACGCCAGCATCAATCACCCGTCGGAAGGGAATGGTGAACAGGTCACCATAGAAAGACACGGATGAAAGAGCATTTCATGATCTCTAATATTTTGTGTGTTTGACAACAACATCGGTAATCGTTTAATATGCTGCTAAGTATTGCAGAGAAAGTACTTAACTGATTATCGACGGGATAGTCCCCGAGAAGCAAATATGAAGGTCACCAGTTTTCCTTGCATGTGCCAAATCTGGGCGGCACTACCGCCGTTCACGGTGGCACTATCGCTAGGGGCAGTGCCTCTGCCCCTGGCGGCACTTGAGCTCGGGCGATTCATCTGGGCGGTACTACCGCCGGTACGGCCGACACTTCCGCTGGAAGTGGCGTCATTTCCGCTAGAATAGGTGGCACTGCCGCTGGCCTCTGGCGGCGGTGCCGTCCATGAACATCTTCGTCGAGTAGCTCTGGATTTCCTGCCAAAAACGGTATTGCCGCCTATTTTCTACGGTAGTGCCGCTGAAGATGCTCCAACGGTCAGAATCTGTTGGGTGGTATAAATAGGATCTTTCCTCTACCTTGGAAAGTTGCTCAAACGCTCAAAACTTCTCCCACCATTGCTGAGCCACCAAGAACATGAAAATCATCAAATCTCCTCCCTCAACCACCCAAATCTCTTGAGCTGTGGAGAATCGAAGGAGAAGACCCCGATCTACATCTTCACCAAAGCGATTTGCATTTCCCCCTCATTTGCTTGAGGGCTCCTTTGCTAGTGTTTCATTTGGAAACCCTAGTTGTTTGTGGTTAATCTGTTGTTGTTGTTGTTGTTGTTGTTGTTGTTGTTACATATATTGAGAGCTTCCAATTCGGTTGTGGATATGTGCCCCAAGAACCTTGTAAAGGCCCGATTTCCGCCTTGAGGAAATCCCTTAGTGGACAAGTGAGTTAGGCCTTTGTGGCATTGCTCACAGAAGAACTGGGTGAGGCCTTCGTGACGTTGGTTAGGACTTTGTGGCGACCACACCCCTCCAAACGTAGACGTACTTCCCCTCAAAAGGAAGGAACTATGGGAATCATCCCTGTGTCTCCGCGTGCTCCATTCTCGGTTACCTATATTGCACTATTATATCTTGTCTAGCTATATCTTGCTTAGTTGTATACCTTGTCCTCTAGGAAAATTCACATAGTTGCATATCTAGAGAATTTACCTCTGTGTCAAGCCTAAATTGAAAAAGAACTAAAAATTGAGTAGCACCTAATCACCCCCCTCTAGGTGCGGCATACGATACTTACAACTGAGCTTAGATGGGACCTGAACTGATCATAGTCGTTTCTAGGCTCTACTCTCCCCTTCGACGTTTGAACTTGTTGCCTGGCCCTCGAGCCAATATTGTCTCCTCTTCTTTGTTTGAACAAGAAGGCGATACACCGAACGGACAGTGAGGATGTCATTCTTCTCATAGTGCCATGCCCAAAAAATCCTCCATTCTTCTAGTGCTCAGAGGAATCGAGTGGATGATTTCAGAATCCATTGGAAAAAAAAAATCCTGCAACAAATCATCCTTCCAAGTCGCTGATGCATTGTCGATGAACTCGGCCACCTGCATGGGCGGGTCATCTTTCGGGCATGCCATCGGCCTCAACATGAAATCACGTGGAAGCCAGTTATGGTTCCACGCATGCGTTCCTTCAGCTGTTCTAATCCGCCGTATTAATCCTTGACGCATGGCGTCACGGCCTTCAACGAGAGCCCTCCAGACCTGAGATGGTGAGGAGCCTAACGTAGCCTCAAGAAAATCAGTGTTAGGGAAATAGATTGCCTTCAATAGTCTTGAGCTCAAAGCCTCCGGATTTTGGTGAGAGGCCACCTGCATGGATGCTCGCTATTTGCTGAGCCTTGGAGAGCCCATCAACTTAATGAGGCCCACACGGATCCAGTAGAAAAACTTGTCTCGGCAATGTATTGCTAAAAAGTGTTCCTAAAAAAATGTATTGCTAAAATGTTCTCAAGAAAGCTATAGAAAACACATAGAAACAAAAAAAAAACACTTGTGGAACCACACACACACACAAAAACAGAGCCACAAGAAAAACAACAATTCTCCAACAACGCCCTTCATCGTGGAGGCTACGGGTCGTGTAGATAGAGTTATCGCTAGCTAGATAGTTTGTCTTGCGGCGACAACGCTCATAATATGTGGTGTTGAGGAATTTGTGGGATGCATTCTCCCGCTTCTACTCATGTGTGGGCGAGCTAGACTTTCATGGTGGCGTCGCGAAGGCGACTTGAACACTTTCGGCAATTCTATTCTTCGGGTTCTTGTCTGTGTCAGCGCAATGCTTCCTTCGGTGCCGATGGGAGGTCGGGAGAAGCTATACGTGAGTTTGTTGGATGCGCCTGGGTTGTCCCCTTTGATGGTGGCGGAAACCGTTGTTCTCAGGCACACAAAGTGCTTCAGAGTAGGGTTGAGGATAGCGGCAATATCAATACGACCCTCTCCTTTGACCTTTGTCAAATGGAGCTGGTAGGTTAGCCCACGAGATTTTTGAGTCATGTACTCATTTTTCAGAATACTAAATATACAGAGACGAAGAAAGTGCAGCACATGGGTGTTCTACTCAAGAGTGGTGGTGGTTTTGTACCAGCTTCCATGTGAACTTGCTTGTACTTAAGGAAGATCTCCACGCAGGATGCCTAGGTGGGGTACTTTAGCCCCTTCTGTGCTTGCTCGGTGAACTACTGGTTAATGATTCTGGAAATCTGTAATTTATGCCACTCTCATGAGGTTACAACATTTAATCCATGATCTAAATGTTACGATGATACACCTTATCTGTTAATTCCAATATTTTAACATGCTAACTACTCCCTAAGTCCTCAAATAAGTGAACATCTAGCTCTAAACTTTGTCCACAAAAGAGTATACTCCTATCTTTCCAATGCATTTTAATTGCTTCTCTCTCATCCCACGAAAATCAAACCCAATAACATTGAGCATATGTTGTCCTTGCTTTCTACATGCACTTAGCTCATTGGGGGAGGGGGGGGTGAAAGAATTAAAGATAAGAGATGCAGTCCTCAAATAAGTAAACATCTAGCTCTAAACTTTATTCACAAAAGAGTGTACTTCTATCTTTCTAATGCATTTTAATTGCTTCTCTCTCATCGCACGAAAACAAACCCAATAATATTAAATAATATTAAGCATATGTTCTCCTTGCTTTCTACACGCACTTAGATCATTGCGGGGTGGGAGTTGAAAGAATTAAAGATAAGAGATGCATCTTCCCTATGCATTTTTCACTCCACTTCATAATTTGTCTTGAAAACCCGCATGTACATTTATTTGTGGATAGAGTGTGACTCATGAAGCAATTAATGTACATCACTAAAACATATATTAAAATAATATTCATCGAAGTGACACGTTAGGCGTTCTTACATGTGAGAATTGGCCCCTAAACCATATTCTAGAGGCTATTTTAAACCTAAAAATATGTACTTATAGCGAAAAACACAATATCATGAACTTACACACAAAATATATCTGCAGGAATGAACTCACGCGTAGCGTAGCGTAACTGGGGAGGGCGAGGCAACTCAAGGGCACAAGTTGACCGATGGCGGAGGTCACGAGCACTGGAAGTCACGGAGCGCACGATTTACATAGCATGTATCATCGGAACCGCAGTGATGGAACGTCAGCGACAACATGGCGATATATGGACAATGCATACGAAGACAACATGTGGTTGGCTAGAAGGGTGCAGCGGCATGCTAACTCAATAGAAAGTAGACGTGGCAAATGGTGCATATAGCATGGACGGTAGAGCGCGACAACATAGTATAATGAATTTGGCACATCACCACAACATGATGATGCATGGTGGCATCACCGGAACAACCAATGTTTGGGGGTGGCTACAACCGTTCGGGGCGTATTTTAACAAGGACAACGCACGCAGATGTGTTATTAAAACACATGCGTACATCACTACATTGTCTTCCTAGGGTGTAGTCATTAAATTCACCCGTGATCAACATTAACGGATGGCATCAAATTTACTCCTTTTCTACTAAAAATCCATGCCGTATTGCAAAACTATTCTAAAAGAAATCTGCAAATTGGAAAAACAATCTGAAAATAAAATTGCCAAAATATGGTTCAAAATAAAATGATTAATACGTGCATAATGAGACCCTCGACGAGTCATTAGGTATTATTAGTCATTATTTCTCAAAATATGGTCACCAATGAATTCAGTTCTTAAAGTAACACATTTATTAATCATTTTTTGTGTAGAGACATGCATTAGTATTGCTAGTCATTATTTCTGCATCCATGAATATTTAAGTTCTAATGAGTAAGTGATACCCATGCATATCACAGTTGAATAAATTCTAAATAAATGTTTTATGCGTCGCTTTGATGTAGAGGCTGGTGCTTTGTTCCCATGTCAAAAAAATGAGTAAGTGCCAACCCTAAAACTCCATCACCCTCCCATCAAGAGGCTCTCATCAGTACACATAAACCTTTGATACCATTTTTCCTATTAGGAGAAAAGAACATACCAATTTTCTAACCGTAGGATACATGTTTTTCATGATCATAATCCACAAAATACTACGAAGGATCCTTTGCTTTCTAAAACAAATTATGTTGTAGAAAAAACAGCAACATATAGAGACTTCTTTGCTAGAAAAACAATTAATATTCAAGCTTGGATGGGGCTCATGTAATTTTTCGCTCACACATTAGAATTGTGTGCATTTCAACATGTTGCTAATTTTTACAACTAGGCCCTTGAGGACCATAATAAACACATTCAATAAGTTAGTTATATGCACCAACAATGCATAGATTGGAGTAATAAATCTTGTATTGTAGGTAGGACTGAACTTTGGGTATAAAAATTGTAAATTTGTGAATTAGCTCAGTTCGAGGGAGCTCAAAAGGTTTTCCCCGATGAGGATCGCCTTATTGGCCTCCCCCCCTTCCAAAACTATAGGAATTCCCCCTTTGCATTATACTTTCACTCCAAATCAAGAACAAGGAAATGCCAACTTTCGGATAAAGGAAAAGAACAAGTTTGGAAAACATATACAAGACAAGTGAACTAAACTCATGACCGGATGAGAAGTGGGGCTCCACTTCACGATACCATTCTCTTCCCACTCCTCTAGATCTTTATTCTCTCTCTTTTGGATAAAGTGGTCTGCCTCTATAGTCTAAAGAGGGCCTACCGGTTTGCTCGTTACGCTTGCTAACTTGACTTAAGCAGGCTATACTCTGTTGCTCTGGAATGCTCTAAAAATGTGGGTGCCCCTTTTAGGTACTATTAGTCGAAGACTTATTTAACACATGTAGTGCAAAACCACTTTTTTCTAAGAAAATGTGGCGTAAAACAAGTGCTAAATAAATCCTTATGTATCACCTGAGGATTTAGCAACTCTAAGGAAAACAGAAATAAGCTCCTGCCCCCAATCATGGGTATTCCGAAAGACAAGCTAAGCACTCAGAATTGTGTGCTTGACACCTGCAGCTGGCCCGATCACTTAGTAGTTGATAGAAAACTGGTAAAGGCGGGCCTCTCTCTGTTTTATATGTCAACCGCTCTCTACCCTACTCCCCGTTCGATCAATTATCCTCTCTCACTTAACATCAATGCCAACCCAATTCAGGTTGTCTTTAATATGTCGAGGTGTGGCTACCAACATATATAAGGGTGCACACACATATTCTCCCAAGCCAACTAGAATGGTTGGTAATCTTATTGATATATTCTGCTGGGATTAGTGCATCACCACGATCTACTTGTGCACTCACCATCACCACACACGCATGCACACACCCTTGCTTTTCGTTGATAGAAACACAAATCCACAACAAAAGTCCGTCATCTCCCACTGGAACAATACATCTAGACAAAAGTTTCTTGGAACAAAACACAAATCTTACGCGTGTCTTATACTTATCCTAATAGTGCTCTATGAGAGTGTGTGTTGGATGTAGTGAAAGGGAGTAAGAGAGAGATGGAGAGTTT
This sequence comes from Lolium multiflorum, assembly GCA_030979885.1. Lineage (NCBI taxonomy): Eukaryota > Viridiplantae > Streptophyta > Magnoliopsida > Poales > Poaceae > Lolium > Lolium multiflorum. The sequence goes on along the minus strand of CM061751.1, from coordinate 240,883,295 downwards.
AGAAGAGAGCAAATTATGTATATGTAGAATGGGGTTGGGTAGCACTGGGAAAGTCGGTGTGACACCTCACATATAAATTCCTTGAGTTGATGCATACTTCTTTGGACACCCGCGAGTTCTTCGCAATATGTGCCAAATTAGGGAAAATGACGAAGTTCAGCAATGTAGGTCTTCCTCTAACACCATCACTAAATAATACTCGTGGTTATCTGTCCTGTATGCTATGCCTGAATTGTAAGTTTCCCATCCAACTCGTCAAAATTCACTACTTCACTATCATGCATGATTAGTTTACACAAAATGATTGTGAATTTGGTTGAGATCATGTGTTGCTTGTTGCTGCCATATTCTTAGCTTGGGTCTGTTGTGTTGTCATGAATGCAACTACATTGGCAGGCATTGTGAACATGTTGTCTGCTCTAGTCTGTGCGCCAATGTGTAATTACTTCAATTACTTGTTGATATTGCACACCCTCCGTTCTCTTTTATTCTGGTGTTAGACTAAAGTTTTGTTCTATATTCGTCTACTTTTAGCTTTATAATCAATAAAAAACGAAGAACCCTACTCTCTCTATTGGATGCCATTACTTTTAATGTAGTTTGGATTGGTTGTTTACGTATCAAATTAGTAGTATTAAATCACTTGCAAATTGATGTTAAAATTTATAGAATGTAGACTAAAAAATAACAGAGGGAGTATTTACTTGTTCCTCTGCACCTCTTTGTGACCATCTCTCTCTAGGTTGGTAGCTAGGTCACCACCACAGAAACCATTACAACTTGTTAAATACAATCTCCTATTCAACGCAAACATACTTAGTACACACTAGTACTATAGATAGGAATGACACAATGACTATAAACATGCATTCGCGTTTTGTATTGTAGGTATAATTATTTCTTGAATTTCCCTTGTTGGATTGGCTGAACACTAGTGCCACACAAATTTTTTAATATCAGTAGATGGCATGACAACATCTTTGCAATAAAGTGATGATGCTATATGAAAAGGGCCCTCACGTGTGTGCTGAAGAAACATATATCCAATACTCCCACGTACCAAGATACTTGCATAGGTTTGCACGCCATATATCCTCAACGAGTGAGTCCGGCATGTTAATAGCATATGATTTGCTAAAATATGGTCAAAGTAAAAAAAAATTGCATGAAAAATGTGACTCTTAATGTACCCAACAAATTTAAATATGGTTTTAAAATCCCTCCAATCAAGGAACATGTTCAAATATGAAGTCAATGGATCATCTTGACTATATGATAGGTTTTAAGTTTTTTTCGGTCCTTATGTAAAAACCAAGATAATTTGTCTACTGCCTCACATACATCTAGATTTAAATCATGGTGAATTAAGTCACTCCTCTACATGTCCATCACCCACCCATCAAGAGGCTCACATGTACACAAACAACCTTTGACGCAATGTATCTTTTTATCACAAATCAACATCACAGTGTAGTACAAATAAGTGTGTGTATCCCAGCATAACTACATGATTATCATGATCTCATCATTGATGGGCCTCATGAAAATGCCTTTTCTTGCTTAAGGAAGACAACATTACTCAAGAAATAAGTCTGCAAGAGATATAAATGCCTTTGTTAGCTACACTAATTTTATTTTTCAACTTTTATATATGGCGTGCACATAATATTTTGCTCGTGCATTCGAGTTTTGCACTTCTTGTTTGTTGCTAATTTTGATGAAAACTCCTTTGTTTCAGAATCCGAGGGTTGTAATAAGCACATGTATTGAGTGTAGGTTATAAGCATTGGTAATGCAGATGAAGAGTAGGTTATAAGCACCCATGTTTTTTTTTGCTTGGGGGAATGCAGCTAATTATTATTGCATACTTGCATATGGTATGTGTTTGCATCCTTTATTTTACCATCAGTAATCTACAACCATCGCTACTTACTTCGCTACTAGACATGCGCAATTTACATAAAATGGATAGCGAATTCAGTTGAGATAAAGTATTGCTTGATGCTTCAATATTTTGAAGTTGTGTCTCTTATGTTGCCATGCTAGTCAATTGGCAGGTGTTGTGAACATATTGTGTAGTTTAGGGGAAGCACCCATGTGGTGGTTAATCCAATTACTCTTAGTTGTTATTGACTTGTATCTCTAGCTCTCTATGACTATGATTGTATTTGTGGTAGATAGGTACATACATCGCAATTTCACCAATTCGACAAGACCAAGCAAACCACTACATATGATTAAGTGCAGCTCCCTATGCATCATACATATATCGTACACAATTGTACTTGGTAGGAACAACACAATTACAGTCAACATGCATGCATGTAGTCTAGTGTACTTAGGTGTAGGTGGTTACTTAATTTCCATAGTGGGACACTACGCAATAGCGCCACACGGTTTATTATCAATGGATGTCATAACAATGCCTTGGTGATCATGCCATAATGATAAAAGGCGAGCATCAAAACATTGTGGAGCTGCACGTTTTCAATTACCAGTGGGCGTCATGGCAATGCCTTTGTTATAGCATGACGATGGTATGCCCAAGGGCACCCCACAAACAGACTCGAACAATTATTCGTTTTGGCTATTTTCTCACAATTTCTTGTATCCGTTTCAACTCTTCATAAAATAAAACTTCAGGACATAATCATTATCACATAAAAGTACACAAATATGCAAAAGGTATAAATCAAGTTCAAGATTAAAATTAAATGTTCTAAGCAGAATGATCAACAAAAGATAGCATATAGTTCATACCAAGACTCCTTTGGGTCCATGATGCTTGTGTCAGCTAACATGATCTAGGCCTCCTTGGAAAAAAATTACAATACTGCTCGCAGCAACATGAGCAGGTAGTTGGTGATTTATCGTTGACGGCGTGGCTCACTAGCCAATGCGATGAGTTGGTGATTTTTTTTAAAATGGAGATTTGCCTAAATTATGCGACTCAAGCAGGTGGCATCGGTGCGTCGCAGGAGGTAGGAGGTGGCTGGAGGTGATCTTGGTGGCGTGCCAGAGTTGGGGAGCCGGAGGAGGCATGCGAGCGTCAAGGACATCCATGAGAGGAGCATCACACGGCGGGTGCGGTTGTCCGGATGCGGGCTCCGGAACCCGTCAAGGAGGAGCGTCGGGGCGATCGCGAAGTACCCGCCGTTCTCAAGGTTGTCGTTGTCCTCCTAGGGCGTCGACCCACCCCCAAATCCTGTAGTGATACTGACCCTTCCTTAAGTTCGATAGAGAGTTATTCCCCAGCCGCTCCATTGCTATCTCACCGTCTTCCTCCTCACACCCCACTCGAGCTCGACCTCCTGTACAAGTCCCACACCCTCGAGGTTATCGACGCCCTAAATCCCCCCTCCCCCCTCGCTGTCTGAGCTCATGATCCTCCCCCATTCCATGCCGCGCTTCACTAAAGGTGAGCTCATCGGCGATAGCTCTAAATCCAGTTTGCCCCGTCGATCATTATCTGGTAGCGACGAGGAGAAAGATAGATCAACATCCAACAATTTTATCTATGGTTGTGTACTTACCGGTGGGCCCCTCTAATCTTGGGGGGCATAGTTGGCTTCTTTGTGCACCAAACATCTCCAGGAAAAAATCACGATCAAAGCATACGAGGTAACAAAAAATCCTATTTATATTTATCATATTACTGAATTATTATACTCCCTCCATTCATAAAATGATGTCTCAGCTTTAGACAAATTTAGATATATCTAGATACTAAATGGGTCTAGATATATCTAAATTTTTAACAAATTTGAGTCATTTTTTATAGGCGGAGGGAGTACATACTTATTATTTTGAGCTAATGGTCGCTCAAGATCGGCTCGTTTTTAGGTCTAGCTAGCTACTCCATGTCTCAGTTAATAGGGCTTGCACGTATCCTTAGATTGTCAATTGAACAAATATAATATTAATTGTATGAAATAAAATTATATCATTAAAAGATACAACATCTAAGCTCTCTGATGATATATATTTTTATAATATATGTCTTATAGTATCTTGATCAAATTACTATCTAAAATACGCAAGCCCTGTATACTAGGATAGAGGGAGTAAGACACTTATACTTGTCTCTTTTTATTTTTAAATCAACTCGAATTGAGCTAATAAGGCAATGTATGTAGCGTCGGTTCAAAGAATTCGGTGTCAGATGTTGGAATTGCCGGTAGTAGAACCCTCTCTCCTCACATCTCTGCATGCATGCATCTCATTTATGTCTCACAGTATTGCTGCTAGGTCCCACGTTTGCATGAAAAAAGCGAACCAACAAATTGAGTCGCTTCTTGTGTCAGACTATATGAGTCGATGCTCTACTATGTATTGAACCGGTTCAAGAACAGAAAAGAGAAGGTTATGGTTCGCTTTGTGCACACATAGTACATGGTCTAAGGGGTCGATCTCGAGCCGACTCGCGAGTCTATTGCTGCACCCTTTATTGGGGCATTTTTTCCTGCGAAGAAAGCGTTTCACAGAGGAACGTTGCGAGATGTTGAATGCTCTCCCGGATTAGGCGATTGCCATCGGCAAATTTACTTGCGGTGGGTGCGTAGTAATTGACTTGCCGGCCGGTCGCGACGGGGTTTGAAATTTCGCAGTTGATTTGCTGCTCCGGGAGAGGTCAGAGAGGTCATTGTAGCAGCGAGCGCGCGGACCCGTGCATCCGTGCGTGCATGCGTTCGCGCTTTTCGTTCCGTTTGCTTTGCTTCTTTCCCGGTGGTATAAAAAGTTCCAGACCTACGCGCTGCTCTACTTGGCTTTGCTTTTGCTTTAATTTGCGACCGGTAGATGGTAGTCCGGTACCGGTATGTACACACTCCTTCGAAGCTGGTTTTTCTAATTCGTGCATATTCAAAGTTCAAACTGCAATCTATACCTAATAATAAAGGAGCTAAGGTTTCTGCCAAAATTTTCGTCCAACTTTTCATTGGACCGTTTTGCCCTCCCACCAATTTACATATTACCCACCAATGCCATCTAACCGTTCTTTTCTCTTCTTCTCTCTCCCGGACAAACCACCCCTCCTGGCAAACAAATCACAGCCCGTTGAAATAGACCCACGAATCCCCCTCCCCTGCCTCATCCGGCTTGGAGCGCTAGCAGCCGATGGAGATCGAGGCGGGCGGCGGCCTCATCCGGATTGGAGCACCAGCAGCCAGGAAGAAGCCGAGAGCTTGGGCCAGGCACGGGGACGGCGGTCAGATGCAGTGCCGAGGGACAGGTTGCCGGTGAGATGCGGTGCCGTCGGGCGGCGCCAGATTTCGGCGTAAGATGGGTGGTGCCGGATACTTTCCAGAATGGCGGCGAGGTGGGGTGCTTAGGCTCACGCACAAAGAGAGAAAGTGGAAAGACCCATGCGGGCGCACTTGGTCCAGAACTGCATCCTCGCGAGCGCCGGGCGTTGTGTCGAGGAACAAGTACACCATCCTTGGTGCTTTGCCCTGCCTCTGAATCACTTCCGTCCGATAACATCGCTGTCTTCTTCTTCACCGCTGCCTATACATCTGGTACTTCCTGTCTAATCCCACCCATGTCTTTTAATTTTAGCTGCAATTGAACTGTCGCCGTGATTTTGCTTATCGATTTGATGTGTGCGTCTCAACTGATTAAGATGTGCATTCTGTGTTGGCTGATATAGATTTTAAATTACGTACTACTAATCTGCAAACGAATTTATGCTGTTAATTTCAGTTATACAATGCTATATGCTACAGCGAAGCTATTTGGAGCTCGTGCCAGATCTTAATTTGGTCATGGTTGTCGATGGTCTGGCCAGATGTGGGTGGATGAATAAACAAGCTTAGCAGGATATTAGACTACCTCCAAGACAATGCAATGCCTGATGTGCGGCGTGTGTCTAAGCTATGGCCCGTGGCGTCAGATTTGATGTCATTATTGCATAGCAGATCATACATGCACATCTCTGAACTTCAATTGTGTACTCTTTGGTAACTCCAAAACTTTCGTTGGTTGCTTTTCTTAGTATGTACATTGCTTTTATTTTGAGAGAGATTATAAGTGCTATGTTGCATTTATGTGTAAATGAGCAAAGACAAGTAGCTAATGTGTTGTTGCATCTATTCAGAACTTCCACAAAACAACTTGGTCTCAGGTTATTTTCCCGCAAAACAAGTTGGTTCCAGGTTTTCAAATTAGCATTATTGTTGGAACTCTTCACTATACATAGACATTAAGCATTGATCGGTTCTTCCGCAATGGGGAATTATATACATCACAAACTTAATTGATTTAACCTGTGCATTGATAACAATGTCATCAATCTTTTTCTTTTCAAAAAGCCTTGGATGGTTGTTATCTATGATACATCTCAATTTTATATTGCATATATGGTTGTCTCAAATATAAAAACATTAAAATTAAATAGAAAGTCTAAAACAGTAGAAAATAGAACTTCTAAAAATAAAGTATAAAAGAGTAAATCAATAAGAAGATAAAAAATTAAAGATTACGACAAAAAACAAAAGGACAAATTGAGGCTAGATTTACTTAGGTTGATTACCTTGGGGCATTTAGGTTG